>CAWUFW010002949.1:1800000-1989762 GCA_963921515.1 Calotriton arnoldi | reverse complement strand
GGCCAGGTCTAAACTGGGGTGGCATGGTGAGCAAAAGAATGCTGGATTTAACCCAGATCTCTTGACTGGGGGTGAATGTTTTGATTTGTTCTGCATTCCATCCATCAATTGTGTTTCTTTTGCTATCTCGCCCTAAGTGCGCCAGGTATGCCCAGACGTGGGTCCTGGGCTCACTGTGCCACTGGAATCAAGCTATCCTGGCTGAAGAGGGGTGATACCCTGAAACCGGTCCTAGGATGCTTGTTTCCGGTCCAGGGAGGACCTGGCTTGGCAGTTCGGGCTGGACTGTTCCCATGAGGCACAGGGTCAAGACTGATTTGCATATGGCCAGGTCTAAACTGGGGTGGCATGGTGAGCAAAAGAATGATGGATTTAACCCAGATCTCTTGACTGGGGGTGAATGTTTTGATTTGTTCTGCATTCCGTCCATCAATTGTGTTTCTTTTGCTATCTCGCCCTAAGTGCGCCAGGTATGCCCAGACGTGGGTCCTGGGCTCACTGTGCCACTGGAATTAAGCTATCCTGGCTGAAGAGGGGTGAAACCCCGAAACCGGTCCTAGGATGCTTGTTTCCGGTCCAGGGAGGACCTGGCTTGGCAGTTCGGGCTGGACTGTTCCCATGAGGCACAGGGTCAATACTGATTTGCATATGGCCAGGTCTAAACTGGGGTGGCATGGTGAGCAAAAGAATGATGGATTTAACCCAGATCTCTTGACTGGGGGTGAATGTTTTGATTTGTTCTGCATTCCGTCCATCAATTGTGTTTCTTTTGCTATCTCGCCCTAAGTGCGCCAGGTATGCCCAGACGTGGGTCCTGGGCTCACTGTGCCACTGGAATCAAGCTATCCTGGCTGAAGAGGGGTGAAACCCCGAAACCGGTCCTAGGATGCTTGTTTCCGAGTCCAGGGAGGACCTGGCTTGGCAGTTCGGGCTGGACTGTTCCCATGAGGCACAGGGTCAAGACTGATTTGCATATGGCCAGGTCTAAACTGGGGTGGCATGGTGAGCAAAAGAATGATGGATTTAACCCAGATCTCTTGACTGGGGGTGAATGTTTTGATTTGTTCTGCATTCCGTCCATCAATTGTGTTTCTTTTGCTATCTCGCCCTAAGTGCGCCAGGTATGCCCAGACGTGGGTCCTGGGCTCACTGTGCCACTGGAATCAAGCTATCCTGGCTGAAGAGGGTGAAACCCCGAAACCGGTCCTAGGATGCTTGTTTCCGGTCCAGGGAGGACCTGGCTTGGCAGTTCGGGCTGGACTGTTCCCATGAGGGACAGGGTCAAGACTGATTTGCATATGGCCAGGTCTAAACTGGGGTGGCATGGTGAGCAAAAGAATGATGGATTTAACCCAGATCTCTTGACTGGGGGTGAATGTTTTGATTTGTTCTGCATTCCGTCCATCAATTGTGTTTCTTTTGCTATCTCGCCCTAAGTGCGCCAGGTATGCCCAGACGTGGGTCCTGGGCTCACTGTGCCACTGGAATCAAGCTATCCTGGCTGAAGAGGGGTGAAACCCCGAAACCGCTCCTAGGATGCTTGTTTCCGGTCCAGGGAGGACCTGGCTTGGCAGTTCGGGCTGGACTGTTCCCATGAGGCACAGGGTCAAGACTGATTTGCATATGGCCAGGTCTAAACTGGGGTGGCATGGTGAGCAAAAGAATGATGGATTTAACCCAGATCTCTTGACTGGGGGTGAATGTTTTGATTTGTTCTGCATTCCGTCCATCAATTGTGTTTCTTTTGCTATCTCGCGCCTAAGTGCGCCAGGTATGCCCAGACGTGGGTCCTGGGCTCACTGTGCCACTGGAATCAAGCTATCCTGGCTGAAGAGGGGTGAAACCCCGAAACCGGTCCTAGGATGCTTGTTTCCGGTCCAGGGAGGACCTGGCTTGGCAGTTCGGGCTGGACTGTTCCCATGAGGCACAGGGTCAAGACTGATTTGCATATGGCCAGGTCTAAACTGGGGTGGCATGGTGAGCAAAAGAATGATGGATTTAACCCAGATCTCTTGACTGGGGGTGAATGTTTTGATTTGTTCTGCATTCCGTCCATCAATTGTGTTTCTTTTGCTATCTCGCCCTAAGTGCGCCAGGTATGCCCAGACGTGGGTCCTGGGCTCACTGTGCCACTGGAATCAAGCTATCCTGGCTGAAGAGGGGTGAAACCCCGAAACCGGTCCTAGGATGCTTGTTTCCGGTCCAGGGAGGACCTGGCTTGGCAGTTCGGGCTGGACTGTTCCCATGAGGCACAGGGTCAAGACTGATTTGCATATGGCCAGGTCTAAACTGGGGTGGCATGGTGAGCAAAAGAATGCTGGATTTAACCCAGATCTCTTGACTGGGGGTGAATGTTTTGATTTGTTCTGCATTCCGTCCATCAATTGTGTTTCTTTTGCTATCTCGCCCTAAGTGCGCCAGGTATGCCCAGGCGTGGGTCCTGGGCTCACTGTGCCACTGGAATCAAGCTATCCTGGCTGAAGAGGGGTGAAACCCCGAAACCGGTCCTAGGATGCTTGTTTCCGGTCCAGGGAGGACCTGGCTTGGCAGTTCGGGCTGGACTGTTCCCATGAGGCACAGGGTCAAGACTGATTTGCATATGGCCAGGTCTAAACTGGGGTGGCATGGTGAGCAAAAGTATGATGGATTTAACCCAGATCTCTTGACTGGGGGTGAATGTTTTGATTTGTTCTGCATTCCGTCCATCAATTGTGTTTCTTTTGATATCTCGCCCTAAGTGCGCCAGGTATGCCCAGACGTGGGTCCTGGGCTCACTGTGCCACTGGAATCAAGCTATCCTGGCTGAAGAGGGGTGAAACCCGAAACCGGTCCTAGGATGCTTGTTTCCGGTCCAGGAGGACCTGGCTTGGAAGTTCGGGCTGGACTGTTCCCATGAGGCACAGGGTCAAGACTGATTTGCATATGGCCAGGTCTAAACTGGGGTGGCATGGTGAGCAAAAGAATGCTGGATTTAACCCAGATCTCTTGACTGGGGGTGAATGTTTTGATTTGTTCTGCATTCCGTCCATCAATTGTGTTTCTTTTGCTATCTCGCCCTAAGTGCGCCAGGTATGCCCAGACGAGGGTCCTGGGCTCACTGTGCCACTGGAATCAAGCTATCCTGGCTGAAGAGGGTGAAACCCCGAGACCGGTCCTAGGATGCTTGTTTCCGGTCCAGGAGGACCTGGCTTGGCAGTTCGGGCTGGACTGTTCCCATGAGGCACAGGGTCAAGACTGATTTGCATATGGCCAGGTCTAAACTGGGGTGGCATGGTGAGCAAAAGAATGATGGATTTAACCCAGATCTCTTGACTGGGGGTGAATGTTTTGATTTGTTCTGCATTCCGTCCATCAATTGTGTTTCTTTTGCTATCTCGCCCTAAGTGCTCCAGGTATGCCCAGACGTGGGTCCTGGGCTCACTGTGCCACTGGAATCAAGCTATCCTGGCTGAAGAGGGGTGAAACCCCGAAACCGGTCCTAGGATGCTTGTTTCCGGTCCAGGGAGGACCTGGCTTGGCAGTTCGGGCTGGACTGTTCCCATGAGGCACAGGGTCAAGACTGATTTGCATATGGCCAGGTCTAAACTGGGGTGGCATGGTGAGCAAAAGAATGATGGATTTAACCCAGATCTCTTGACTGGGGGTGAATGTTTTGATTTGTTCTGCATTCCGTCCATCAATTGTGTTTCTTTTGCTATCTCGCCCTAAGTGCGCCAGGTATGCCCAGACGTGGGTCCTGGGCTCACTGTGCCACTGGAATCAAGCTATCCTGGCTGAAGAGGGGTGAAACCCCGAAACCGGTCCTAGGATGCTTGTTTCCGGTCCAGGGAGGACCTGGCTTGGCAGTTCGGGCTGGACTGTTCCCATGAGGCACAGGGTCAAGATTGATTTGCATATGGCCAGGTCTAAACTGGGGTGGCATGGTGAGCAAAAGAATGATGGATTTAACCCAGATCTCTTGACTGGGGGTGAATGTTTTGATTTGTTCTGCATTCCGTCCATCAATTGTGTTTCTTTTGCTATCTCGCTCTAAGTGCGCCAGGTAGGCCCAGACGCGGGTCCTGGGCTCACTGTGCCACTGGAATCAAGCTATCCTGGCTGAAGAGGGGTGAAACCCCGAAACCGGTCCTAGGATGCTTGTTTCCGGTCCAGGGAGGACCTGGCTTGGCAGTTCGGGCTGGACTGTTCCCATGAGGCACAGGGTCAAGACTGATTTGCATATGGCCAGGTCTAAACTGGGGTGGCATGGTGAGCAAAAGAATGATGGATTTAACCCAGATCTCTTGACTGGGGGTGAATGTTTTGAGTTGTTCTGCATTCCGTCCATCAATTGTGTTTCTTTTGCTATCTCGCCCTAAGTGCGCCAGGTATGCCCAGACGTGGGTCCTGGGCTCACTGTGCCACTGGAATCAAGCTATCCTGGCTGAAGAGGGGTGAAACCACGAAACCAGTCCTAGGATGCTTGTTTCCGGTCCAGGGAGGACCTGGCTTGGCAGTTCGGGCTGGACTGTTCCCATGAGGCACAGGGTCAAGACTGATTTGCATATGGCTAGGTCTAAACTGGGGTGGCATGGTGAGCAAAAGAATGATGGATTTAACCCAGATCTCTTGACTGGGGTGAATGTTTTGATTTGTTCTGCATTCCGTCCATCAATTGTGTTTCTTTTGCTATCTCGCCCTAAGTGCGCCAGGTATGCCCAGACGTGGGTCCTGGGCTCACTGTGCCACTGGAATCAAGCTATCCTGGCTGAAGAGGGGTGAAACCCCGAAACCGGTCCTAGGATGCTTGTTTCCGGTCCAGGGAGGACCTGGCTTGGCAGTTCGGGCTGGACTGTTCCCATGAGGCACAGGGTCAAGACTGATTTGCGTATGGCCAGGTCTAAACTGGGGTGGCATGGTGAGCAAAAGAATGATGGATTTAACCCAGATCTCTTGACTGGGGGTGAATGTTTTGATTTGTTCTGCATTCCGTCCATCAATTGTGTTTCTTTTGCTATCTCGCCCTAAGTGCGCCAGGTATGCCCAGACGTGGGTCCTGGGCTCACTGTGCCACTGGAATCAAGCTATCCTGGCTGAAGAGGGTGATACCCCGAAACCGGTCCTAGGATGCTTGTTTCCGGTCCAGGGAGGACCTGGCTTGGCAGTTCGGGCTGGATTGTTCCCATGAGGCACAGGGTCAAGACTGATTTGCATATGGCCATGTCTAAACTGGGGTGGCATGGTGAGCAAAAGAATGATGGATTTAACCCAGATCTCTTGACTGGGGGTGAATGTTTTGATTTGTTCTGCATTCCGTCCATCAATTGTGTTTCTTTTGCTATCTCACCCTAAGTGCGCCGGGTATGCCCAGACGTGGGTCCTGGGCTCACTGTGCCACTGGAATCAAGCTATCCTGGCTGAAGAGGGGTGAAACCCCGAAACCGGTCCTAGGATGCTTTTTCCGGGCCAGGGAGGACCTGGCTTGGCAGTTCGGGCTGGACTGTTCCCATGAGGCACAGGGTCAAGACTGATTTGCATATGGCCAGCTCTAAACTGGGGTGATATGGTGAGCAAAAGAATGATGGATTTAACCCAGATCTCTTGACTGGGGGTGAATGTTTTGATTTGTTCTGCATTCCGTCCATCAATTGTGTTTCTTTTGCTAGTATATAATAGGGCTATGGGGTTCAAAATACCTATAAGTCCTTAATATGTAATAGGGCATGGAAGTTTAAGGGGCAGCAGGTTTCCTACACATGCATGTGTGTACTGCTGAGTGCCTGTTGTCATTTAAAAGGCAGCCTGGCCTTGCAGACTGCCTTTAAAAGTAAATTGTGTGCAAACTTGAATTAGGTGGTATCAGCACTCTAAAAGTGATAATCTACCTTATTTTTACATATTAGGTACCCCCAGGGTCTCCCCTAGGTGGTAAGTATGTAACAAAAGCAGGGGCCTTATAAAATATGTTTTATATGCCCTGGTGAGGTAAAAACTGCTAATTTAATTTCCCCCCATTGTAGATACCTAGCTCCATAGGCTAACATTGCAATATTATATTTAGTTATAAATATTGCTATAAACGGAGCCAAATTTCATTCAATGACTTAAAAGATTGTTGTTGATAAATGCAACAACTTGCCACTGTTGAATTTATCATAACTAGTACAGAAGAGAAGTTATGGAACTTTCTCTTCTGCAAGCCAAAATCCAGCTTATTAGTGGTCTCTGCTGATTGGTCAGCTTTAACAGGCTTAGCCAGGCTGCTTTGATTAGGTGATAAGTGGCCTGTCCGGAGCAGAGGTTATCTGATGGAGAGGGCTCTGAAGCTGAGGAGGATGGGTCCTGCAGAGACTGCTGGGTAAATCAAACTGAGCTCAAAAAGAGAGCAGATCAGTAAGGAATGCCAAGCGCACCTACCCCCACATCCGGTGCCACAGCCAGATGGCAGGCTTAGTACAGGAATTTGCAGAGGTCAGGGGGAGGAGAGTTAATGGAAATGAGCAACACTGTGGGTTGGTTTAGCTAGCTCCTACTCCTCTGGAGAGAAATCATCCATGTTGGATTTTAGAAGTGCAGTGCTTTGTGGGACAAGAAGATGCCACACTTTGGAGGAAGTTGTCATGCTTTTGGGTTGCACCCAGCATCTCATTGGACAGAGGTGCCCACTGCTTGTCGTCACTGAACACTCAATAAATATCTGCGAGCTGCATAGTTTCTCAGATCTGCTGCCTGAAACTACAAGGAAAAGAAAGACTGCCCTGTTGGAATCTGGATCTGCACCCAAAGGCTTGCACTCTGAATTACTGTGCCTGCTGCACAATCTAGTACTACAGCCCTGGGAACTGTGCCTTGCATCAAGAAGGATTAAGTAGTGGACTTGCTGCAAGCTACAGGTTAACAGAGCCCACCTGCATCATCTCCACCAAGAGTCCTCATTCTGGAGTCCGTCCAGTGGACTTTTAAGGATTTGTCCAGGTACATTGTGGGAGATGTGGTCCAGACCTCCCAGAGACCATCTAGGAGATTCCAGACCTTTGGATTAGTGAATTGAGCACTTTGAACATACAAGCAGACCTTCAGAAAGCACCTCCTGAAGTTTGGAGAACTTTTGTGAAAAAGCTCTATGAGGTAATTGACCCGACCTTGAGAGTCAAGTTGACTACCTTCAACCGCAACCCGGCCAGGATTTCAGGTTCGTCCCGCTGAAAGCTCCGGAGATCCAGACTTCCAGGATTTGACCAGGGCCTTGCTGAGAGTCAAGCTGGTGAGCCCTGTCAGAATCCAGCCTGTTGTGGAGGGTTGAACAATGTCAGAAGAAAAAGCTCCAGAAAAGTTTCTAAGTGTGAAGGTAACATTTTGACCAAGACTAAGTGTATCCGACCAGGGCTCCATCGCGGTCGGCCTCAAACTTTGACTTTGTCCCGGTCAAGTGCGAACAGATGTCCCAGAGTGCCGCTATATGTTGTTAAGCTCTATAAAGTGGTTAAACTTTAAAAATTCATATATCTGGTTCCCTACATTGGATATTTGTCATTTTGGTGAGAATTTGTTCATACAAATATTTCCTATTTTTATAAATTGGCTCGGGATTTGTATTGTGTGTTGTGTCTTACTGATTTGATGTATTGGTGTTTTTAAATGCTTTACACTCTTGTCTCCTAAGTTACTCCTGACTGTTTGTTGTCAGCTACAAAGGGTTGAGCAAGTGGCTAATTTACTGAGACATTTTCTGGACCCTATACTGTGTTAGTGACCTTGTTACTAGCTGTAGGTGCATACTTACCCCTATCAATAGTTCACTTTACAACAGTGAGTAACACGTAGCAAGTAGAGGAGTAGGAATGTTAGGAGAAAGCTGCAAACAAGGAGAGAGCAAGAAATAAATGTACTCTCTAGGCTTGCTGAAACAAAAGGAAACAAAGTAGTTCTCTGGTGTGAAAGGATACAAGTCATCCAGTCAAAAGGATGGTAAAGAAGCTATGTTCCACGTGAGACACAAACACAATAAGAGAAATGAAAACCATTGAATAAGAAGCAAGGAAATTAGTTTGACAAAAAAGCAAACCAATGGTAGGCAATGGGCATAACTAAAGCCCACTGTAAGTATTATTTTTATCCACAACAGGTATGGCCACTGATATTATGAGCCATGTGAGAACCAAATTATGTGGCTGGGTTGACTAAATTATGTGGTAAAAAGGCCAAATTATGCAGAATAATACAGCACATTTTGAACAGTATTACTTTATTATTTTGACATTTTTGCATGTTAACACTATCTGGAAAATGTTTCACTTCACTAGTATAAGTTTAACACCCAAGTACAGTAATCAGTAACTGTAAAGTGACCAGTTAACATTTGCAGGTCTTCCACTGTGCAGTAACAACGCAGCAGCTTTTTTTTTGCAACTTTTGTTCTGTTTAAGCTACAAACTTTTTATTAAAAAATATGCATATTATGCAGAAGACCGATTCTGTAGCAAAGAGGCAAATGCATAACTATGCATGAAATGCAGCAAAAAATTCCAGAAGCCATGATAATAGTTCTTTGACAACAGACAGTTCAAAACTTTCTGAAGGTGAGGCCAAAAAAATGGAGCAATGCTTCCACCAAGGAAACAGTATTTTCCTTTTTTCTTATTAATTATTTCCAATTTCTAAATATGAAAAATAGACATATACAAATTGCATTTATTTATGCAACAGAAAATGTAGACAACAGATTATCCTAAAAAATAACTCTAGCCCTAGATACTTCCCCTTTATCTGAGCACCCACTTGAGCTGTAGGTCATGGAGGGTGCCCAAATTAAGTCCAGGAGGGTTGGGTTCATGCCAAATGTTTGGAAAACCACTGACTTTGCAAATGTGTTCTAGGTAGATTTAGGGCATTAAAATGCCTTGAGACCCTTCCGGGTGAGTAGCTGTGCTTACAAACCAATGATTGATTGAAAATGTATTTTATGCATACCATTGTAATGAATAACACATATCTGTCATTCATCACCACAAAACACCTCTGGTTGGACTTATTCTTTACAAATTCACATTATGTTATGTGGGTATTCCCAAAAATCTAGCATGGAAACAGCACTACTAGGGCTATGTTGGACATGTGACAATTCTTTAAATCTTTTTAATCTTTGACTAGACAACATACATACAGCATATTGGATTGGTTACAGGTAAGCACCAGAGGACCACTAGTGGCACAAGTGCGCTATATAAGCTCCAGTAACATAACCTGACTTCTACAGCCAACTCCGATGCAGTCTGATCATATAGCATAGTGTCATAATGGCAATAATAGTCTGAGTAGTGAGGGGGCAGAGCTTGGGAGGGGGCGGAGCTGGACCTCAAGCGAGATAGCTAGTCCCTAAATTGCTCAGTCCGTGGCATTTGCTCCGGCCAAAAAGAAAATGAAGTGTGTTACCTCAACAACATACCCAGCAAAAATGACTCGTCAAAAAATTGGCGCAAGTAGGACCAAATAATTTGTTACAGGTGTGGAAATCCATCACATCTAGAATCCTCAAAGAGTTGGCGTGCAGTGAACGGGGAGTGTAATATTTATAGAAAAAAAGGACATTTTGCCAAAATGTGCTGCGAAGTAAAGAAACAAAGTAATCCACGTGTCTCCCAAGATCATGAGGATGCGGCAAGTGATGCAAGTGAATTAATCTCAGAGGCATTCTTAACAAAAAACATGGTACTTACGGTACAAGAGAATGAAATATGTTTGATTCAGGTTCATGAAAAAATGTTGATTTTAATGGCTGATTCTGTTTCCCCATTTACCATCATCACTAAATCCTACTTTGATGCACAACTTGGGAAGAAAGTGAAGCATCTGCTGCCGCCTGAGATTTGAGCAGTAACTTTTGAAGGTCGTCACATTCAGTTTCTAGGACACTTTAGCACAACTGCCAAGTTCAAAGGAAGAACCATGAATGTGAAGATCTATGTGACCCAAAGGGGTGCCAATGTTTAAGGTTGGAAAGATCAAAATAGACTAAAAATTAAACTACACCCAAATGCTGAAGATCCGTTCTTTGTGATCAAGGATATGGTTATGGAGGTGCAAATCAACCTTTCCTCAAGTGTTCTGTAATAAATTGGGAAAATTGAAAGGGTTTGTACATGAAATTAAACTTAAAACTGATGCTAAACCCTCTAGAGAAATGAGAAGCATCCCAGTTAGTGTGAGAAGGGAGTTACAAAACTTGCTGGATCAATTGCAACGTGACAATGTCATCGAGGAAAAAGAGTCATTAGAGTGGATTTCACCTACTGTTTTAGCAAAGAAAGGTGATGGAAGCCTTCGACTTTGTGTGTATTTGAGGACACTTAAAGTTATATTTAATTGGACAGACATCCTTTGCCGAAAATGAATGATTTTTCTGTCGATGTTGAATGGGGAGTCTGTTTTCTTCACGTTAGACCTCCAAAATGCATATCATCAAGTTGAACTGGCAAAGGTTTCCAAGCCTTTAACTGTATTTGTCATGCCATTTGGCATCTACCAGTTTAAGAGTATGCCTTTCGGCCCAGTGTCTGTCTCTGTGATGTTCCAGAGAGTGATATTCTGCATGTTCAAGGACATGGAGGAACACGTAAGGTGTTTTCAGGATATTTTAGTATTTTCCTAAAGGTGAAAAGGAACATTGCGTGATCCTGATGGAGGTATGCAGGAGACTATTTCTACAAAGGTTTGGTGTTAAGTTTGGAAATAAGTAAACTGTTTGAACCACAGGTCGACTATCTGGACCACATCATCTCTGCCAAAGGAGTTGTTCTAAAGAAAGTCTTGTGGATGCCATTAAGAATGCTCCTGTGCCTGATGACATGGACAAACTCATGTCATTTATAGGGTTATGTGAATACTATAGTAGGTTTGTCCCTAATTTTGCACCAGTAGTAGAACCACTAAGGTAGTCATTATGCAAAGGACCAGAACAACAGCAAGCAATTGATTTTGTCAAAACCCGTATCATTGATGCTCCTGCTTTGCAGCCATTTTCTAAGGGCAGTAAATGTGTCGTCTCCATAGCTGCTAGTGTGTATGGGCTTGGGGCTGTGTTATCCCAGAGATCAGGGTGTTCTGAGTGGGCGGTTGCCTATGCATCTCGGACCTTAAATTAAACTGAATGTAGATACTCCGTCATCGAACAGGAACTTTTCGCTTGTGTATGGGTTAATTAACACTTTTGACATTTTATTTCGGGAAACAATTTTGTTATCCAGACAGATCATAAACCTCCGATATCCACTTTGTCCCCAAGGTGGTGGGAGAAATTCAACTGCTCGCATTTCATGGTAGAAATCTAAATTACAAGAATATAAATTCTACACTGTGTATGTATCAGGTCAGAAAAACAAAACGCAGATTGTTTATCTAGATTATCATGTCACAAAAAAGTAGAGGATGAAGGGACAAATGAAGACTATGATGTGGTGACAAAAGTATGTGATGTGTGCTTGATCAAGGGAATAGAGATGGATGAGTAACAATGGTTGACCGAGTATGAGAATGACGACGAATTGAGACTCGTCAAAAAATACTTAAGAGAAGGGTGACCAGTGAGTAAGCATTTGGAAGGTTCTCTTCATTCTTTTGCACAAGTAGGCTCTGAGTTGTCCGTTAAGGGGAGTTTGTGTTTCACAATGACAAATGTGTGCCTCCAAAAGGTCTCAGTGTTTTTTTGCTTGAGTTATGTCACAAAGGACACATGAGGATGTCAGCACTGAAAGTTCTAGCACGTAGTTTCTATTAGTGGCCTGGTCTGCACACGGAGGCTGATTGTTTGGTGCACAATTGTGACATATGTGTGGCTTCTGACAAAAATTGTGAGGCACACAGCCCTCCCATGCAGTGGCGTAGCTAGAGCTTCTGGCGCCCGGGGCTATTCCTCAGATTGGCGCCCATGATAGGTACTGGGGGGTGGGGTGCTGGGGAAAAAGGACGGCGAGCAGCGGGGGTGGATTGGCAGGGTTTCAGACACTCCAGGGTGCTATCTAGTCTTTTCTTTCTGTTCAGTCCAGGAATTCCAGCTAACTGGGAGATTCCTTACAGTTTTCCTGCGAACAATCTGATCTTGGAAGGGTCCTCCTATTCGATGGAGTTGCCCAATCCATGGGATCAAGGGTGTTGTCCGGTTCAGACAAGAAAATGCCACAGGCCCTTTTAAAGAGGTAGGTTTTTAAAGTGTTTTCTGAACTGAAAGAAGATGAACTTATAAACAAAGTCTAGCTAATTTCACAGGAGGAGGACCATAACTATCAGAGCTTTAATCAATGCTTCCGATACCTGGAGTTATTTTAGTAGGAGCAGGCAGCATTTCTGGATAACAGATTTCTCATCGGTAGTGTGTGACTATTTCTTATAAGTAGGAAGTGCCTCTACAAGGAAGGCTGCATGTATGGAACACAAAACCTGGAACTGGTTGTTTTACTGCTTCAGAATATAAAGGCGGGGAATCAGTGCCCGGGTGACGTGGTTGTGTTTTTTTTTATTTAGGAATAGTCTACATGCCAAGTTCTGGATCATTAGCAGTTCCACATTTGTGCTTCTTCTAGGTACTTAACTGCATTTAACCTATTTGATATTACGAGTAAAAATGCCAGAATTGTTGGAATAGGAACCCACAGGCATTCTGCAAGCAGCTAGCCTTCTTGTCTTTCGTTTGCTGCACAATACACAAGGTGAACAGGAGGATTAGTGCAGACTCAAAACTGGGGGAACCGAAAAACAAGGTAACAGTCACTGCTCCTTGGCAACACAACTAACTCTGAAAAGCACAGCAATTGTTTAAAGTGCGTAAACTATTCACCTGAAGATAGCACTGTGCCATTATTTCGTGAACATAAAGTTCATAAGCAGAAAAAACTTCTCTAAAGGACCAGTACCTACTGCATGACAGGTTTCATACATTCAGAAAATTGCAATTTCTGGCAGCTGTCCTTCAAAGCACTGGAAACACATTTATTAACCCCCGCGAGACAAGTCATCTCCACTTGGAGCATCTGTCACTGGGCCGGTGACAATGGCAACTGTTTCCATTAGGTGACAGAGCCTAGAGAGGCGAGCCATCTCGTACCAGTAACGTCAGGCCTGACCAGCAGGCATTAAATTACCAAACAAGCACACAAGAGGGCTTGTGGCCTCTTGAAGAGGCCATGAGCCTGCTACTGAAAAGCAACAAATCAATTAGATGTCGGACTGCCAGGAGATTAATAAATAGGTCTTTCACAGTGATACTCGCACTACCTAAATGTGCGGGTCCAGAAAAGCTCTGCCTAGTATTGTGCGCATTCTCACTCGCACAAGAAACACATCGTCCTATAATAAAACACCAATACACACAAGCAGAGCAGGCCCTACCATAAATCAAGCTGCACAAGTCGCCTCCGTCAGCACCCCTAAGCGACAAGTGGCACCTGCAAACACGACCCGTTCTTTGTTGGGGTTGGGAGAGAGGGAGGTGTTCCAGTAGGAGAAAACTGTGACAAATTAGGCAAAATAGCACTTACTTTTGATTGTGGCACCAACAGTATTCACGTGAATGCTTTACATACACCCGGTCCACGAGTAAGTCAGAGACTTCACGGCTCGGTCGGGGATCTCGAAGCGGTGGTGGTCGGTCTCGAACTAAGTGAGACTGCTGCTGTTCTTAATGTTGCTGGACTGTCTGCTGCAAATCGCCCCTCACTGCAGAGACTCCACTCAAGAGAGCGCGTGGTGGTGGCGCGCGTTACTGGTACATTTTAACCGTACAGCGTGGGGGCTGGCCAAAAAAGATGCCCAGGGCCGTAATTGGTAGCGCTTTCGCGCGCTACAAGATTGACGGCCCTGGGACCCACATACACTGTACGCCGTGCGCTGAACCACCACTAAGCTAGGTGGTACAGCATTTGCAAGCATGTGCGCTTGCACTTACATACACGTGTGCAGTGCTGCTCAGTGACAGCCGCACGTGTTGGTGTGGGGGTGGTGGGTGACCATGTACATCACTGTCCCTAACAAAATCCTGGACTGACCACGGGCCACCAGTGCCGCGCAGCCGCCGCCCCCAAAATAGTGCCGCCGGGGGCGGACCGCCCCCACCGCTCCCCCCTAGCTACGCCACTGCTCACATGCAATCCACAAAGTGGCCAGAATTCAAATGGCAAAATGTGGGTTTGGACATTGTGGCCCTTCTAAATCTTTACCAGACCATCTAAAATTTGCTATAGGATTGATTGATTACCATTCCAAAAGGCCTGAGATAATGCTTGCGGAAAGGGTAACAACAAGCGTGGTGCTGGAATTCTTAATGGAGGTTTTCAGTAGAGAAGGATTCCCTGAAAGGTTGGCCACCAATAATGGTGCCAGTTCGTATTGCAGAAATGTCTGAATTCTTACGCACCCACAATATAGAACACATACACACCCCTTTGCATGATCCCCAATGCAATGGTTTGGTAGAATGTTTTAACAGATATCTAAATGAAAGTGTTCACTTAGCCATGACAGGAGAACTTCCTTTTGTTGTAGCAATCCTAGACAGAATGAACCACTCTGTTACAGGGGTTTCACCTTTTGTTGTAATGAAGGGAAGGAAACCCACATCATTGATTTGTCCCTGGTGGTTTAACTCAAAGTTTCATGTCAGGCAGATGCTGAGTGGGGAGACTTTGGATGCGATGAGAACCAGAGTTGCAGCTAACCAAAAGAAGTCAAAAGAGTGGTATGACAAAAAAACATAGAGTAGCATCACCTATAATATCTGTAGGAAATTGGGTCAAGATTTGGTTGGGAAACTGTGTGAATAAAGGCAAAAGTAAATTTTCCAAACCAGTTAAAATAATCAAAGTAAACAAAGGAAGTGTCATCATCCAAGATGGCAAACGTTGGAGTTTCAGAAGGATAGCTAAATGTAATGTGCATGAGCCAAATCCAACATGTATGCAATGATGTGTACTGTAGGTGCTCTGATGCTACTAATGATTCTTCTTACGATGGTGTGATTGAAGGTCATGCTAACTACAAGGATACTTACCAACAGTAAATAGTGATGATGATATATGCTTTCAAGATGTCAATGACAATTCTTCAGGTTCTACACAAGGTAGTGGCTCCACGTTTGACAAGGCAGAACCCACTTTAGTGGATTGTGAAGTATGCACCTAGGTCCAGCAAACCATCAAGGAAGGATCTATTTGATGATTAAATATTGTTTGGTTTATGCTTTTATTTGTTAAAGAAGGAAGATGTATTATATGTTGCAATATAAAGTAATCACATTCATGCTTTACATATCCATCCTTTATTCCCATTGCTTATTCCCCCCTTTTTCCTTTCTCCTCACCTGTATTGGTTATGACAGTCTGGTGCTTAGAACGCGGGGCAGGATAACGTTCGATGTCTGGCAGTTAGGGCATTCTTTGTTACTCAGAGCTTGGAACAGGACATGTTAATACATTTTCCTGTCAGATTCATCATCTGTATGCAGAGTCTTTGTTATCACCTTACAACACCTACCCTGATTGATCCTTTTCCATGTAGGGAGGTGTGAGATGCCTTTAAAAAGGGTGGATTGCCTGAACGGTGAAGCTCCGGATGCTCTGGGAGCCATACTGTGGTTGGTGATGGGCCTCAGCACCGGACCCGCTTCATGGTTGGGGAATGTAGAGCCGGTCCCTGAAGGTCAATCATTGAAGTTTCACCATAGGCAGCAGGAGGTGCTGGTGCCGCCGTCCAGCTCGTACCGGCAACCCCTACCTGCCAATACCACCCTAAGAAGCGTTGTGACTAAGGTTACCCGCTGCCGCACCATGCACCCTCTGAAATTCAGGGCACCACTACCGCATCTGACCAACCATCCATAGGGCATTTGACAACTTTCCAGAGTCTTGTGTCTGGCAGCAGACATCTTTGTTTGGGCTTGGCTGAGACTGTTGAGTTTTATGATGGATCAGTATTAAGACGTCTTTTTGCTTCCTACAGTGCCCTCTCAAGGCAGAATATCCTCATTGAAATCAAGTGGAGGAACATTTTGTATACAGAGACTGGGTCTACATTTTAACTTTTTTGCCTGCGCCACCTTGGTCATTACGCCCTCTGCCTCTGGTGTATATCTAGCATTGCCAGGCTATCAACTTTCCCATGTCTAGGAACAAGGAATCTAGGCAGCTCTTTTTTTCTGAGGCCCTGACTGGTGCAAGGGGGAAAACATCGACAATGATGGCCGCGGAGTCCTCCAGAACATTGGGAATGCTGATGAGAGAACTGAAAGACATAAAAACTTACATACACACTGTTAAACACTCATCCTCAGAGGCAATGCAGGTACTGAAAAACATTTGTACAGAAATGTCGACATTTCAAACTAACCTATGCTCTGCAGATGCACAGGTCGCTGCACTAGGGGACAAGATTTCCTATGCTCTTGACTGGGAATCTACTTTCTGGACTCTCCAACGAAAGGTCAGCGATTTGGAAAACTGCAGCAGGCACAATAATGTCACTTTGCATGGATTACTGGAAAATGAGGAAGGTGAGGCGATGCAGGCTTTTTAAAACGCATTTATCACTAAGATTCTGAATATAGACTTCCTAGCCCCGCAGGATTTTGAGGGGGGCCAATGAACGAAGATGAAACACCCTGGTATGTTAAATAGTCTGTGACATAATATAATGTGCCTTGAATGACATGCACAGGCAAGGTTGAATCTACGTTTAGCGAGGCAAAACAGCCCTTTTCTGTATAAAAGCAACAACCTAGCCTTTGCGGCAGGCTTTTCACTGGACATTCATATTGTTCAGAAACAATTTCTCTCCCTGCATCCCATCTTGAAGCAGAGCGGCATTCGTTATGTCCTCCTAGAGCCGACCACTATGTTTCCGACTATCAATAGCCAGACATGTGAATTTGATGACCCTAAATTCCTCGAGGATTTCTTGAACTTCCTTCTTCATATACCAATGGAGATTTCTATCTCAACGCATATGGGAGCTTCCACCCAGCAGGTGACTGATTTAAGCCCCCCAACATCCCAGGTACCTACTGTGGAGATGTCGAGAACCTGACTGCCATCAATAGCTGCACAGAACAAGGACCACTTTACAAGAGATAGAGATAAATCAAGGTGACCATTGAAAGCCTAAGCTATTAGTCATATCCAACATGTGTTCAATAGTCGATTCATATGAACCACTCACCTTACAAATTAGTGGACGCTACATCTTGTATGAGACATACGTTCAGGACCCCCTCTCTTTTATACCCTTCAGTAAGGGGGATATGCCACAGCAGCAACAGTGATTGCTCACCCTTACAAAGTTTTCTACAGGTGAGTGTAGGAAGTGGACTTGCTTTATTAGGTCTATACATTATCCTGTAATTGCCTTCACCAGAGTTTATGAGCTATCCTATGTTACATACTGTGCTAGAACGAAACCCTTGTGGGCCCGTGCGCCAGCCTATGGATCTTGTTTGAGTCTTCAAATATAAGCTGCCTTCAAATATCAACAACACCAGAACGTAAAAATGAGCCTGGTCAACCCTCTGTCAATCTGTTCCCTTAGCGTTCATGAAGTGACAGATATGTCCAGAAGAAGAAAATACTCAAGTTTCTAGGTTCCAAAAATTCCTAAAATTGCTTTATTGCAAGAAACACACCCGTCCCAAGCTGAAACCGCGGGACTCAAAAGGGATTGGGCAGGGAAGATAATCATTGCTTCACGCCTGGATCCTTCTTCGACATCATCAGCCCTCAAACCCCTACCGTACAGGAAAGGAGGTACAGCCATCTTCCTTCACAACCGTTTCGCAGCAACCGTCAGGAAAACCTGGTGTGACCCAATGGTTAGGTTTGTCTTTGCCCACTTGATACTGGGTGGGCTTCGTATACGCCCCTACGGGTGAGAAAAAGGACTTCTTCTCCAAACTTAATAGGGTGCTGAAAGAGATTGTTGACCAATGTGTTGTGGGTGGTGATTTGAATCTTACTTTGGACCCGGTCTTGGATCGCTCTGGTCGCCCAGATCTGTGGTGAAATAACGAGAGAGGAATACTGCGGGACCTAATGAACGATCACATTGGTAGACCCGAGGAGACTCATCCATCCAACAGCTAGAGACTACTCCTTTTTAGGTCGAGCCTAGAGTAGCGCGCAAGCGCTACTTCTGGCGAAGACTTTAAGTAAGGGGGTTTCAGAAGCAGTCCAACAAACGCTCGTGCGTCGTGGCTGGCCTTTTTGGGATGGGTACGCGCGGCAGACATGTGTTTCCAATTATCGTGCCCAGACGTGGGCGCGATAATTGTAAACACATGCCGGCAAAGGCCATGACGCACGAGCGTCTGGTCAGCTGAGCAGGCTGCCGCGCTCGCTGGCCCTCGCCCCGCTCCTCTCTTGTGTACATTATTTTGCATCTGCACATTCCTTGCCCCAGTAAGCGCCCGCGCTCCAGAGAATCCCTTACCTCGCTCTTTATGCTTTTCGCCTTGCTCGGAGTATGCCTTTCACCTCAGGGTCCCTATTATTGTTTTTACTCCATACGCACTGATGTGTCTCACTGCCTCTTCCGCCTCCTAAAGCTTCATTACATCATCCATTTCTTTCTTTAATGACTCCTTACTTCACTCTGACTGCGCCCTCCACCCACGAGGGTTTCTTACCTATTAGTGTTTCCACCACACCCCAAATGATGCCTTTACCTCACGGTCAGCACTCCCTTCCCTAAGAATCACCAAACCTGTGGTATCCCACTCTGTATGCCCATCGCCCTGGCCTAAGGGGTCTTTACGTACCTGTACCTACACATTCCTAACGTTCTCGTCTCATTTTTGCACAATTTGGTCCGACTCGCTGAAATGTGTTACCTCACAGTGCCTGCACTCGGGGAACGTTAAATCACTACTACTAACACACTTTCCTAAGCTGTGGTTCCTCAGTCCTGCAGACACCCCTTCAGGGTCCTCTTGGCTTCTGCCTTGTACCTGCAGGACAGACCTACTGGCTCCAAGCC
Organism: Calotriton arnoldi; assembly: GCA_963921515.1. Lineage (NCBI taxonomy): Eukaryota > Metazoa > Chordata > Amphibia > Caudata > Salamandridae > Calotriton > Calotriton arnoldi. The sequence goes on along the minus strand of CAWUFW010002949.1, from coordinate 1,970,775 downwards.
AGGGACTCTCGCATCGCTCCACTCCAGGAATCCGCGTCAGCGCTAGGCAGAGGAATGGGGAAATAGAGTGCAAAGTGCACCGTCTCGCGGCGACCATTGACCCCACTCGGCTGGGATGTGTTTTCATCTTCGGTGAAAAGAGACGTGTATCGACTTGACATTTCTCCATGGTTGTTTATTGCTTGCGGAACTGCAGACAGCGTAACCTTGGAAAACTGCACGGAGACCACGACATAGATTATTATGTTTTTGCTTGTAGGCAGAATTCCTTCACCCGAAGACACGTTTTGTGTTTACTGAAAATGTGTGGTTGGATTCGTATTTTGTGGACTGAAATGTAGGATTCCTAGGTTATCTGTGGAAATCGAGTTATAGCTAGTCCGATGAACCCAGAGGCCAGGAATTCTTAATGTGTCTGACAGGGAGCTATCTCGTTGGAAATCCGGAATCACACAGGTTTTAAACCGCATAGAGTTACTAGTTTGGAAGCCTGCGAGACCAGGGTGCTAGCGATAATCCGATCACTTTATGCAGTCCAGGATATGGGGTGTGGGCAACACACTCAACAGGAGGGTAGGTAGTGGTAGGGAAGAAGCAACGTAGACAACAGGGGGCTGGTGGGAGTTATACCCCCAGAAAAACACGCTTGCATTAACATTGCACAAAGTGCTCCATGTTCAAAGCACATGAGTAGGACGCTCCCCCTGGCAGTTCATGTACCTTCGTTTCCTGCTAATTTCAATGCTTTTTGGCTCCATTTGACGTGCGAGAGCTTCTGGGACTGTTCTGTCAGGTTAATAGAGAAAGGAGTGGAGCACAGATGTCTCAAATTTCCTCTCTGTGGGAGTAGTTCACCCAGGATTTTTTTTTTTTTTTGTATTTGCTTTCTTGGACCTGTATTTCTTTCTTTATTCAGTTATAAAATGGGGACTACAAGCATCGGACTGAATAGAAAAACAAGCATTGGCATAACCAATAGGTCTCGCTTTTGGGACCTTATAAGTATTTAGTTATGCAGCACAATATCCTTAGTGCAACAACATCAACTGTTGCATGGCTAAAAACTTATAAGGTCCCAAAGGCGAGACCTATTGGCTATGCCAATGCTTGTTCTCTTGGTCTCATAATGTGGAGTCAAGAATAGACTACTTCTTGATTAACGCCAGCCTTCTCCCCAAAGTGGTCACTGCTTCTATCAGGGTGCAAAGCGTCTCTGATCATTCCCCTATATCCTTGGAACTTGCTCTGCATGTACAAATCCCACAGGATAGAACTTGGAGAATGAATTCCCTGAGCTAGAGGTCACTGGAGGAAAAAAAGCAGCTACTGGGCTACCTTTGATCATACTTAGAAATGGATGAGGTATTGGTGACTGCGCCCCAAACACTGTGGGCGGCAGGGAAGACATATCTACAGGGATTAATGATCAGAGAGTCAGCAGAAGCACAGAAAAATTATTTGCTGTTAAAACACGCAATGGAAACATAAATTAAAGATGTCACTAGTAGCAGCCCTTCATCGGCAACCTTGTGTCTCCTCATGACAAAAAAATATGAATTTCAAAGCCTGTTTACGACAGAAGCTGAATAAGCTTTGAACCAGCTAAAAAGGCCCCACTTCGACCATAGGGAGAAGGCTGGCAGACTCCATGCCTTTCAAATCAAGCAGAGAACAGCAAATTCCACCGTTCCAGCCCTTTTCAATTCAGATGGCAACCTCCTCAGTCATTCCAAGGACATTGTGGCAGAATTTGCAAACTTTTATGCGACCTTGTATACCTCAGATGCAGATGTAGAACAGTTTTTTTAATATCTCCCACTCCCACTCCAGCACCCTCCATCAGAGGGCCAAGCTGAGCTCGATAGTGAGATAACGGATGAGGAGATAGCGGCTGCCATCAAAGATATGCCGTCTGGTAAGGCATCAGGCCCAGATGGCCTTCCTGTGAAATTTCACAGGATCACTGCACAGTACTCAATTCCTCTTTTTGGAAAAGGGTTTCGGGAAGACAGTTTGATGGGAGATCCTTTGCCGGAGTATGGTGAAGCATATATCTCTTTGATCCCTAAGCCAGGGAGAGACCACACAAGATGAGAAAACTATAGACCAATCTCTTTGATAAACTAAGATGTGAAGGTTCTGGCCAAGGTTCTAGTAAACAGGCTAAAGAAATATGTACCCGCTGCTGATCCGCAAAAATCAAGTAGGGTTCAGACTGGACGATCCTCTTGCAACCACCTACAAACATTGTTTCATCTCCTTTGGGAGGCCAGAAGAAGCCCCGCTGAGCAACTGGCTCACTCACTCGATGCCGAAAAGGCCTTTGATCCTGTGAAATGGGGCTATCTGTTCCGGACGATGGGATGAATGGGCATAGGTCCCAAATTTCTGCATTTTATCCAGTGGCTCTATCATGCCCCAATGGCAAGAATCCGTTGTAATCACTTCCTTTCTAACCCTTTGGCTATTCATAGGGAAAATAGGCTGGGCTGCCCGCTCTCTCCTTTGCTGTTTTTGATTGGACTGGACCCACGTGCTGTAGCTATACGAAAGACACCCTATGTAACAGGTATCACAACCCTGGCTAGAGAATTGAAATCAATGTTGTACGCAGACAATATACTCCTGAAATTGACATCTCTAGTGACATCTATGCCTGCGCTGATGCGGATTATCAACTGCTTCTCTGGTTTTATCGGGTTTGGGATCAATTCGTTAAAGAGTGAAGCAATGCCAATGTCACCGGTCACAACAAAATCTGTCTTCATTGCGTGAACATCCAATGGCAGCCTACAAAGATGGAAGTACATATTTCTCTGTGGTACTGTCCATTCTGCACTGAAAGGCACTTTGACGGCTCTTACCGAACAAACATAAAAGGATTTTGCAAAGTGGTGTCACTAACAGATTTCCATATGGAGAAGGGTGCAGACTTTTAAAATGGTGGTAACCCCGAGTTATAACTAAGTTTTTGGAATTATTCCGATACCTGTTTACAGTTTAGTCTCATTGACACTCAAATCTGGAGATACATATGGAAAGGGGAAACACCCAAGTACTCTAAGGCAAAATGCATGTGGCCACGATGGCGCGAGGCCTCTGCCTACCAAGCATTGACTGTATCATATGGCTATTCACCTCTCAGAACTCGCTTACCACTTTCAGCCCACATTAGAGACATCTGACTGGGCGATTTCAGAGAAACATATTCAGGGAGGCCTTAGGGGGTCTTTCGATCATTTATAGAGGGCACGTACCACTGTCATTAAGCACCAGCCCAATGCTGGCAGGGTCCCTGAAATTTGGAACGACAGCCACAAACTTCTGAAACAACATGGATATGTGGACATGGCTGATCCCTTATGGCATAATGCAGAAATTACAGTGGATAATAAGCCTCTCCACTGGCTATACTGGGTCCAGAAGGGCATTCTTTCTTTGGGCCAGAATGTACGAGAAGGAACGATTATGCCTTTCCAGGCATTGCAGACGGAATATCATTTGCAGTTGGCACATGTTCTACATTGCCAGCAGTTGAAATACAGTTTACTCTATAAAATGGTAGGCCACTCAGAACCTTTAGGCGACTCTGCACTTCATACTTATCTGTCCAAGTGGGAGACCTGCAAAAGACTGACATCAGGTCTCTATGAAACCTTAATTGATACTCTACTCGAAACCTACTCTGGCCTATTTGTTTCAGAGGTCACCCTACCTTCCAGCCTAACTTGAAAATCCAAAGTGGTGTCATATCATACTTACGCATGACAAAAGCTTGAAGAAGGCAAGACTAAAGTTCACTTATTTTAAAATTCTGCATGAGTGGCACTGGTCTCCCTTTAAGCTACATAGAGCATGCTTATCCACTACTGCGCAGTGCTGGTGCTGTGGGCACGCCAGAGGGGGCACAGTACACAACCCATGGGACTGCCAAAGAGTGAAGCCCTATTGGGATTCAATCTGGTCAATTCTTGCCACGGACCGCAGCCAGCAGCCTTCCTTAGAGCTTGCAATTTTAGATGCAACACACAATGTTGACGGTCTCACTAACCAACAGGAACGGGGGCTGGACTCCTCACTGGCAGTGCCAAAGGTGTGCATACAGAGACACTGGAAGAAGAGGACGCCTCCAGTGGTGGAAGACTGGATGACAGCGATAGCAGAAACAGCCTTGTATGCACGGGTGATCTATAGGTTCACTGATCAGATACGCAAATTGGACACCATATGGGTAGCCTTCATTTCTTAATACTCCTGCACGCTTCGATCTCTTGTCAGCAGGGACAGAACGGATTGACGCACTTAGTTACCGAACTCTAGTATGTAGATTGCAAGGGTTATGTGCTTTTCTTCTGAGACTCTGGTTTACCCATTTTCTGGGTTTTCGACATGCATAGGAATGAATATTCATCATACCTGACTGACGTATCACGTGAGTGTATTGCTATGTCATGGTGCTTTCTACTCTTGTTTCTTATGACTGACTCCTATATTTGTGTAGTATTCAAATTGCACAGTTCAAAAATATTGTCAATTGGTTGGACACTTACCCTCATTGCCAGACTGGTATCATTATTATGGATGATCGTTATTTTTGATTTTCGTGAGCTATTTCTAGGATTGAACATTTTTAATGTATACTGTATCCATGTCTTTTCATACTGATGTCAAAAATCAATAAAAAAGATACTTTAAAAAAACTAATCATTGCAGTGAAGGTGATTATCACCCAAACTGAGAAATGCAGAGATGGTTAATAACACAGATCCACAAATCCGCCAAGTGGCCCCATGCCTTGTGAGACGTCATCTTCCTGTCCCGTCTTTAACCTTCAGTGCCATGCATGCTTAGAGGCATAAACTTACAACGGAAAAAAGTGAAACTACATGTTCCAGAATACAAATTGCTACAGTGCACAGCACGTCAGTACTGATAGCCGCATTACACACACACACACACACACACACACACACTCACATGTAATATATGAGTACATGTGAGGAACATATGAGAACACAAGAAACTACCTGAAGGGAACATAATAAAAAAACACCTAGATACTACAGTGTACAATTACCTTCCCGGGCGCCTGGAAACATGCCAACATCCTGCCACTACTGAAGACCCATCCTCACCAGCTAACTAGTGGCTCATCTCTCTGCTACACTACCGAGTGAATGTCTCGGAGAAACTCATCAACAAGAGACAAGAAAACCACCTGGATGACAACCATCTATGGGGCCCATCCCAATCAGGCTTTTGACCTAAACACAGCACCAAACCCACCTACATCTTCGCAACTACAGACATTGGGACTATTATAGACCAAGGTCCTCATCCTCCTCAAACTCTCCGCACTTTTAATACTATCTCCCAATTGATCCTCATCCAATGCTTCCACAAGTCAGTAATTCATGGAATGGCCCTTCAATGGATCTGTTCCTACCTTACAGGATGCACGCAGGAAGTCAGCCTGCCCTCCTCCCAGGCCACGAGAAGCAGGGAGAATGTTGCAGATGCTCATCACTGTAGCGCGAAGAGCAGGTCGGGTGTCGTGGACAGTTGTCGCTGTAGCACGAAGATCCTCTCAGGTCTTGCGGATGGTCGTTGCTGGAGCTTCGTGTTGGCGGTCACCACGAGTTGTCAATGCTGTAGCACGAAGTGCAGAACTCGTGTTGCCGGTGGTCGCTGTAACACAAAGAACTGGGTTCACCGGATTTTTGCATTAGCAGGGTCCACGGTTGGCTAGATATCGGGACCGTTTGAGTTGCAAAGAGCCCAACAGTGCAGGATTTCTCCTTTTCTGTCCAGAGGGGTGCAATGCGATGACAGTCAAGGGTCCAGGACCTGGGGAGGCACCTCTTGGGGGATCAGGGACTCACTCTAGCAGAGGCTGGCAGGGTTCAGGCAGGTCCAGGTGTAGCAGGTCAACTGGTCAGTTGAAGGGAGGCCTCTGGAGCTTGTTGTGTCCCAATAGCTCTGAACAGGAGATGAGTCAACTGACTCTTAGAGTTCGAAGTGATGGTCCTCACCCCTTTAAGCAGAAAGGCAGGCCTCAAGCCACCGGTCGTGCTCTGAAATACAAGTCTGGCCTTAAGCAGCAAGGCAGTCCTTTGGTATCAGCAGGGCAGTCCTCAGGACAGTTCTTCTTAAGTCTTCCATAGGTCCAAGTACCGAAGAGTTGGTCTGAGGGCCCAATATTTATTCCTGTAGCCAGTTTTTGAAGTGGGAGAAACCTCTAGACCTCCCCCCACATCTGGTTCTGGAATTTCCTTACTCCTCTGCCCACGCTCCAAGGAATCTAGGGTGACAAAGAACTGATGTTAAGTTCTTTGTGAGTGTGCTGAGGCAGCCCCTTTGAAATGTAAGAGATGCAGGAAACAGATCCGCCCCTCCCTACCTGGTGGGATGACCAACCCTGCCAACACTAGTCTCCCTTTGTCACTGTCTGGGACGAATATTCAATGGCCAACTGCCAACTATCCCCAGTCATGTGACCCAGGACACAGGCTGCAGACATTAAATGGTTAGGGAAAGAAAATGCCAACTTTCTAAAAGTGGCATTTTTAGAATTGTGACTTAAAATCCTACTTTACCATTAAAGAGGGTTTTTAATTACAATTCATTTGAGTATAAGCATGACATTCCGACCTCTTCCAATCAAACATTATCACTTATTAAATGAAATAAGGTAACCCTATGTTATCAATGGGAGAGACAGGCCTTACAGTAGTGAAAAACAAATGTAGGAGTTTTTCACTATGAGGACATGTAAAACTTAAAAGTACATGTCCAACTTTTTAAATACACGGCACCCGGCCCTATCGGCTGCTTAGGGCCTACTCTAAGGGTGACATATGGTTTCGAAAGGAAGGGTTGGACCTGACAAAAGGTTTATTTTGAAAAGTCAAAATAGCAGTTTATAACTGCACAAAGGCTGCAAAGGCAGGCCTGAGACATGTTTTAAAGTGTCACTTAATTGGATGGCACAATTAGTGTGGCAGGCCGACTAGTAGCATTCAATTTACATCCCTGGGAACATGTAGTATCACTTTAGGAGGGACTTAAAAGTAAATTAAATGTGCCAATTGAGTGTCAGCCAATTTTACCATGTTTTAGGGAGAGAGCACAAGCACTTTAGCACTGGTTAGCAAATGCACAGAGTCCTAAAAGCCAACAAAATGGGCTCCGAATACAGTAGGGGTGAGGGCAAAACGTTTGGCAGTGACCCTGCAGAGAGGGCCAAGTCCAAAAACTGATATCTAGTTTTTTTGGGGGGGGGACGGGTAGGGGGTGGGGAGAGTTTGAATCTTTGCAAGTTCAAATAAAATCTGTTGCATGAAAGGTATCATAAATCTTTATTCTTCCAGCTTATCAACTATAAGCCATACAATATTACATAAAATAGAAGCATAAAAACCAACATAAATCTAGTACAAAATTCACACATTTAAAACAAGCTGGAGGTGTCAGGTGGATTTCATAAGACGATGATAAAATCACCATAGAGGACACCTCACACTTGGCATATTTCATTGGCAGAACCTGCTACTAGGAACAGGGCTAGACTTAAAAATGCATGTGCAAAAGAGCAAGTGACCAGTAGCTTATGTATATATGGGAAATTAAAATGAAAGAAGGGGGTGGGGTTGCCAAAAGGTATCCCTTACTTCCAGTGGCTGGAGAAAGCAGTATCACTATGAATGTCATAACTAGAAAACTCCAGCCCTTGGAGCGGGATATATCTTTAGGTGGTGCCCCTTGCTGATCTCCAAGCAGCAATCTAGTGCATGTAATTGGAAGCAGTTTAAAAGTGAAGAATTCCCTTATATTATTTGGGTGTCTCCCACACTTGGGAATCCTTAATAGGTTCTTTGAAAGAATAATGTTGGGTATGATAGCTCAGTGAGTTGAAGATTCGTTGGGTATTACCATTCACTGCGTAAAATAAATGTTCCTAATATTTAAAAATGTTCTCAATAAAAGTCTATATAAAACAGCAGTAAACAGCGGAATAGCACATTTCCCTCCCAGCTCACCCACCAAAAAGTTGTTTTCTTGTCTAAAGCTCTCTGTTGGTGTACTCGTACATACTTATGCTTTCTTAACCACAAACGAAGTAAGATAATCCTCAGTGACTGGCTGAACAGTGTCTCTAAACAGGTGTATGCTCACAGAGGCAGAACAGTCTGGCAGTTTAGATGCTAGGGGTGTTTATTTTGTCTCATGAAAGATGGGCAGCCTTTCATTTCTAGCGAGTATTGGATGGGTAAAACAAACTAAACGAAGACGAAGGCAGAATGCAGTCTTCCTAAAGAATAGAAGCCAAGTAAACATGAGCGCTTAGTACTTGTGTTCAAGCCAAAATGAAGTGTCCGTAGTGCAGAAGAATTTTATGGATTTGTATTTTTGTGCATTATCAAAGTGCAATATACATTTTCACCCACAATTTTATATCTACAGACTGAATCAACACAATTGCTTTAGAAACACATTTATGATGATGTGTAGAAGTGTATTTATTAATGTGTTTTAGTTAGGCCACATTTCTTTGTAAAACACCATCTTGTCGAAGATGGAAGTCTTTTTTGTCACTCACTTGAATGAATGAAGTAGCATTTCTAAAGCGCGTGGTTACCCAGAGGCATCCCAGCGCTGCGACACCAGTGATGCTATACGACACTCAGAGAAAAAGAGAGGTTTTCAGAAGTTTCCTGAACTTAGTGTGATTAGTCTCAGAGCGTAGGTGGAGAGGAAGACTGTTCCATAATCTGGCTGCATTGTATGTAAACAGTCGACCTCCACTCGAGCGCGTTTAATCTTAGGAACTACAATCAGGCCTTTATTCGCCGATCTAAGGGGTCTGTTAGGACAATAGGATTGAATCCATGAGCGAGTCAGGCAAGGGCCATTATCAAAGAGTGATTTGTGTACAATGCACATTGCCTTAAATTGAATTCTTTGACAGACCGGAAGCCAGTGCAGAGAGGTGAGAGCGGGTTTAGCCGAGATACGTCTCGGAATATTTAACAACATGCGCGCCGCACAGTTCTGCACTGTTTGAAGTCTTTTGGTAGTAGATAGTGGGGCTCCCAAATAGATAGCATTCGCATAGTCCAGCCGTGAAAGAACAAGAGCTTGGACCAGCAGTCGTCTGGCCATAAAAGGTAGTAAAGGAAGAATCTTCCGAATCATTCTTAAAAGGCCGTAGCAACAGGCCGCTACTTTCCGTGATTGTTCAGTAAAGTTTAAATTTGAATCAAGCCAAACTCCTAAACTCTTAATTTGCTGCTTAGGAACAGGGGGAGGGCCTAGGCAGCTGGGCCAGCAAGAATCGATATTTAGGGGGCAGACTTCCCAGCAGCATAAGTTCCGTCTTAGCTCCATTGAGTTTTAAAAATGAATTGTTCATCCAATAAAAACCTTCTCAAGACATGCAGCTAGATTGTGGCCTTGTTGGGAATGTTGGGTCAGGGAGACAATCAATTGAGTGTCATCAGCATATGTGACAATCTGTATACCAAAGGGGTGAACTATTTCTGCTAATGACCGCAAATATATATTAAACATAGTGGGGATCAGGGAGGAGCCTTGAGGAACCCCACATGTCAGAGGAATTTGTTTAGATGCGGATTCTTCTTCAAAGACTGTGAATACTCTGTTTTGGAAGGATTGTAGCCATTTTAAAGCTGATCCGGCTACTCCCACTTCCCTAAGTCTTTGAATCATCAACTGATGATTTATCAGTGTCGAAGGCTGCGCTAAGATCTAATAAGATCAAAGCAGCGCAGCCTCCGGAATCCAAAATCTTCCTAGCTTCTTCCACCACAGCAATGAGGGCAGTTTCCATGCCCTGTCGAGGTCTAAAGCCGGTTTGAGTAGGGTGTAAACAATTATTGTTTTCTAAAAAGGTGGATAAAATAGAATTCGTGTATTTCTCAGCAAGTTTACTTGTGCTTCCCCACGCACACATCCTCTCCCTACAGGCTTTGCAACTTACAGTCAAGCTGAAGTCATTATAGTTTATTTTCACTGTTGTTATTGTCCTGCTCACAGTGAACCTTCCACAGTTCAGATGCAAAATTGTTACATGTAACTACATTCTCTGTTTCTTCACTGGATCTACTCATTGGAAGATGGTCTTATTGTCAGTTTTCCTTGTTTATTCGAACATCTCCGGATGACATTAGAATAGAGGGTTTTGAATAATTATTCAAGAAAATAAGATAGTGTTTAGGTGCTAGGGTAACAATGTTTAATTTTTCTGGTGCTCTGTTTGCTGAGGAAATTATACATTTGCTAACACCAAGTTGATTCTCCAAATTTCTCATTTTCTATGCAAGAACAGTGTATAAAAAACCTCAATTTTGGAGGCGAGTGTAGGAAAGTGGGTTTCTGTTGCAGTAACCCCTCCACTTTTTGCCAGACTACTGATGCACTTTTACTTGATGTGCCCTGGGTCCCTGCCAATCAGGTTCCCAGGCCCTGTGTTCTTTCCCCAAAACTAACCCAATTGGCATCTCTGGCCACAGGTCAGCCCCTGGTAAATGGTACCACAGGTACCCAGGGCACTGTGACCAGGGAAGACCTCTAAGGGCTGCAGCACTTATTGTGCCACCCTTAGAGGTCCTGTGCCCTTACACACACAAACTGCCTTTGCAGGCTGCGTGTTGTGGTGCAGAACAAAGTGAAGAGTCGACATGGCACACACCTGTGTACCATGCCTACAACCCACTGCCCTGGCATAGATCAGTCACCCCTCTAGCTGGGTGCGCTATACCAGTGGTGAGGGTGCAGGTGCATGAGCCCAGTACCCCTACAGTGTCTAAGTCAATTCTTAGACATTGTAAGTGCAGTGCTGCCATTAAGAGTATATGGTGCTGGGAGTTTGTCATTACGAACTCCACAGCACTATAATGGCTACACTGAAAACTGAGAAGTTTGGTATCAAACTTCTCAGCACATTAAACCCACACTGATGCCAGTGTGGGATTTAATGAAAAATGCACACAGAGGGCATCTTAGAGATGCCCCCTGAAAACTAACCCACCTCTAGTGTCCAGGCTGAGTGGCTGCTTTCAGCTGCCACCACCAGACATGTTTCTGGACTCCTGGGTCGAGAGCCTGCTGCTCTCTGGGGCCTGAAACAATGCACATCCTGGGACGAGGTGCCAAGCCTCCTCCCCCAGGATGGGCAGGGTTCACAAAGGGGAAGCTTCAAAGGCTCTCCGCCTTTGTGAGCTTCCCCAGGCCACTTGCTGCTCTCAGCAACTGGTCCCCACTGGTTCTGACCCCCACTTTGGGCGGGAAACCCGGCGGGAAAAACAAGTGAGGAAGAGAGGTGTGCCCACCTCTGCCAACTCCACCCCTCAGGTGGGGGAGGCGAGGTGTGAAGCCCAGCTCTCAGTCCACGCCATCTTGAAGATGGTGGACTCAGCCAACCAGGGACAGGCTCATGCCCCCATCCCACTAGAGGGTGGCATAATAGGGGGTGTACCCACCCCAGGGAAGGGACCAATTGGTCCCTGCCTTTACCTACCTGTAACGCCCCTAAATCAAGTATTTAGGGGCACCCCTGAACCTTGCTTCCTCAGATCCAGACAAGAAACAAGAAGAAAAGAAGGACCGAACAGCCGTGCAGCAGCTAACAAGAGGAAGACGCCCACTGACTTGGCCCCAGCCCTACCGGCCTGTCTCCCCCTCGAACTTGCTCCTGCGAAACCCCGGTGTGTCCTGCAGCCAGCAACCTCAAAAACCCCGGAGGACCTGCCTGCCTTCACTTCCAAAGCCTGCTTCTCCCGTGAACACCGGATTTGTTCAACTGCAACCTCTGGCAGCAGCCGGAGACCCCGGATCCGCCCCACTCTGCACCCGCCATCCACGGCCCGAGCTCGAGTGGGCAAACACCACGAGGAGGTCACCCCGGCGATCCTGAACCGAGATCCGGCGACCCCTGACCTGCCTCAAGCCTCCAGCCGACGCCTGCAGTCGAAGTCCAGAAGGCCCCCCTAACCGCGACCAGGAGCTGGTAAGAAGATCCGACCCCAAAAGGCACCCCTGCACCCGACGCCACACGGCCTTGTGTGCCCAAACCGACGGTGCCTAACCAACCCCTAACTTCCCAACTTACCTCTCGAAGTGGTGGTCGCACCCAGAAGTCCTTCGTCTCCCTGCCTGCAGTGCTTTTGCCAACCGGAGGTTCTCCATTGGAAACAACAGGGCATCCGACCTCAAAACAGCACCCTGCACCCGGCCGCCCTAGTGTCGCTGAGGGTGCACCTTTGGTGCCAATTTGTTTCCCCATTTGCCCTGAGCTAAAGTCCAGGAGCTTTGCTCCCACAACCCAGTGGCCTGTTTGCCAGCAGCCACCAACCGGAGGCCCCCTATACCCCATTGGATAACATTGGGCCTCAACACTCTGCCCCCGGCCGCCCTAGTGCCGCTGAGGGTGTAACAAGAGTGCATCACTGACCCTGGGGGACCCCTGAGTCTAACCCCAGAACCTCAACTCCAAAGACCGATTACTTACCTAAAAACCGATAACCATATTTTCCTCCATAGGATAACATAGAAACTTTTTCAGGAAAAAGTGTCAAAGTGTGGAGTTTTGAAACCAAAAGAAATTCTTTAAAATTGTACGATTTAACGAAAACGCTTTTACTCACCTGTTTACAGGAAATGTCCCAGTGCTGCATCTAGGCATACAGCACTGAGTAAGAAAAGTAATCCAAAAGTAACTTACCTGCTATTTTTCTGAAAATCCCATTCAAGTCAATATACTGTATTTATAAGTGATTGCATTTCTCTGAAACAATACTGTAAGTCAAACCATAGTACATTTACAATTGCAATTGAACTGTTTCACAATCAGCATTTACTACTGTAAAGTATTTATTGCTTACCTGTGCCAGGCTTGCTTGGTTCTAGAAATAAAATAACTAAACGAATATTTTTATACAAAAACAATTGGTCTAAAGTTCAGTCTTTGAGTGTGTGAATTCATTTGCTGACGGAGTGTGTACAACAAATGCTTAACACTGTCCTCTGATACTGCCTTACTGCTCGACCACACTACCACAAATAGAGAGTAAGGTTCTATCTAACTTTGCCTCTGCCTACCCTTGGGGTTCCACTGGACTCTGTGCACACTATACCTCACTTTGGTATAGTGTATACAGAGCCAGCTTCCTACAGTGAGCCAAAACACTTTCCAATTCTACTAGGAATGCTGTCCGATATCTTTATGATTTTGCTGCCCATTGGGACATAGAATAATTTCTGACTCTTGAATACTCTGTATAATTTTGAATCTGAAAGCCTTTTTGGAATTGACTCTGCACCACTTATTTTGGAATTTTGGACTAAAACCATTTCATTTTCCATTGATCTAGAACTCAGTTATTGAGTTAATTAAATTCATTTTTAATGAATTGTGTTTTGATTGATTTGGGTGCTCTGGCAGGTGCCTTAACACAGGGACACATTGCCTCATTTAATTGAGGTTTAACACTGTCTCCGATCCACTAATTGTGGGAGGTTTTATTGAGGTAAAAGCTTTGGGGTGTCTTAATTTTTGGGCACCATTTGTTTCCACAAATCTTTAGTAGCAGAGGATGGTTGCACACTAAAGAGAACCTCTTTTTGTTATGGGGGTCCCTATTTTACCCCGTCCCTAGAGATGTGCTGAGAAACCTGTCTTGCAGTGTTGTTCCTGAGCGATTAGGAGTAGAAGTATGAACGGGGCGGAATGATTCTGTGGATTGTGAGGGCTTCTGGAGTGTTCAAAGTACATTGCTGAGGTTTTGAGTTTGCAAGATGGATTGTTGTGCCATGTGCGTGGTTATGTAATGTTAATTTTTAGTTCAATTGGAGGATTAATTACTGCTGTTTTGCTGTACTATTCTTACTTGTGATTAGCTGTGCTATTGATTTGAAGAGTGAAATGAGGATTTGGACAAATTGTGGTGGACGTGTTAGGAGCTATGATTCCATCTATTGAGATGGCTGTGAAAGATGGGACAATTTGAAGATTATCTATGCTTGTAGATCGCCTCGCTTTTAGGACTGCTGGTGCATTAACCCAGATAGTAAATTATTTGCTATACATGCAATGATTATGCAGAACCCCTTGCATTAGACATCCTTCTTGCAAAACTCCTTTCACACTCACTCTTTCTATCAAACTCCACTGACCTAACACCTGTAGCTTCATGATGTACCATACATAATTCATCCTCTCTCATGCTTCAATCTTGGATGCAAATTTGAATTTCTAAATTTCTCTTCAACCTCAATCTGGTCACAAATCTTGCTCTCATCATTTTCACTCTCTTCTCATTATATTCTTTAACAAATTCACGCTCCTCTTTACTCAAACTACAAACCTTCTTTCTCCCTTTTAGTCATTTTAATATTTGGGTTAGGTTGTGCAACCGGTTTTAGATATTTATTATAAGTCATCAAAGTCACAGAATTCTCGGAAACAGGAAGTTCTTTCAGTGAAGTCCGAAAGATAAGGCAACAGAAACCCTTGCTTTTTAAATATACTAACAAAAACATTTTAGGCTAAACTATATAATAATGACAGTTGATAGTAGGTTGCTCCTTCACCTGCAGAAGGAAGAAAAGTACACACAAAGCAATTCCCAATACCAATAATCTTGACATACTCATTTAATAAATTAGCACAAACATTCTCCCCATAACTATTCACTAAACTGTCCCTGCGTGTTAATGTCATGTGTTCTACTTTGTTATACTGTGGATAATTCAACTTGTGAAACAGTCATACTCAACCAGGGAAACTAGACACAACATTGGCCAATTAACACATAGTATCACTATTAGTGAGACCATACTAAAACGTTTACAGCATTTCCTTTATGCCATCTTTTACTGAAATCAAAAGCAAAAATCAGATTTGAAAATCAGGAATCCAAATCAGACTTCTGGATTTTTTTTTCTCCAAATAACAATATTTTTTTTTTTTACAGTAAACAATAATCAAAATTAGACTATTAGGATCTCACTTTTTTCATTCTTTATAAACTCAAAATTCTTTTTTTCTGTTATCTGGATAACCTCAAAATCTAAATTAGTGGTTACTCGGAAAGTTCAAATTGTTTGTTTCAAAATAATCAGGATTTAACATAAGGGTGGCTCTTCAAAGATGGATTGGCAACAGTTTATTGTATTGTAGATTTCCACATTTGATTCTTCTTCTGACACAGGTGATAGGTCCACTAAAGTGATTGTACTTTCTATTTGGGGATTTTCTTCCTCTTGGTCTCTTGGCCACAGGCAATTCACTGTTTTCTGGATCAGTTTCATGAACCCTGGTTTATCTCTGATCTATTCTGATCTTTGGTTCTTCCAGTGTCTCTTTTTATTGGTTGTTTTCACTGCTTTAGGTCACTTGTCTCCTTGATGCACTCTCCCAACTTTTGTATCTTCACTTGTGACGGTTATAGAATCTTCTTCACTTAAACGTGTGCTTTGATCAGCATCCAACAACTTGACTATCTGTGAACTGCTTTCCCTTTACGGTTCTCGGAACTTGAATTTTTAGTTTAACATTATCACAAACTGGATCAGAGACTGTTCCTTCTTGTTGCTCATGACTTTGCAACAGTTCTTCACTCTGATTTTTAAACTGAAACTGAAGATGTGTACCTTCACCAGGATCTTCTTCAGCAGTTTCAGGATTCACTTCTTCTCCCCTCTCTGAATCCACACAGCAAACCTGAGCTTGACTCTTTGAATCAGTGGTTGTTTTCACCACTTCTTCGTCCGCCGTCCTCATTCTTCTTGTGTGAGCTGCATGGCTCCACTGTGGGATTCGGGCACACTATACAGCAGGGTTAATCCCACGCAGGAATTGATGTGGCCCCTTCAATCTCGGCTCCAGACAGTTTTTGCAGATGTGCTTTTTGATCAGAATCCATTCACCTGGTTACACTGTGTGGCAATGAGTTTCTTTTGTTGGTGCTGTTGCCAGATTCACTTGATGAAAGACAGATTTCACTACATAAGCCAGACCTTTTGTAGTAATCCAATACAATATCATCAGTTATTGATACAAGTGTTGGTGGATTGTATTGTAAGTATTGTATCTTGGGCATAAATCTTCTGCTATACTTATAAATGTTGTACTGTGCCAATATTTTCTGAAAGTTCTAACCATACCATCCTGTTCCAGATGACTACATCCATGCAAATAGAGTGCCATTAAATGTAGCAGACTCTGGCAAAACATATTGATAATCTGGGGTTACCAACAAACCACTGTAGTTTTTCTTACAACTTTTTAATTCCCATTTTGCCTTTTCATTCTCTGGTACCTCCTGCTGCAGCGCTCATAACTAACTCAATAGTGTCTGTATTGGATTCAACAAAAACAATTGATATTATTTACATCATCCTCATTCTTTACATCAGGTTCATTTTCACATTGTTCTGATTCTTGTATTTATTTTTGCTCATTCGATCGTACAGTCAAGGGCGCAATACTTAGCTACCTCATCAGCATATATGTTGCCCCTTGGGACAATGTCATTATCAGATTTATGGGCAATGCACTTGATCATTGATATTTCTCTAGGTTGCTGGATTGCTACCAATTAATTGAAAATGCATCAACCATTCCTAGTGGGAGTAGCAGAGGCTGTCATGAAGCCCCTTTGTGACCGTAGCTGCCCAAATTGCGTACCACTCCAAATCTGTACTGACTATTAGTGGAAATTGTCACACTCAATTAGTTTGCTAGGCAATGATTTCAGAAATGGAGCAAACTGCATATGCTGCTTTCAGTATTCCTTGATGGTTTCTCAGACCAGAGCCATCCAAAAACAAAGTCAAATCAGTAATTTCTAAGGGAACGTCTTTGATATCTGGCCTTGGCTCGGTTCATTATTCAGTTACATGAACACAATCATATGGGGGGGTCTTCATCATCATAATTGTCTGGAATCTGCAGCAGCACTGAAGGTTTTAAGGCATTGCATCTCTTAATCCAAATGTTTTCAGCTGCCAGTGTTGTTTGCTCATACTTTGTTAGGCAGCTATTTGTCAGATGCTGAGTTTGAGTAAGAGTCAGCAAAATCTAAATTAAACAAGGGACAAAGACAAGTGTGTGACCAATGGCAATTTCTTCGCTCTGCTCTATTGAAAGGCAAACAGCTCCAACCGCTTTCAGGCAACCATGAAGAACTGCAGCTACTGGATTTAGTGTAGCAGAGAAGTAAGTGCAGGCCACATTACCTCAAAATGCTTCTGAACTAATTTAGACAGCGCTCATCCGCTTCTTTCATGACAAAATTGAGAGAACTCCTTTTCATAATCAAGCATTCCGAGGGTGGGTGCACTACAAAGATTTTCTATGGGTCCCCGGAAGTCCTTAATGCATTTGCTATCTATTGGTACCAGATCCCTGATATCCCTACGAGCAAGCCTGCCTCACTGAAGGCTTTGCAATTATGGAAAAGTTTGGACTCCATGGACAACAGTAGTCGACTATTCCCAAAAACATTCTTACTTCCCTATGGGTAGTTGGAGGATTCACTTTCAGGACTGCAGAAATTACAGTATTGCATCTGTGTGGGAGAAACCTTGTGACCATTGACACAAAGATGATTCAGGAGTGCAACTGTATCTAATGTGCAATCTTCTTTTGTCTTTGATGCCACTAGTAGGTCATCAATGTACTGAATTAGCACTAAGTTACAGGGAACTGCAAACTTTCCAAATGTTTCTTTAAGATCAGACGTAAGATTGAGGGACTTTTTGTATACTTGTGGGACTCTACAACAAATGAGAACTTTATTTAGGAACCAGAAATATATTGGCCATCCTCATGAAGAGGAATGGAAAGGAACGCTTAGCACAAGTTGATGACTGTGTACCATTCTAACCCGCAGGAATCTGTTTACAGCAGGATTTGGTACCACCGGACAACCTGTGACTACAATATTGATAAATGTTTCTAAGGTGCTCCACCTACCACTCAGTTTTTTAATCCACATCACAGGAGAACTGCAAGGGCTATCAAGCACCTCCCGTGGCATGCCCTGCTCTGATATTTTTTCTATGATGGGGTTCATTCCCTCCTCTGCTTCTTGTGAATGTTATATTTTTTTAATTCAGGGATAATTTGTGTTGGGCTTTACTTGTATTTTGACTGGCTTTGCAGTTTGTATCAGTCCTATCTTTTTCTCTTAGAAATACCATACCTCTTCTTTCACAATATGTCTTAAATCAAGAGGCAGGTCATCTTTGGAAGAACTTGAAACAACTGAACACTTGATTCTTGATTTTATTTTAAATACCAAATCTTCATCTTGAGTTTCAATTGTAACACCATCTGGCGTGCGATAAATCACACAATTCATCTTGCAAAGAAAGTCTCTGCAAAAGAAATTAACAGGACATGAATCACACAGTATGTATTGGCCACTTGCGTATGTTTAGGATGTATTGCGTAAAATGTGTGTCTGGCTCAGCTCTACAAGGTTTGCTTTCCCACCCAGGTGTCACACTAACCAATGCATGAATGTGAAAAACAGGTTTTTGTAGCCCCGCAGAGCCCCACCGAATAAATAATTGAAGTGGTGTCAGTGCTTTTGGGTTACTAACAGTCCATAAACAGGAATCCAGGGACACAGTGGTGTTCAGAAACAAACCTTTGTAATTCTCTTCAAACATACACACACAAGATACGCTAAAAGACAATTTAACACAAAAGTGCATTTATTTCACCCGGTGCACCCTGATGCGCAACACATCTAAAATACCCACACAGAATACGATAAAGATAAAAGCAGCACATATGCACATTGCGAACAATGAGAATATAATGAACATTTCTAACATGGTTAAAATTTCACCTAAAAACCTAATATCCTGAAACCTACTTCTATGTGCTACACTAGGAGAGCATGGAGAGTAGAATAACTTGTGTCTACATTTTCTTATGGAGAATGAATGCACTGCATACCTTGTTTATACCAGAAAGCTCTAATTATCAGGAGTCAAGGAGGCTGTGTGCCCTGTGTAAGGCAAACAAGCTTTCAGCATAAGCATCAACTCCTCCCAGGCCCAGGCTCGATATCAGCTTTCAGTAGAAAGTGAGATATGGCGGCAGCATCTGTTGCAGGCAGGATCGTCCTCTGGTCTGGCAGTATCTTGCTCGCGATAATCTGGGGTGAAGGACCTCTGATGGCAGGTGGTCAAGAGGCAGTCCCTATAGACTGTATCTTATCCGATATGGAATTTGCAATGCCACCTTAGGAATGTTTGATTTAAACAATAAGCACCAAGATGCTAGTCTAAAGAGCATTCCTTTAAACATATATCGTAAAAGTACAACAATTCAGACTACACTATTTTGAGTATTGTTCGTTGTTTGACCTTGAAATCCAAGTAACAAGGTACTTGTTCCAGACTGATGTCGCATCAGATGTTTTGTTTATGTCTATTTCTAAAGGACTTGACACTTTCACTGTTCTTAAAAAGATGCGTCAAAGGCAGACATGTTGATGATTCTGCAGAAATACAGAAAAAGAAGTTCCGGTATACTTAAAATGGAATCAGGCCTTATATCTTTATGTCCGTTTTCCATTGACCCTATTTTAACTGGGACATCTGCTGTGACCTGATTAGTAATCTGTACAGGTTATTCCTACAACTTGGTATTTTCTTTTTCAGAGAGGGGTAGGTTTGGAACCTCCATGGAACACTCTGTGGAGTTGATAGCACCAGTATCAATTAGGAATGATACAGGATGGTCATTCACATCCGCATCTACATATGGCCCTTGCTGGTCTACTGATAGGACTGCACCAAGCATGCAATCCTCCTCCCCATTCAGGCACAGTCATTGCAAACTTATTGCATCGGGTGAGCACTGAGGAAAATCATTGCTCAGAATCAATGGATTGTGTTGGTACCTTGGATTGTATGGCATCATGTTTGTCATGTTTCGCTGCAACACTAGAGCTATGGGCATATTTGTATGGAACTGGCCCTTATTTTGCACATTCTGCATAAGAGTCTGTTATGCTTAGATAGCAAACTGCATCTGCATCTGATTTGCATTTAACCGCATCTAGGGAACAACATAATTTTGAATTCGATCTGGGTCCTGTCTACACTCACGCTTCAAATGACAACATTTCACGCAGATGTGACAAGCAGTGTTCTCCTTCAAAAGACTGACACTCGCAGTTTTGCCAGAATTGTTCATGAGCACTCTATCTCAACCCTGAGCCTGCATTTGCACCAAATTACTCTTTGTTACTTTTCCTTGCATCCCAATTCATACAGAAATCTTAGGCTGCACAAAATCGAAATCAGAACTCATTATCTGATTTCTATTATTTCTCTGAATCTGTGTCTTCTGTGAAATAATCAACTTCTCTTTGTCCTTTTTCTGCTCTGAATCAAAACAGACACTGCAATCCATGGTATTCTTCAGTATCTGAGCTATACTCAGCCTGCCAGTACACTACACTCTTCTGGATATGAGAGCTAAGCTCCGGATGCAAACCCAAAACAAAAGCTGAAACGAATCCGTTCTGTCAATTTTTGGAAATTTATTGTAAAAGCATAGACATCATCCCTGGACCAAGGAACATGCACATAATTCCCTCCATGTATTTTCCATAAAAGAAATTCTGTCACCGACTCTGGATCACCCATGACCACACTTGTTTCTTTTCTGTGTCAATATTTTCTTTTTGGAACGAGCTTTCTTCTTCCACTTGTTCCTGTATTTTTTTAAATCCCTCTAATCTTTTATGTGCTCAACTAATAATAAACGTTATTTGCACAAATAATAATAAGCATTGCAAATGAATAATAAGAAGCGAAACCAGTGCATCTGTTGCAACAACAAAGAAAACACAGAGAAAAAGAAAACAGGAAAGAAATTAAAATCCTTGCAACGGCCTAAAAAAACACAAGGATGTAAAATGCCATGCACCAGCGTTAATTAAAATGACAATAAAAAGCGAAAATAGAATTAATCAGTGATTGTCTTAATCCAGGTCCAGCAAAAGGTAAAGTGCTAAAGTGCCATGTTTCCATTTAGGGCAATGTGCAACAAAAAGATGCCAATCTGAGTACCGGGAGGATTAAACATGCATTCTGAAATCATACCTTCATTGTAATACAAAAGCTAAAGTGCATTACAACATCGAACCTTATGACACGGCGAGTAGCACGGCGGAGCAGTTCATTCAGCATTATCAAAGTTCTGGTCCACCACGTGAAGGGGGCTATATCTCGTGCAACATAAGTTGGAAGTGAGATGGCCGCAGGTTCTTGGTTTGATCACTGGTGCAGCTAAGAGGCTAAAATAGTAAAAATACATGTTTCCATTTTTCAGTTTGATTAAGCAGTTCTGAACGGAAGACTTTATGCACATTCAAAGGCCTAGTAGCCGTCGACCGACTCAAGTTCCGCGTTTTTCACAGGTTGTGCAAATTGGATGATGTGGGTGAAATCTGTCGATTTTGACAGTCCAGGCCATTCGGCCCTGAATCGGGTAACCAATTATGAAGGCAGCTAGTATGCTGACTCCATTGTGTTTCCTCAAATTTTAGTTGTAGTCTATTTAATGAGTAACTCCTTTAAAAGAAACTTAGCAAAACACGCTATGGTTTGTGGTGTCAAACCTTTCATCCAGAACAGTATGCTTGGCGACAAGGTCTAATGCCATTTGAATTCAAGATGTTTCGGAGATAGATTTTGCGCCAAGGAAGTAAAACTGGACAAATACATAGAATATGGAGAAAGTCTTCCTGTGCATATTGACAAAGCCTGCAATGCTTGTTATCCATTGGTTGGTGCCATTTTGGATGAGCATCGGTTGATGGTAGAAACACAAGTCTGGGTTGGAGCACTTTTTTTTAAAAATTATAATTTCTTAAAGTGGTGTTCATATAAGTTTGCACGATTGGTGCCGTGTAGGTGTTAATGGTCATCCATGCATGATTGCACAACCTGAATTTGGCTTTGTATCACACCAGGAAATCTGCTTAATTTTTTTATTCAACGTCTGCTTGAATGACCTGTGGGGTAAGTTAGTATGCTGGAGCTGTTCCACTGCCAGATGTTTAATTGACGCAGCTATTTCCCCAACCATATGTTTGCATTTGAGGGCACATTTGAGACTATTTCTTGGTATAATAATGTTCTTAGTGTGTTTGATTTTGCCTGCCTCAGTAACATTGCATATTGGATGAAAGACTCTTCTTGTACCAGTTCTCGGGCCCGGAGGCCAAATTCTAGTCTAATTTGTGCCAGCGAGGCGCATTGCGGCAGGTGGAAAATGAGGCGGAAAACTTTGTTCTGTGCCATATTCAAGAAGCTAGCAAATTTTCCGTGAAAGATTTCCAGGCCGTATGTCAGCACTGGTAGAAAAGTTGCCTTTATTGCTGTTAACAGCGGCTGCCAAGTTGAACGTTGCAATTTAGTTGCCAGGCACTGAAGTGCTAAAATTTGTGATGCCACCCTCGCTTTCAGTGTGTTTAGGTGCAGGCGATTGGACCAGAGTTCTTGCAGCCATATACCTAGATACTTACAGTTTTTGCTTCTACCCACCGGACTTCCCCCCACAATACCAGGTCTTCATAATTATCCCTGTGCAAAACGTTTACCTTTGTTTTCTTCAAGTTTATGGTCAACTCCTTATTTGAGCAGTATTGATGCAAGGAGATTAGCAAAGTTTGCAAACCTATGCCAGAAAGATTCAATACTACAATATCGTTTGAGTATAATAATGCAGT
Organism: Calotriton arnoldi; assembly: GCA_963921515.1. NCBI lineage: Eukaryota > Metazoa > Chordata > Amphibia > Caudata > Salamandridae > Calotriton > Calotriton arnoldi. Next base: position 1,947,991 of record CAWUFW010002949.1, on the reverse strand, counting down.
TATTGGTTGTTTCTAACTTTTGGGGATGGGAGCGGGTGGAATCTAGTTGGGCACTCAAATCTGCTAAGTGTAAATTGAATAAAGTTGGGGCTAACACACATATGTCTTTTATACTTCTATCTATCTGAATTCTAGATATTAAGCCCATATTACAACAAAGGGTGACTCTGGCCCAGTTGTCTGAGTATGAGTTGTATTCTTCTAAGGAAGTTCGGAGGGATGTTCCATTTGACTCGTATTTTCCAGAAGCGGCTTCTGTTGACTAAATCGAATGCTTTAGTAAGGTCTACAAAGCAGGTATTAAAGGACAGTATTTTATATGTTCATTTTTCTGCAAACATAGCCTGAGCTGTCAAGTTATCGATGGTGCTCGATGCTGGGCGGAAGCCTGTTTGGTTTAAGGGTATTACATTTGATTTCGTTGCCCAGGATTCTAGTTCCTTAAGTAGCAGGCCTGCAAATATTTTTGCATCCGTATCGAGGAGTGCGATCATATGGTAACTGCACGGGTTCGCGTATGGGCCTTTCTTGTTGATAGGATGTATAATAGCTAAGGCTCCCTGTTTTCCATTTTTACAGATAAATAGAGACAGAAAATATTTATTTTCTTGTCTGTACTTTTTTTAAAAATGTGGATAAAAACGGAAATTGGGTTGCTTTTTGAGTAATTCTAAATACTGTCTGCCATGACTGCCAGGCCAAAAGCGGCATGGATTGATAGGTAAGGGGTTAAAAGAAAGGAATTTTAGTAAAGAGGATTTAACAGCAGTAGATATGCACAAGGTTGATACTGAAATTGACATATTTTCATAGAAGGGCATTGATTTATCTTCTGCAGGTGTTCACAGCACTGAAACCTGGCAAACATTCAAGCATGAGTGCATATTTATTGGTTAAATAAATGTGGAAATATACTAATTTCAGCTTAATTTCTCCACAAAACCCAAAATAAATATGGATAAATACAGATAAAATTAGCAAAAAATAAATATGGATAAATACAGACGGAAATGTTAAAAAATAAATACCATAAAACCGGGAGCCCTAATAATAGCCCCTTTCCATGAGTCTGGAACCCTGTTTTCCCTTAGGCAGGTGTTGTATATTATGCCTAGATGACTACTTCAGAACACGCAATGCTTTTTAAACAGAGATGCAGGCAATTAGGGCCCGCAGCCCAGCTGCTTCTGTACCAGGATGGTCAGGGGGCAAATGCGATGGCCAACTGGCTAGAGAGTCTGTAAAAGTTGGGCGTCGCGCCCTTAGCACGGCATAGGACTGAGCACTTGTTTTCAGGCCAATTGTCTGCAGGAGAGCCCCTTCCATCCTTTTCCTTTCTCCCTAGCGGTTTAAAAGTGATGGATATTTTTAAAATTTTCAATTTCAGGATTGCAGAAGCGCACCTCTCTGCACTCATTTGAACAGCCGTTTTTGGGTGGTATGAGGCTATATATATTCCAGATCCTTGCTCTTTACATGCTCTAAGCTCTGGATTGTGCTGCATATCTTTACTATATTGCCCCTGTTGAGGACGTCACAGGGGCTCTGTGAGGTATAGCTCGGGCAGAAGATAAGACCTTTTGCTCTCTTGTCCTTTGTTGCCGCCAGTTGGAAATTCAATTTCTGTCGGTTACTTTAAACATGTATTATGGACGCTATCGGAGAACCTATATGATTCCTCCGCTCCAGCAGGCATTGAATTTTCAGCTGCTGTGTTTTCCCCTGGGCTTCTCCACCCTATTGTGCTGCATTGCCTCGCACTCATTACCAACAGTACTTCAAAGGGAGTTGGTGCCATAGTGTTATATTCCCGAGATAGGCCCATTTAGCGAGGTTGCTTATTCTAGGACTTACATTGTTCTAGAAAATAACATTTCAGCTGGCACCTTTTTGCACATTTGAATGCACGACAATGTTGGATTAGTTTCTCTGAAACTACTTTGTTTTCACATCCTGCTTCGCACAACATTATCACGATGCCTTGAACATCATGCATTAGGCCTCTCTCCGCACTAGGTACATAAGTCATCCTATCGTCATCCACGAGGCGTCAGCGCTATCCACATATCCTTAACATCACTAATCTAGCGCGCACATTGCAATGGCTGCTTTCTATTATAAATAATAGGCATACTGATAGATTGGTAGAGGAGGCACTTCTGCTGACACCGAAGGTCCGTGCATGCTAAGAAATCACCACGCACTGGTCTGACATTCCGTGAGGTGTGTCCAACTCGAGACCAAGACTGGGTCCTTCACTCTACCTGCTCAGGTAATGGGGTTGGATCGTCCCTTGGAGGGATTCTTGGTTCTATACCTATACTCTCTAGGTACACTTAGAGTAGGGTCCGCATCGTAGGAGTATGTTAGATTACTATATTGCATATATGCCTGCATATATTCATTGCTTCAGCACCATGGTAGAAATGTATCTACTGTTCACTCTTTAGGTGCTTGTAATCTCCTTTATTTGCTTTTGTCTCCTATTCATTGCAGCACACGTATTTTATGCAAGAATAACGTTGGTTCAATAAATATTATTGAAAACGTCCCACTGTGTATTCTCTGTATATTTCTCTGAGAACAAGTGAGCACGAGTGACTGAGCGAAAGGTTCTGTACTGTTTCCACGATTCCTGAGGAATCCGGGTTGTCAGTTCAGTGGTTGCCAGAAACTGTTTGCTCCCTGGTAGGTTAGGGGGCTTACAGTGGCACTGTGAGCTAGCTGGTCTATAGGCCAACATATCCTGCGGGGAGGTGTCCGAAACCAGTCTAGACACCAAGCCCTTAGTTTATGTAGTCCAAACGATGCGCAGATCCTACGGATTAGTAGGAACTACACGACAATAGGGTCTCCTGGAGGTCTTGTGGGAGGACACCAAGGGTCTGAGATTGGAATGGTGGGGTCAGGGTGTTCTGGCCAGTTTTTGCCACCCAGTACTCTTCATATTGGGGCCAACCCCCTAGCTTCGGCTGGCTGTAAAGACTGATCAGTTGCCAGGTGCTTATCTCGGGGGCGGGCGAGGTTTGCGGTTTACGTTTCCTTGGTGCCTAGGGGCTGGCCTGTATGCTTTGTCTTCTGTTACCAGTACAACTGGATCCGTCTTCAGGGGCATACTGTTGGTGTCTTCTTTTGTATGTTGTAGGGCCTTCTCCGACTGGCACTTTCCTTAGTATGTATTTCTTCATCCAACTTTTCCAATGGTTGATTGTAGCTGTATTCGTTCCCTTGGGGCCCATATATTGACTTCCTACTGTATTTTAACTGTTCAGATTCCTGTTTTAGTCCCATTACCATTATAGACATGATTATCGGAATCTCCATGAGTTTATCCAGGATGGCACTGAATTGGCATGCCCGTGCTCCGTTCAACCTCTGCCTGTACCTGAGCCTGTGCCCTCTTGATAAGCGAATTCAAATTGTTCAGTTTATAATCTATTGCCATTGTGAAAGTATCCAGCATCTGCAGGAAGGAGATTTGAATATCTAGTTTATCTGTGTTTAAACTTCTTGCGTTAGCTATGGCTGTTAAAGTATTATTAAGGGCTTCCCGTCCTGTCAGAGATGATATATTTGCTATAACTGCTGGATCCATCCTAGGTGTTTTTCCAGATTTTTGTTGTGTGATTGGAGGAATGAGTTTAGATTTTTCCTCTCGGCAGTAAGATTGTCCGATCGCATTCTTCAAGGATAGAATCTTGTCCTTGTTAAGGACTGGAGTGTCCTGATTAAACACTTCCTCTAGTACCTCATGATTGAGTGAGTCTTCCCAGCTGATCCTCCCCAGTTCATTTAAGGCTGACCTTGACGTTCCCGATTTCTTACTCGCATAGTTAACTTTTTCTGTTGTCCAGCTTAGGGGCCAGGGCCCGGCTGCTTCCATGAGGTTTTGTTTGTGGCCCTTTATGACGACAGTAGGTGGTAGTGGGTGGCCCCCTTAAGGCGAGCTGGTGTTCCGTTGCGTTTGGCTTGTTTGTGGTTTTTTGGGTAAGGGCCCTGCTTGCTACATTAGATCTGGCATTGACTCTTGGGCTGACTTCAGGGGAGGCAGTCCATCCCATGCTAAGCCTAGGGTAATTGCGCTATCACTAAGAGATCTCCAGTTTAGTTGCTCTCTTAGGGTATCCAATTCTGATCGACGTTTTGCCCTAATGGCCGCCCTCAGCCTCTTTTAGGACGTGTTGTCTGAAGTCATTGGCACTTCTGCTCCCTCCTGGTGCGTTTGTGTGGTCTCTGCGCTTCTGTATTGTAGCTTGGTCCCCTTTCTGAGTCTTCCCTGTTTAAACTGCGTATCCTTTTTTTCATTGGGGTTTGCGCCCTGTCATGGGCTATATGGAGGAGTGAGCTCCATGTTCTCATACCACCCCACCCTGATGGATTGGGGTTGCACCATAAGGTTGCTGTGCAGTGCTCATTCTCCTCCTTTGTGGTGGGCCTACTTTCGTGAAAATGGAAGATAAGTTAGTACAGAACTAACCATTTAATCCTTCTTTGACAAACCCCGCAATGAAGGCACATGCTGTAATGATGATGTTAAAAAAATGATAGCGTGATTGCGGATGGCTCTCTTTGAGATGGTTACTGCAGGGGGACCAGGGTCTCCCTTTTCTCCTTGAACATTGGGGGAATAACATTTATGCAGGGAGATTGAGTGAAGGATTAAGACAATGGTATTTAAACTTGATTACATGCACTGCCAAGGGTAGGTGAGGGGTGGAGTCTTTCAAAATTGTCTTGTACTCTCAAGTGCCCCGGACACCAGAAGGCCCTCATACTACACTACTGGATCGCTGGGCGGCAGGACCGATAAGCAGCTAAGGAGCTGTAAAGTACTGGATGATGCGGATGTGCTATGATGCTGCCAGGGCCAAAGGGGGCGATGGTGGAGAGCGAGGAACTCACCGGGAGCCACAAGCTGCACCTGCACCTGGGCAGGCCGCCTCCGTAGGACCTGGGCTGCACCCTATGCAGGGGTGCCTAAACCTTCTGCTCCCTCCTACTTTCTCCTCTGGCAAAACCCCCAGGGAATTTGCGGCAGAGGGCTGCCCTGATCCTGGTACTAAGCTGACTGACTCCAGTCTCCAACAGGCCCCTGTCCCTGCTGGTGCACCCCTGTCATCTTGAGCGCCGGTACACCAATGTAACTTTTCCACAGGAGGAAAACTGGAGCACTGGGGCACAGTTGGATGAATGGAGCCGTGTTGAGCGGGTACAGCTACGGCATGTCAGCTCCAACCCCGACTTTAAGCACTGGCGAACCAGCGTCCGGTCACCTTTGTCGGGGGTAGTTCACTGCCGCTTCAGGCTTTTGAGCTTCAGGTACCGGACCAGCATGGCAGTTCAGAAGCAGCAAAGACAGTGTTGGGAGCCCGGCAGCGGCGTCTGACATCATTGCATGGAGGAGCAATTGCGGTCAATGTGCTCAACTATGTCTTTAATATGAGCTTGCAAGGTTATTAGACCCATGTTTGCTATTTCTGCTTCACTCAATTCCATTTTGTAATTTTTTTTTAAAGGTCTTTGTTCTGTGGTAGATCAACTATAAATCTTTCAGCTAAATCTTCAAGATTATCATGTGCCTCATTTGCATACGTGCTGTTTTTTAAAAAATTAAGTACTTCAACTCATCTGAAGTGTATGTCATTATGTTATCTAAACCAATTGTTAACTGTACAATTTCTCCAAATTAAATTTTCAGATTAGCAATGTTATTTTCTCTCCTCTCAGGTGGTGTGGTAGCTACCACTTCTACGACACAAACAGAACCACTAAGACTAGATAAAACAGACAGTGTACTCTTACATGGAGCAATTGCAGTGGTATTCGCACTCGATACTGTAAATATCACTATTCCCTGTGTATGTGTACTTGGCTCACCACTAACAACTATATAAGGTACCGGCAGTCCTTGTGTCTGTGCGTATTCATGATCTGTGTAAGGAAGGGCCTACAATCTAACAGATCATCTAAGAAATTATTCTCCTCATCTGAATCAAATTCCCTTATTTTTGCTTGGTCTGTCCCTTTCAGAATTCTCTTCTTTCTTTTTGTCTATTTAACTATTGCAGGAGAAACTCTCACCCCTTCTACCATGTCTTCTCTCCATGCCCTCTTTTGATTGGCCCACTTTGATTCCATCCACTAACTCACTGCACCAATAAACTGTCTCTTTATTTTCTTTCTAGCTTTCACTATGGCTATTCGATCCCATTCATTTAATGCTTCAAATTATGTAGGTCTAGGTTACGCCTTCTCTCATCACAAGGGTATCTCTTAGGAAACTAATCTTTCTAGTATTAAAGGTAGCCTCTAAAGGAGATTGCATATCCTTGTCACCAGAAGTATACTCATGCCAATATATCAATCACATACATATAAAAAATCAGACGTCAGTCATCATTTCGAATGCAAGCGAACCTTCAGGAAGAACATCGTGCCCCTCCATTAAAGATACACAAGAGCTTTAGGCTTTTTCAATACAATACCCATAAATCTCATTCAAAACACCCTAAAAACCTCACAAAATAAACAAACGAGCAACACCCAATCCCAGGGCGGGTATAGCAGAGGTAAACCAATCACTGTGTGCCTACAGCATCAACCAATGGCAGCATCTCCCAATCCTAGCATGACTCTTAGCTGGCAGACGCCAACCTTTCACTGAAGAAGGAAAGCAAAGCCTTTTGCCACTAATCACACACAAAATACAATCTTGTCTGTTCAACCTAAACAGGAGAAAAATTAGGTAATTAAACTAAAAGAATCTTGCAATTAATAGAAGACTAGTACCTTTGCTGCACTTTCCAATCACAAATTCACACTAAAGAAGAGAAAATCCATCTGTAATTGGTATACTTTCTTATGTGCACTGAAAAGCAAGTAACCCCAACCCAACAAAACCTGAAATCAAACTTGTTAGTTCAGAGAAATCCCTGTCCATTGTGAATGTGCCGCCTCGAAAGTGCACTACCACTTTGCAGACAAGTGCAACAATATCTAGAGATCTTGGATTACGATTAATCTGATTACTTTAACCAAGAAACAAACCAAAAATCTTTTTGACTCAAATCACAATATTACAGATACATCAAAATTACAATAATCAAACCACCAACTGAACCGAGAATCAACACAGAACAAACAAATCTCACACACAGAATAACAATTCATGACTCAATACAGATCTGCATACTCAACGACGCATCCCATAATGCATCACTAGCACATTGAACACACTCAATCTCAAGAATCATTCCGCCCTACTAATAATCATAATCCTTTTGCTCAGGAACAGTGACTCCGCAGTTAGTCCAAAGGTGGGCTCAGGAATGTAGACAGGAAAACAAAGTATACGGATAGGAACAAAAATAGTTTCTGAAACAACCCCTTATCTCTTAACCATGCGCTGCTACCAAAAAACTGTTGGCATGTAATATCTCTAAAATCTTATAGCTCAATGGCACACCCAAGAGTTGGGTGGATCAGGGAAGGTATTAACCTCAATATAATGTGGCAATGTGTCCCAGAGACAAGGTTCAGAACAGTTTTTCAAAATACAGTCAAATAAAGGACTGACTCAAAAAGTGAGTTCTAGAGCAGAATTTTGGAAAAACTATGGAGGTTTATTACAGAATTCAAAAGGGTACAATACAGAAATACTAAAGTAAATCTCATTTAAATACATCAAATCGATGCCATGAAGGCTTTCAGTAATAGGAACAATGTAGAATAATAGGTGAAATCAAGAATAGGCTAAGTCGCAAATGTGCAGCAAAATCTGTAAGAAATCGGACAGTATCCTTAGTAGCATTGCAAAGGTCTCCGGCTCACTCCCAAATCAAAAGGGTTTTTTGTAGCCATTTCCTTCGCAGACTACCATTAGGACTGCAGAGTAATCATGGTGTGAGCAAAGAATTACATTTATAACAATCAAATTGCAGATTTTAAAAACGTCACAAACCCTACCACCTTATCGTTAACCCACTACATAATTATTGATTCAGCCCCTCGGACCTTATGTCCTCCGGAGGTGTCAGAACAAACTTGTTACTTAAACAACAATGAACATTGTGAATTAATGCAAGATCACGTGCAAATGGAAGGTCCTTGCAAAGTGTTACAGTAGGCCTCCTACCAGGCTTTAAGAACAGTTTCATTCAGAAATAAACAAATCCACAGCTTGCTTAACTATGTGCAGCAGAAACAAACAGAAAGCATGATACTGTGACATCCATTTTGGACAAAATGGTGTTGAGGCCTTTGGCGTGAGACAGGGAAACACACTTTCACAAGTCGTATCAAATTTATTTCAATTGCATTAGCTCCATGTCAGTATACACATGTGAATTTGAATGCACATTTTAATAATGCATATTTCATACATGCCAACAGACCTGATTCCGACGGGAGACTCCCGATTTTTGAAGCCAAAGATGGATTTATTTCAGCTGCCTGAAATTGCCTCCGTTTCAACAGAGGTCAAGGGGAAAAATACATTCCTCTTTTTTTCTTCAAAATCTCCCACTTTACTGATCTAAAATGTTGGCACGTATATTTTGAATAAAACCCATAAAAGCGTTGCCAACTTTCTCTCAACCCCCAATAATATTTAGTTTGAAAATTCCAGCTATCACTTGTGTTGTAGGAGGTAACACACAGTAATCGAAGGCATGGACAATAGTGGTCAGCTTATGGAACTTCTTGCCTGGCAGCGTGTTGTGGGCGGTCCTCACTTAACTTTTGGTCCTCCATGCAGCTCCTGATCATCTTGACTTCTCCAGTCTTCATGGATACTGGGTTTGAATCTATTACTTCACACTAGTTGTTAACGCTCTCCACACCTCGATGACTGGTAAGTGATATTTCCAGTTATTTTATAAATGCAGCATCTTTTCTGTTGCGAGGGCATGGCTTGACTGCCAGCCGACAAGGCTGCCTAACATTGGAGCTCAATAGGACCTTAATCTGACTCGATTTGACCATGTAGATCTACATCATGTGACCCAGAAACGTGGTGTCAGAGCCACAAAGACGTGTGACTTGAGTGGCTGGGGTTAATAAACGCCAGTGGGCCCCTGCAGGTCACATTGGTAATGTAGGTCCTTGGCAGTGCGTGAGGCCCTGTGGCGACAAGGGCCGCCAGTGAGCTTGAGGCCTGCCCATGATGTGTCTGCAGAGCCGAGCCACGCGTGTCTTACCTGCCCCCGGGTGTCCGAGTGAGGCAATGGCATGATAGACACAGGAGGAGAGCAGACACTGACATCAGAGGACCCTGGCCGTCATGTTGATGGTTCCTGTATAAGCTGCATGGCAGTGAAGAGTAAAGTAGCCCTAGTCTTGATGGAGGGGAGCTTTTTGTACTGGTAAACATATGATGGTAAGGCTGGAAAACTACATAACCATCAAATTAAGCCCCCAGACTAATTTAATGATAGCCGAGCACTGACCCCAGAAGCTGCACATAATATATAGGTCTATAGGTCTAGGTAATGGCTGAAATGGATTTGGGGCACAGGCTGCATATGGAATAGCAAGATGCAGAATTGATTGCAGTGACTTGGTTCTGAATGGGGATGCACATCCTGCATTTCTGGATGGTGAAGGGGGTGCATGTGAACATGCAGGCTGCCCTAGTCAAGTTAAGAGGGCAGAGAATTTTGGTAGGGTCCTGCGATATGGATTAGACAGAGCAAGCCCATCACATGGCAAGGAGAACAAGCACTGATAAAGCCAATAGGTCTGTCCTTTGCAAGCTGGTAAGATGGTTATTTTGTATTACAAGCATATGTGCTTGCAATACAAATTTTTAATTCAAATAATCACTGATATGACTATTTTATTACTGTAATAACATACTTTTCAGTTGTGCTATACATTGTGTTATTATTTGTAAAGTAGAGCGGAATAAATCACTACCTAAGCACTTAATGTTACTTTAGAACTGTAACTTTAAAAAGGAGGTGGAAATCAATGACCATTTAACTTATCCCAAGACTTGGGTGAATGCACGCTTTACAAATACACGTCATGTCATGTAATGTTTATGTTATCAAAGCAGAAGGGGAATAATGGATTTGTAGAAAATGAGAGTGTTAAGGTTTCGTTAAAAAAAAAAAAAAAAAAGGTAAAGCATGAAGGAGAGTAAGGGGTTTGTAACAAAAACATAACTGAAGGAGAGTCTCTTAAAAAACAAAATGAAAAAAAGGAATGGGGTTTTGGGGGAAATCCCCCACCTTAAGATCCCAAAAACACCGCCTGAATTCTTTTCTAGAAAGACTTTAACCGGGTTGATTTTATCATCCTGTAAAAACCCGTTGTTCATTATAAATGTCAACATTGGTTTGCTGAAACATTTTGCTAGAACCGTTTTTTTCAAGGTGGTTATTCATCCAAAGCACGTATGACCAGTAATGGATATGCTAGATCTGGTAAACATATGATGCTCAGGAATGATGCATAGCACAGTTTTTCGTTCTACTCTTCTGTCCGTGATTCTAGGTCATAAAACTACTGGCTTATTTCCCTGAGAGGTGGCTACCTGGACGACAGAGATATCTTACTTCCAGCGTACACTCTGAGACCACCCTCCAGTACAACTTGTGTTGAGCAGGCCCTACCTCAGCTGTGTGGCTTGAAGTTTCCAGTGTTTCGTATCAAAATACACTCAGCCATCGCTGAATTCTTTGAGGTCAATTCTGGTTCAGTTCCCAAATACAACACGATGTGAGAGTCATCTAAAGCCTACATTCAGAGAATAGCTTTTGCTACGCAGGAGGGGATCCGGAAAGATATACAAATCTAGCTTGAGCACATGCAGATGGATATACACAGGTTGGAGACCCACCACACAGTAAGACAGGAGACAATGGTTCCCTGGCAGAGATACACTCTTCTTGGCAAGTTTTGTGACCCAAAGACAGGGAGGTATGCTTTTGGGCAGGACAGCTCTGGTTAGACAATAAGGAGAGGGCAAATGGACTGGAAAGACACTGGCTTAGTTACTAAAGAGGGACTGGAACCAGGGTGCTGTCACCTCAGTGATGAGGGCAGAAGAAAGGATGGTCAGAGTCGAGGCATACAAGCAAAATTCACTGCTTACCACGCACAGCATTAAACCCAGAGTACATGTATCAGCTCTTTATATTTAGCATTACTTGGGCAAGATAGCCATCGCCTGGCTAGATCACCATAGTTCGGTGTCTCTGTTGACTAAATTATATCTGCTATTGATTGTATGGTAGGGGGAAAAGACCATGGCACTGATGGCCTGACCGCAGAATTTTAAAGCCTATAACTGTGGGCCCCAAGTCTCCTTGAGGTATATGTGGAGTTTCTAGGAGAGGGAATGCTGCCGCAGACCCTATGCGAGACATGGAATGCCACCCTGCATATGCCGGATAAGGACGCCACAAAATCCTACCGACCCTTTTCTTTATTGAATCTTGACAATAAAATCCTAGCAAAAGTAATTACCTCGCATTCGCACCTCTGATGAAGGGCATGATACTCCCGGATCAATCTGTGTTTATCCTGAACAGATGCACAACTACCAACATGCATACAATTAACACTACACCAACTGAATCCGGAGCCAGAGTCTGCTTCGGTTTTCCTGGATGCCGAAAATGATTCTCTAGAAAGTCCTTGTCCAATGACCTTACTCTGCAGACTGGGGATCAGCACTTTTATGTTGAAATTGATAAGCCAGGGAATGCATTCATCTAATAACATCTGACCTAATCAATATTGGCAAGGGAACCAGGCAGGGGTGTCCCCTGTCCTCCATGCTCTTTGTGATAGCAATAGACCCACTGGCCTGCTGACTCCAAGAGAGGCACATCCACAGGGAGGTTACTTTTAATACTGGCCATCTTCATGTACGCCGAAGACATCCTACTGTTAGGCAGCTAGAGGTGAACTTATTGCCCATAATCTACAAAATACAAGTCTGCTTTGGTGTTTTATTCTGTAATTTCAATAAAATAGGAAAAGTCGGAACTCTACTCCCTCACACCAAGTGAACAGATTTGGAATACCCGATTCACTGGTGTGCAGACACAGTCAAATATTTAGGACTGTGAGGTAACTATCAGAGTAAACTATGGACCAGCGATGGATAAATTGTCCAAGACTATTGACAACTTAATCAAGTTCCTGCTCAACAAGGATCTCATATCGCTGCCTACTAGGGTGGTGTTCGGGCAAGCAGGCTAGTGTTCACTGGGAAGTTCTCAGACTCCCTTACGCAAAGGGCAGCTTTGATGTGCTAGATATAGAGCTCCATTACTTTGCAGCTCATGAACACTTTGTAAGAAACAGGTTCCACTGAGGCCTAATGTGCCGCACCTAATAATTTAGAAAGAACCAACAGAAAGTGGTACACTATAGGTGATACTGCCGGACGGACAGCCAAGTCCACGTGCTGAAGTAGCCACGGCTGTGACTACTTGCTGGGCTGGAAGGCAAGGGACAAAAAAGCCGGTCTGGAGCTGGTTTGCTCGCTTGCTCTCCCTTCCCATGTTAACGGACGAATAGTTGGTCATCAACACCGAGAGGGCAAGGCCGACGCAGATAGGCCATAGCTACACAGATGGTCAGTTCCTGACTCTCAAACAATATAAAGTATGGGGGTCTACCACAGCTCCTGTTTTTCTGATACACTTGATGCTGTGACACACTGTTCAGAAGGTTATTGATCATTTCCCATACGAACCAGCCTCAGCACAATTCAGACCCTTAAGACATATTATTCAATCAGGAGAATCTAGACGTTGGGTTGCAAAACTCTACAAGTTCGATAAATGTTGGACTTGCTGTTGCTCGCAAAAAGCCCTGGTGTCAATGAACTTTCAACATAGGTTAATGCAATTTAAATTCTTGTACCGTATATATCTCAAATGTCAGAGAGGCTGCACAAGATATGTCCAAGCAGTCTGAGATTTTATACAGTTAATGTCGCTCTGCCCTTCAGTACATAACTACTGGGTGCAGGTCGTTCATATATATTAAGGAATGATTGACTTCTCGCCACGGATCGCTCTTCCGAGGTATGTACAGTCGACTCCATTATCTACTGTGAGATTTACACTGACCCTATTGCTGGGCAAGCGCAGGTTGGCCATGCCATAGTATAAATGACCACGCCGCTACAGAGCACTAAATTAAAGACACAGCTGTGTGTAACAAAAGAGCTGAAATGTATGCGTCATTACAACCATATCTATCTAAATCAAGAGAGGAGTGGGGCACTCTAAGAACCTACTTGGCATTGGACTCGACCCCTCTTCAGGACGCAGTAAACAGCTGAGCTGGAGACCGGATCGAAGCTCTAGGGCCCATGAGGAATAGACATATTTCTATGCGATACATGGTGTCTGTGTCTTATTACCTGTTTGAAGTATTTTAAATTGTGGGGTTCTGTCTCAAGATCTCTGTATTTAGTGCCCATATGTCTTTGTTATTGGTTTGTAAATAACTTGGGGTTATCTGTCAAGAAGCAGAGGTGTTAGCGGGGTCGTCACTCAATGGGAAGTTGGACTGTGAAGCCTTGTTTTCCTTTCTTCTGTTTAAACATATGCGGGAAAAATAATACTGCTCACATGCAATGGCAGTTTTGAACATATTGATATTATTTTGAAAAATCAGTTGCATATTCGGTCATAATGTTTCCTTTGAAATACAAGCATGAGATAAGTTAAGCTAATGCAGACTTTGAGACCTGAAGCACCAATGGAAGCCACTGTAGCCTGTATTTGGTACGGTCTTCCTTCCCAATTTTCCCCTTACTCCTCCCCTCAGGGTTGTGGTTTTGCTAAATCGAGGCAAAGATTGCGAGAAGGTGCATCGTTCACGACGAATCACATATTATGGAGCAGACCCTTTAATTTGGAACTTTCGCACAACTGAACTAAGCAGCTCGAAATACCCTCAATTCTGAAAAAAGGAATAAAGCATTACCGATTTAAACTATCTCTGGACCAGTCTTTATTGTTCTTTGTTCAGTTTAGCACATTCCACACTTCCTTTTCCTCCTTCGTCCCCTCTCAAATCTCACTCGAGTCTCTTTGGTACACTTTACCTCTAATCTGCTTTCTTTATGCTTCCTAAACTTTCACTTCATTCCTTCCCTTCCTATTTCGCATTCATGTAAAGAACAAGTTACTTACCTTCGGTAACGATATATCTGTAAGAAACATTAGTTAGTTATAGATTCCTTACCTAAGAATTTCCCCCAGGCGTCAGAGTGGATCCGGAAAGTTTTTTCGTCAGCAGTACCTCTGCGCATCGGAAGGTGGTATTGGTCGACTCCGCGTCAGTCATCGGCGTCGTGGTGGTCGCCGGAATGACATCGCGGCAGCTACTTAGACACCGCCCTCGCGCGCTGACGTCAGTTCTGTACACGACTTTCCGCTCCAGAAACGCAGAGCCATGCAAGACACTGACCATTGGTGCACAAAACTAGGGCCCTGAAAGGATGTCCTTAACCCTAGAAATCATTTCGCAGAACGGGGAGGATGGGTGGGGCGGTAAAGAATCTATAACTAACTAATGTTTCTTACAGATATATCGTTACCGAAGGTAAGTAACTTGTTCATCTGAAAGAAACACGTTAGTTATAGTTTCCTTACCTTAGAATAGATACCCCAGCAATACCAACCCCGGTGGTGGGTCTGCGAACCAAGATCACACCAGAAAGACCTGGAGAACAGAACGGCCAAAGAAGCCGTCTCTCCGGACTTGGCTGTCCAGACAGTAGTGTTTCGTAAACGTGTGCAGTGATGCCCACTTAGCTGCCTGACAGACGTCATTTAGAGGACCTCCTCTTCCCAAGGCAGTAGTGACTGCCGTCACCCTGGTGGAGTAAAAATGTAAATCCGTATTTGTAAAGCGCGAGCTACTCACCCTTACGGGTCTCAAGGCGCTGGGGGCCGTCATGGAAATTGAGTGAGCTATTGCCCAGAGTCACATGGTGCTGAGCTGAGCTGCCGCCGGAGCCGGGGATCGAACCGTGAGCCCTGTGCTCCGAAGTCAGCTGCCCTGGCCGCTGCACCACACCTCTCCACCGCGTGAGCGCGTAGCCCTTCTGGAGGCTCTTTTTTAGCCAGAGAGTAACAAGCTTTAATACACAACACGACCCATCGTGAAATGGTGCGTTTGTGTAAGGCCCGACCCTTCTTTGCGCCCACGAAGCCAACAAAAAGTTGATCATCCACCCAGAACTGTTTGGTGCGATCCAGATAAAAGGAGAGCGCACGTTTTGGGTCCAGACGGTGGAGCCTCTCTTCCTCCTTCGAAGGATGCGGAAAGAAGGTGGGCAAGGTAATGGTCTGCCCAATGTGGAAGGCAGTGACCACCTTAGGAAGGAAGGATGGACGGGTTCGGAGAACCACCTTATCCGGATGAACAGATAGGAAAGGAGGTTTTGAAGAAAGGGCCTTGAGCTCGCTCACCCTTCTAGCAGAAGTGATGGCTACCAGGAAAGCAGTCTTAAGAGTTAAGAGCCGTAAGGGACAGCTATGAAGCGGCTCAAAGGGAGCGCCCATTAGATAAGTTAGCACTAGATTCAAGTCCCACTGAGGCATAACGAAGGGGATTGGAGGAAAAAGATGTGTTAAGCCTTTTAAGAAATGGTTAACTACCTGGGACTTGAAAAGAGAAGGCTGATCTGGCAGCCGAAGGAAAGCAGAGATGGCTGACAGATAGCCCTTGACAGTGCCCAGAGCAGAGCCCTGCTGGGCTAAAGAGAGAAGGAACAAGAGTACTTCAGAAAGAGGGGCAGAAAGGGGATCCACAGCCTTTGCTGTGCACCATGCCACAAATTTGTTCTACCGGCAGGCGTATACCGTCTTAGTGGAGGGACGCCTGGCTGCCAAGATTACGTCACAGACTTCGGGAGGCAGGTCGAAAGACGTCAACTGCCGCCGCTCAACCTCCACGCAAGGAGGTGGAGACTGGACAGGTTCGGGTGGAGGACCGTCCCCTGCTGCTGCGACAGAAGATCCTCCCGAAGAGGCAGTCTGATCGGAGGATCGATGGCCATGTTGAGCAGCTCGGGATACCAGACTCTTCGTGCCCAATCCGGAGCCACAAGAATGACTTGGGCCCGGTCGCGCTTGATCTTCTTCAGCACTCTGGGAAGAAGTGGTATAGGCGGAAAGGCGTACAACAGGCCGCAACTCCACTCGCGACGAAAGGTGTAGCCTAGCGAGTGCCGCCTTGGAAATTCCAACGCGCAGAATTGCTGACATTGCGCGTTCTCTTCGGTGGCGAATAGATCTAACCAAGGCTCTCCCCATTGTTGAAAGAGACCTTGCACCACCTCCGAGTGGAGACGAAATTCGTGATCCATCATGCACCTGCGGCTGAGTTAGTCCGCCCTGGCGTTCAGGGAACCTGCCAGGTGTTGAACCACCAGGGATATGCCCGGATGTTCCAGCCATGTCCAGAGGCGGAGGGCCTCTTGACATAGGGTCCACGACCCCACCCCGCCCTGTTTGTTGCAGTACCACACGGCGGTGGTGTTGTCCGTGAACACCTGCACTACTCTTCCCCGGACAGAGGGAAGGAATGCCTTGAGTGCAAGACGAATCGCCCGGCGCTCCAGAAGGTTGATGTGGAGCCCGGACTCCGCCGGAGACCAGAGGCCTGTGATCTCCGCCTCTCCCATGTGGCCGCCCCATCCCAGAAGGGACACGTCCGTCACCACAGTGTGGTCTGGTTGGGGAAGGGAGAGGGATCTGCCATTGACCCAATCCTGGTTCGTGAGCCACCACTGCAGTTGACGTGCAGTGCCCTCCGAGATCTGGACACAATCGGACAGATTCCCCATATGCTGCGCCCACTGGAACTTCAGGACCCACTGCAGAGCCCGCATATGCCACCTGGCATGATCGACCAGCAGGATGCAGGAGGCCATGAGGCCCAGCAGCCTCAGAGTCACTCTGACCGAAACCCGGGATAGAGGCTGAAAGATTGGAATCATAGCCTGAATATCCCGGACTCGCTGCTCGGGAGGATAGACCCGAAACCGCGTTGTGTCTAGAACCGCTCCGATGAAGAGGAGCTTCTGAGAGGGAATCAGGTGTGACTTCGGCACATTGATGGAAAACCCCAGCGAATGCAGGAGGTCGGCCGTAGTCTGGAGGTGGGAAGACGACTGCCTGGGGCGAGCCCGCCTTCAACAGCCAGTCGTCGAGATAGGGGAAGACTGAAACCCCTGATCTGCGCAGAGGAGTTGCGACCACCGCCATCACTTTCGTGAACACCCGAGGGGCGCTGGTAAGGCCAAAGGGGAGCACGGTAAATTGAAAATGTTCGTGGCCCACCGTGAACAGTAGGCAACGCCGGTGGGCTGGCAGGACTGGGATGTGAAAATAAGCGTCCTGCAAGTCCAACGCTACCAACCAGTCTTGCGGGTCGAGGGCAGACAAGACCTGAGCAAGCGTCAACATCTTGAACTTCTCCTTCCGGAGGAAGCGGTTGACGTCCCTGAGATCCAAGATAGGACGCAGGCCCTTGTCCTTCTTGGGGACCAGAAAGTAGTGGGAGTAACAACCACAACCTACTTCTGGGACAGGAACGCGCTCAATGGCTCCCTTGGCCAAGAGAGCCGTAACTTCCTGCTGGAGAAGGGCCAGATGATCCTCCGACATGCGGTGGTATCTTGGTGGCATGGCTGGAGGGGTAGTCTCGAAGGGGAGGGAGTAGCCCCTTCGGACTATCTGCAAAACACACCTGTCCGACGTGATGGTGCGCCAGTGGGGGCGGTGATGGTGAATCCTGCCACCCACTGGCGTTTGATGGGCCTGAAAGGTCGGACTAGGAGGGTTTGGAGGCTGCTGCGGCGGGGGGGGGGTTGGTGGTCTGGCCCCGCTGGCCCCCGGAACCACGACCGTTGTTCCCACGTCCCCGGCCGCGCGAAGGTTGGCTAACTTGCTGCGGCCTGTGGCTGTGGGCGGGACGTAGCGGGGCACCCCTTCCGTAGCCACGAAAGGGGCGAAAAGCAGACTGCGCTGGGCGGGTGGAGAGGCCCAAGGACTTGGCCATAGCCAGTGAGTCCTTGAAACGCTCTAGAGCATTGTCTGCTTTGTCGCCAAAAAGGCGACGGCCATCAAAGGGCATGTCCATCAAGGTGTTCTGGACATCCCCTGAAAAGCCAGTCGACCTCATCCAGGCGTAGCGACGAAGCGCTACCGACGTTGAAATGGTCCTGCCCAGAGAGTCGGCGGTGTCCAGCCCACAACGTATGGCAAACTTGCTGCATCTCTCCCGGCGGCCACAGCCTGGGAGAGCACTGCCCGGGCCTCCTCCGGACACTGTGGCAGCACCTGCGCCACCGTATCCCACACGGAGTGGGAATAACGGCCCAAGAGACCTGCGGTGTTTACCGACCGCAGTCCTAAGCTGGCGGAAGAGAAAATCTTCTTCCCAAGGTGGTCCAGCTTCTTGGATTCCCTTTCCGGGGGAGCGGTAGGGAATGCGCTTTTGGAAGTGGAGGCTTGGACAACCAAGCTCTCCGGGGTGGGGTGTTGGGAGAGGAAAGTGGGGTCGCCCTGAGCCGGGCGGTGGCGTCGGGCAATCATCCTGTCCACGGGAGCCCCCGTGTTGGGCCTGGACCAGGTGCCCAAAAGGACGTCGGTGAGGGCCTCATTGAACGGCAGCAAGGGCTCCGGAGAGCTCGCAGCCGGCTGAAGCACCTCTGTCAGGAGGTTAGTCCTGACCGCCACTGTATGAAGCTCGAGGTTGAGAGCCTCGGCCACCCTACGCAACACCACTGCGTATGACGCTCCCTCCTCCGTAGCCACGGTAGGAGGAGACAACATGCCAAGGTCAGGGGAGGTGTCCAAACCACTGGCATCCCCCAGTTCCTCTCTCCAGGCCTGTTCACTTTCCAACTGGTCAGTTAAAGGGTCACCTGAGCCCTCCCCGTCCTCCTCATCATCCTCTGGGTGCCACTGTGGTTGAAAAGGGACCCCAGGAGTGAACAGGGGCATGAAAACCCCACCCGGCGCCGGATCCGGCTTCGGACAACGCCGGTCCGGCTCCGTGTCCACGTCAGGATGGAGGCCGGGGTCGACGCCGGCCGGGGGGCCAACCGGCGTCGGACGCGGTAGTGGTGCCGTCGGAAGCGGCGCCGGTGGATGCGTAACGAGGTCAACCGGCGCCGATCCAAATCCAGGCCTGGATCCAAGGGGGGCCTGCGGCGCCTGGGCCGGAGCCGCCGGCAGCGAAGACCTAGGCCCCACAACCGAGTCCGCGGGGCCCGAAGGCGCGCCGGCGGGGTCGGTTCGCCCAAAGATGGCAAGCATCGCCTCGTAGAACGTACGAAGCTGGGCGGGAGTCGCTCCGGGTCCCGGAAAGGGAGGGAAACTCGGAGTCGGCTCTGGAGGCTCCGCGCGCGGAGCCGCGTGAGGGGCACCACCCGCGTGCCTCGTCGAATTGGCCGACCGACGAGGAGAAGTCGAAGAGCGACGATGCTTCTTCGACTTCTTCTTGTGCTTTGACCTACCCGACCCAGAGTGTGAAGATTTCGAACCGGAATGGTGGTGGCTCCGCGACCGGTCCCTCGACCTCCCTCTCGACCGGGACCTCGAACGGCGCGGAGCAGACTGCCGATGTTCAAGCAGCTTTCGGGACCACTCCCGCAAAGCCTTTGGCGCCATCGACGGGCAGTCGGAGCACGACTTGGGGTCGTGGTCGCGCTCCAGGCAAAAAAGACACACGCGGTGCTGATCCGTCACCGACATCAGTCAGCTACTGAAACTGCAAGCCTTGAAGCCGGGCATCCCTCGTGCACCTTTTCGGAGGCGTAGACTCGAAGAAAGAAGTCGACAAAAGTCGAGAAAAAGTTAGTCAAAAAAATGACTGAGGTACCGCTCTTCCCGGATCTGCGCTGGCTGGCACGGAAAAAGAAAGAACGGACGTCAGCGCGCGAGGGCGGCGTCTAAGTAGCTGCCGCGACGTCATCCCGGCGACCACGACGCCGGAGTCGACCGACGCCACCTTCCGACGCGCAGAGGTACTGCTGACGAAAAAACTTTCCGGATCCAGTCTGACGCCTGGGGGAAATTCTAAGGTAAGGAATCTATAACTAACGTGTTTCTTTCAGATCAATAGCTCACCATGATGAATCAACTTTCTTTTTTACATCTCCCCATAAGCCTGAAATGCTCGTCTTCTCTTCCACACATATGTTCCCTTTTTACATCTCGTCTTTTAGCGCTCCTTAATCTACTGCTATATATTCAGCATTCAACTTTGCATCCTTCATACTCCCCCCCCCCCCCCCCCACCCCCACCCCACCGGCTGCACTCATATCACGAAGAATCTAAGCTTGCTTTCTCAAACCCCAAATGCCATTGCCCCTCGTTTCCCCGTTTTACCCCCACTCTAAGATCTGCCGTTGTTCCACCTACCTTATACTGTGGCGCTCCAAGTTTTGTTTTTCCCTTACTCTGGCTTTCCTGCAGTTCTGCCCCATTACCTTTGAAACTTTGCACGTTTGGCAGAATTTACCAATTTTCTGCAGTTATCAAGCCATTTAATCACCACTTTACCAGTCAACTTTACGTAAACGCGTCTTGCGTCCCTCTGCACAGTGCACTTCACAAAAACGTGAAAAAATAAATAAATCAATCGCTTTCTGGCTAAAGCTGTATTGTTCAAAAGTGGGCTGCTATTAAGCAGTGTAAATGCATTTGCATAACTGTTCCAACATAAGAAACAATAGATTCAAAAGAAACAAATGTAAATTTATTAAATTCCACAAATTCATAGTCAACAATAAAATAAAGTCAATCCCGCGTAATAGAAAGCTTACTACAAAAAGAAACAGAGTAACATTACACAAACGGATAATGTGTTTTTTCTAGATTGGGATTTCAGCGTTAAAAATGTAAAACTGAATATCGAATTGAAACTAAAAACTGATGTACTATAACATGAAATATACTAAAGTTATAATATATTCATCATTGATGTAAAAAATTACATTTTTCCTTATTTTTATGTGACACGGTTGGGAAATGAAATAATTCCAAGCAAGTTCAATATTTAAGAGAACAAGCATTGGTGTGTTGGAATAGTGTTTATTTTAGATGTAGGGTTGATGTGAGATTGCCTTGTAAACAGAGAACATTTTCCCATACTGTTTATATTTTAAATATGTTTTAACAAAAACAGAACACTAGTATTCTCAGTTTCCAATTCTAAGTCATGCACCAAAAGGTTGTAAAAAGCATTTACATCAACATAATACATTTAAGTATAATTAGTAGGTATTACCAATGCGTCAGTCAAACTGGAGCCTCCTTTTAGTATTAATTTCTAAATCACCACATCATTCGATCCTTTTGTCATCTTGAAAAATAAAACAGTGGTGCTGAGCTGCACAGTAAATAACATAAAA
The DNA here is from genome assembly GCA_963921515.1 of Calotriton arnoldi. Taxonomy (NCBI): domain Eukaryota; kingdom Metazoa; phylum Chordata; class Amphibia; order Caudata; family Salamandridae; genus Calotriton; species Calotriton arnoldi. Next base: position 1,926,584 of record CAWUFW010002949.1, on the reverse strand, counting down.
CTGCATTTACATTAAACAAGATATTTGATAAGGAAAAAAAAACATTAAATAGAACCATATTAAATACTTAACAGCTTCTATAAAAACATAACCCATTTGTAAATAAAAATTGGCGACCGTTTAGGCAGTTTTTATCATTTTATGTTCAATAGGTACATATGGAGGTCATGTTTATTCTCCAATTAAACCATATTGCCCTCTGCTAACATCAACAGATATTAAGTGCCCACCACACAATTGGAGACCTAAGACTAAAAGGACCCAAAACAAGGAAAAAGGGGAACTCACAACAATGCTTGTGCCGCAATAAGGCTTTGAGTGCACATCTGCCAGACACTCACTATTTTAGGACTTGGTTGGTAATAGCTAATTCCCTGAATTCTTGAGTAAGGGCTAAATCTAAAAGAGAAAACATTGGTGGAATGTTCCCCACTACACAGTCATGTACTACAGAAAATACCACTGTTGGATTATCTTCTGGATTTAGCACCTCCTCCATAAATTGAAGATTTTCTAATGACATTCAACTCTAAATCAAACCCTTAGTCTGTATCATGTCCCTGTGGCACAAGTTACTAACTTGTGTAACGATATATCTGTAAGAGACAGTAGTTAGTGACAGATTCCTTACCTTAGAATATCCCCAGGCGTCAGGCTGGATCCGTAAAGTTTTTGCGTAGCAGTACCCTTGCGCGTCGGTAGGCGGCGTCGTGCGGCTCCGCGTCCGTCGTCGGCGTCGGGACCGCCGGGATGACGTCGCGGGCAGTACTTAGACGCCGCCCCTGTGCGCTGACGTCAGTTCTGTACACGACTTTCCGCGCCAGGAACGCAGAGCCATGCAAGAAGCGGACATAGGTGTCTGAAAAATACTAGGGCCCTGAAAGGGATGTCCTTAACCCTAGAAATCAGTTCGCAGAACGGGGAGGATGGCTGTGGCTGTAAGGAATCTGTCACTAACTACTGTCTCTTACAGATATATCGTTACACAAGTTAGTAACTTGTGCATCTGAAAGAGACACGTTAGTGACAGATTCCTTACCTTAGAATAGATACCCCAGCAATACCAACCCCGGTGGTGGGTCTGCGAACAAAGATCAGACAAGGAAGTCCTGGAGGACAGAACGGCCAAAGAAGCCGTCTCTCCGGACTTGGCTGTCAAGGTAGTAATGTTTGGTAAACGTGTGCAGCGAGGCCCACGTAGCTGCCTGACATATATCCTGTAACGGAACCCCGCGGCCTAAAGCCGTGGTAGCCGCCGTTGCCCTGGTGGAATGGGCACGCAGCCAAACAGGAGGCTCCTTCTTAGCCAAAGAATAGCAGGCTTTGATACACATGGTGACCCAGCGAGAGATGGTCCTTTTGTGTACCGCCCGACCTTTTTTGGCGCCCACGTAGCCAACAATGAGCTGGTCATCCACCCGGAACTGTTGTGTGCGGTTGATGTAAAAAGAAAGCTCACGTTTTGGGTCCAGACGGTGGAGCCTCTCCTCCTCTCTGGAAGGATGCGGAGGCGGAAAGAAGGTGGGCAAAGTGATGGTCTGCCCAATGTGGAAGGCAGTAACCACCTTTGGCAAGAAGGACGGACGTGTCCGAAGAACAACCTTGTCTGGATGAACAGACAGAAAGGGGGGTTTGCATGAAAGAGCCTGGAGCTCACTCACCCGCCGAGCGGAAGTGATGGCCACCAGAAAGGCTGTCTTCAGAGTCAGAAGACGAAGAGGACAGTTATGCAGAGGCTCAAAGGGAGCGCACATGAGAAAGGTAAGAACCAGGTTCAAGTCCCATTGAGGCATTACAAACGGAACAGGAGGGAAGAGGTGTGTAATGCCTTTTAGGAATCGGTTAACAACAGGGGACTTGAAAAGGGAGGGCTGATCAGGAAGCCTGAGGAAGGCCGAGATTGCACAAAGATAGCCCTTGATGGTACCCAGGGCAGAACCCTGTTGGGACAGAGAAAGAAGGAACAGAAGAACCTCAGAAAGAGGGGCAGAAAGGGGATTCACAGCCTTTGCTATGCACTATGCCACAAACTTGTTCCACCTGCAGGCGTATACCACCTTAGTGGAGGGACGCCTGGCTGCCAGAATCACATCACAAACTTCGGGAGGCAAGTCGAAAGGAATCAACTGCCGCCGCTCAATCTCCACGCAAGCAGGTGTAGACTGGACAGGTTCGGGTGGAGGACCGTCCCCTGCTGCTGCGACAGAAGATCCTCCCGAAGAGGCAGACGGATCGGGGGATCGACGCTCATACGGAGTAGCTCGGGATACCAAACTCTTCGAGCCCAGTCCGGAGCCACAAGAATGACTTGGGCCCGGTCGCACCGAATCTTCAACACTCTGGGTAGAAGTGGTATAGGCGGAAAGGCGTACAACAGACCGCAACTCCACTCGCGACGAAAAGCGTCGCCGAGCGAGTGCCGCCTTGGAAATTCCAACGCGCAGAACTGCTGACATTGCGCGTTCTCTTCGGTGGCGAACAGATCTAACCAAGGCTCTCCCCACTGTAGAAAGAGTCCTTGCGCCACTTCCGAGTGAAGACGCCATTCGTGATCCATCATGCACCTGCGGCTGAGTTCGTCCGCCCTGGCGTTCAGGGAACCTGCCAGGTGTTGAACCATCAGGAATATGCCCTGATGTTCCAGCCATGTCCAGAGGCGCAGAGCCTCTTGACATAGGGTCCACGACCCCACCCCGCCCTGTTTGTTGCAGTACCACATGGCGGTGGTGTTGTCTGTGAACACCTGCACTACCTTCCCTTTGACAGAGGGAAGGAATGCCTTGCGTGCAAGTCGGATCGCCCGGAGCTCCAGAATGTTGATATGGAGCCGGGACTCCGCCGGAGACCAGAGGCCTCTGATCTCCGCCTCTCCCATGTGACCGCCCCATCCCAGAAGGGACGCGTCCGTCACAACTGTGTGCTCTGGCTGGGAAGGGAGAGGGATCTGCCCATGACCCATTGCCGGTTGGAGAGCCACCACTGCAACTGTTTTGCAGTCCCCTCCGAGACCTGGACGTGATCGGATAGGTTGCCCTGGTGCTGCGCCCACTGGAACTTCAGGTCCCACTGCAGAGCCCGCATATGCCATCTGGCATGATCGACCAGCAGGATGCAGGAGGCCATGAGGCCCAGCAGCCTCAGGGTCATCCGTACCGAAACCCAGGATAGAGGCCGAAAGATCGGAATCATAGCCTGAATATCCCGGACTCGCCGTTCGGGAGGATAGACCCGAAACTGCGTCGTGTCCAGAACTGCTCCGATGAAAAGGAGCTGTGGAGAAGGAATCAGGTGCGACTTCGGCACGTTGATGGAGAACCCTAGCGAGTGCAGGAGTTCGGCCGCAGTCTGGAGGTGGGAGACGACTGCCTGGGACGAGCCCGCCTTCAGCAGCCAGTCGTCGATGTAGGGGAAGACTGGAACCCCTGCCCGGCGCAGATGAGCTGCGACCACCGCCATCACTTTCGTGAACAACAGAGGGGCGCTGGTAAGGCCGAAAGGGAGCACGGTGAACTGAAAATGCTCGAGGCCTACCGTGAACCGCAGGTAACGCCGGTGGGCCGGCAGGACGGGGATGTGGAAATACGCGTCCTGCAAGTCCAACGCTACCATCCAGTCTCCAGGGTCGAGGGCAGTCAAGACCTGAGCTAGGGTGAGCATCTTGAACTTCTCCTTCCGGAGGAAGCAATTGACGTTCCGGAGGTCCAAGATAGGACGCATGCCCTCCTTGTCCTTTTTGGGCACCAGAAAGTAGTGGGAGTAGCAACCACGTCCTACTTCTGGGGTCGGAACACGCTCGATGGCCCTCTTGGCCAAGAGGGCCGCAACTTCCTTTTGAAGAAGCACCAAGTGATCCCCTGACATGCGGTGGAATTGAGGTGGCATGGCTGGGGGGATGGTCACGAAGGGGAGGGAGTAGCCCCTTCGGACAATGTCCAAGACCCACCTGTCCGAGGTGATGGCACGCCAGTGGTGAAGGTGATGGCGGACCCTGCCCCCTACTGGCGTGCTGTGCACCTGAAAGGAAGGACTAGGAGGGCTTGGAGGCCGCGGACGGGGCGGGTGGCCTGACCCGCACGCTGGTTACCTGACCCGCCACGGCGGGAGCCACGTCCTCGGCCACGCGAAGACGCTTGCTGCGCGGGCCGGTTGCTGGGCAGCGGACGTGACTGGGCGCCCCTTCCGTGGCCACGAAAGGGGCGAAAAGCAGACTGTTGCTGAGGGCGCACAGCAGAAAGGCCCAGGGACTTGGCTGTAGCCCGCGAGTCCTTAAAGCGCTCCAGCGCATGGTCTGCCTTTGTTCCAAAAAGACCGACTCCATCAAAGGGCATGTCCATAAGAGAGTTTTGGACATCACCCGAGAAACCAGTGGTCCTCAGCCAGGCGTGACGGCGCAGCGCCACTGTCGTCGCAAGCGATCTGCCTAGCGAGTCGGCGGTATCAAGGCCACATCTGATGGTGTACTTTGCCGCATCTCTTCCCTCCGCAATGGTGCAGGAAAGCAGTGTCTGGACCTCCTCAGGACACTGGGGCAGAACTCGCGCCACCGAGTCCCACAAGGAGTGGGAATATCGGCCCAAGAGGCAAGTGGTGTTGACTGACCGCAAGCCAGCACTGGCGGAAGAAAAGACCTTCTTCCCAAATTGATCCAGGCGTTTGGATTCCCTATCCGGGGAGCGGTAGGGAAGGCGCTTGGGAAGCAGAGGCTTGGACCACCAAGCTCTCAGGGGTGGGGTGTAGAGAGAGGAACGGGGGGTCGCCCGGAGCAGGGCGATGGCGTCGGGCCACGTTCCTATCCACAGGAGCCCCTGTGGTGGGCTTGGACCAGGTGCCCAAAAGAACGTCTGAAAGCGCCTCGTTGAACGGCAGCAGTGGCTCCGAGGAGGTAGCCGCCGGCTGAAGCACTTCCGTCTGGATGTTAGTCCTGACAGCCACTGTAGGCAACTGGAGGTTTAAGGCCCCAGCTGCTCTACGCAACACCGTTGCAAAGTTTGCTCCCTCCTCCGTTGCCACGGAAGGAGGAGACAGCATGCCAGAGTCAGGGGAGGTGTCCAGACCACTGGCATCCCCAAGTTCCTCAGCCCAGTCCTGATAAAACTCACACTGCTGTGTGAGAGGGTCATCAGACCCCTCCCAGTTATCTTCGTCCTCCAATTCAGGTTCAAAATAAGGAGGAGGGACATGTGGGACCCAAGGTCCCAGCGGCGTCGGAGCCGGCGTCGAGCGACGCCGGTCCAGTGCCATGTCCGGATCCGGAGAGAACCGGGGAACGACGCCGCCCGGAGCCTCGGGCGGCGTCGGGAACGGCACCGGAGAGATCGGCGCCGGTGGAGGTGTCGTCAGGTCAACCGGCGTCGATCGGGGTTGTGGCAGCACCGGAGCCGGGGTCGAGGCCGGGGCCGAGGCCGGTGTGACAGGCGGCGCCGGGACCGGAGTCGCCGGAGAAACCCCATCAGGGCCCGCGGGGCCCGAAGGCGCACCGGGGGGACCTTGAGGCCCGAAGAGGCGGGCCATGGCCGACAGGAACTCCTGTATCTCGGCCGGAGTCGCCCCCGAACCCGGGAAGGACGGGTAATGCGGGGGCGGCTCCACAGGCACTCCCGGAGCCGCGGGGATGGTGCCGACAGGACCCTCAGCCGAGTCACGAGACCGGCGAGGGGAAGTCATCGAGCGATGACGCTTCTTTGACTTCTTATGCTTCGACTTACCGGAGGAGTGCAAAGACTTGGACCCCGACGACCATTGAGGACTCCTCGACCGGCCCCTCGACCTCTCACGTGACTGGGGCTTGGTGTGGCGCGGAGCCGACTGCCGGACCTCGAGGAGCTTTCGAGACCGCTCTCGCAAGGCCCGGCAGTCGGAGCACGACTTCGTGTCGTGGTCGCGGCCGAGGCAGTAGAGGCAATCCCGATGCGGGTCTGTGATCGACATCATTCGACCACAGGCGTCGCATGGCGTGAAGCCGGGCATCCCTACCGACACCTTCGGAGTCGAGAGACTTTGAGAAAAACAGTGAAAAAAATCACCCAAAAAATGACTAGGGCACTGCTCTTCCCGGATCTGCGCTTACTGGCGCGGAAAAAGAAAGAACTGACGTCAGCGCGCAGGGGCGGCGTCTAAGTACTGCCCGCGACGTCATCCCGGCGGTCCCGACGCCGACGACGGACGCGGAGCCGCACGACGCCGCCTACCGACGCGCAAGGGTACTGCTACGCAAAAACTTTCCGGATCCAGCCTGACGCCTGGGGATATTCTAAGGTAAGGAATCTGTCACTAACGTGTCTCTTTCAGATCCACATTTTTAAAACGTCAATGCAGGCAAACAGTAGTAGTTGTGTCAGCATAAACTTTCCAAATGGCTGAGCCAATCTTAACATTCCTTGAGGGTGCTCAAAAATTAATGTTTGGCTGCACCAGGTAGAGAATGATCCCATTTTGCAAACGCACCAGTTGTTCTCCATTTTTAACACAGAATATCAACTGCATGTGCTATTAAGGTAAAACAATGGAAAAAGATGTACCACATGTACACCAAACAATTGTGTAAACGCATATTGAACACATTAAATTGCATGCATCTGCTTTACCATTTAAGTTAATTACATAACTGTACAATTATGTTTTGTTAACCCTAAACTATTAATATACATAGGAGTTGTACACATTTTTGTTGTCTGTTTAGAAAATATGCTAAGAGTTAATTTTACAAAAGATTATTTTAAAATATCTCTGAATGTCCTCTTACCATACGAAAAAAAGATGTAGAATCAAGCAAATACCAAAACCACCTTTCACCATCCACCTATGATTGTAGTTCACACTAGTTGCCTACCAACAAAATTAGATCAATGCATTCAGTAATAAAATACTATGTACATAAAATATGAATTGCAAAGATTCCTTTGTTGCAGTCTTGATGAAATATACTCACCCTCTGGCTCAGGGATTCGTAAACATGATGCACTCACATGCAAGCCTGTTTTGGTTCACAAACCATCTATTAAGTATGGAATGCAAAAAATGTTAACTTGCTACTCTGGTTTGCTACCAAAGTGACAAAATAGAAAAAACACAAACAAAATCAATTAAATCCAATGTAGAGCAAAGGTAATAGCACACATAATTAGTAAAACCTCAGTGTTTCCCAAGAGCGCGATACAGCTTATGCTAAAGAACATTAATTGAAATCAACTGCTGAAAACATGTTCGCACTTATCAATGTTTGTCAAAATCACAAATTTAATATATTATGAAAACAGTGTTTAAATATTTAGTAAAATTGGTTATTATTTTGATACTTTGGCAGATATTTTATCTCATTATTACATTTTTCATTCTGAGTGAATGTTCCATTCGCAGAGCAATAGGCAGCAAATAAATACTACAATTTCTGCAAATGAAAGACAACACAGGTTGATTGAGATTTTAAACTGTGATGTAAAAAAAGTTGCTAACTTTAGAAGAGTTGGAGCTTAGGCTGCTTGAAGTTACCTAATCCTTGTAATTTGTGAGATATGCTCCAAAGCCGTTTAAAAAAAAGTATTGTATGGGTACATGTGCATGCAGCCTTAGGACAAATCTCAGTTATGAAAATGTGTGGATGGATGAATAAGAATGTTCCCATGGCAGAGCCAGAGAGCCAATGCTGACCAGATAAACGGGACAACCTGAAAAAAGTTACTAAGAGGGAGAAATTTAGGAAGTTGAACAGGACAGATCAAAATAAGGGTTCGAGCAAAAAAAAAAAAAAAAGAAAAAAAAAAAAAAAAAGGGGGACAGGGATAAGGCAGGGATGAATTGCTCATGCAGGTATGGCAATATTGAGACAGAATAGGCCTTGTGGACCTGATCTGCCATCAGATTATAGTTTGCGCTACTAATATAATATTGGCCTTACTGAACATCAGCTATTGTACTGACATATAGAGAGTTGATGAAAGATTACAATTAGAAGTTTAATCTTTAAGGTTAGGAATAATTGGGCCATTGTTTGCCCTTTTTTATAGATCACACATTTCTAGGACTATGCGAGGAAACATTTTAGTCCTTCATTCATCACTCAAACCACTTACAGCATGTTTTCTAGAACAATGATGGCACTCTTTATACGATGTCCTACGCTAAAAAAAGATATGGAAAGATGTTTGTTCAGCAGACTCAATATTATAAGCAGTCATTTCTCTTATCACTTGACTCCATGTGATTGTGCGGTCCAAAAGGCAAGCAGACACTATCAACAACTGTTGAAAAAGGGACGTCTTGTGACTATGAAGATGCCAGTGTCCTCTAGAGTAGGGATAGTGAAGACATTTGGATGGTAGCATCAGTAAGGGAAAATTGTTAGACTTAGTACTGAATATTGCCAAATTACTCCAGCATTAGAGCGGTGTTTTCCAGTAGAGGGGAAACTTATGATTTCAAGAGCAGCTGGATTTATATTCTTCTTTTAGCTCTCTTCCTGTTTTGCTTGCTCTGTCCTAAAGCACACTCTACAAAGTGAAAGAAATACACAATTAAGTTTAAGATTTTGGTGAATGATGGCCATTGCTTTTGCTAAATGGACTTCCACTTATCATGAGGATCATAGAATGCAAACTAATGGCTGTATCTTCACAACAGGTAAAATTATTAGACCTACATCAGTCTCAGTAAAACATGTTAAAATGCTTGAAAGCATGATATACTGTTTTAATTTAAAGAAAACGACTCTTTGATCTGCTGCAATAAGTTTGAAAATAATGGAATGTTATTTCCAGACAATTATAGCAGTAGCAGAGGTGTTCTAAAGACCATGGACTAAAGAAAATTACTTTCCACAAACTGTGCTCTTTGTGGAGATATATTAGGATTAAGAAAACGAGGAAGCATCAAACAAATTCATAGCTGGAAATGGTAACTTAACTGCACCTTTGACTACACTGTGGTGAGTACAACCAAAACATGGAGAGGATTTGGGGTGTATCTAGGGTATTAAGAGGTGGGAGATATATGCATGTAGTCCATAACTCATGTATTTTCATTGTTGCATTTAAACTGTCCTATTCTAACTCAATTACACATGTGTGAAATTGAAGTGTAAAGTAGTAAGACATACAAGTTCATTCAAGACCCTCAATTACCCCATAAGACATAAAAACTATCAATACCAATTTTGAAATTTGATACACAGTGTTCTCATTCGTGCTAGATTTCACAGAAAAGAGTTAAGTCTGGTCATGGGGAAATATGTGAGACTTAAATTTGTGACTGAGGTGTGTTTAGCTATGAAAAACCTACTGGACACAATTATGTGACATGCAAATTATCACCTAAAGCATGGGTTGCCACTTCTGTAAATATCTTTGTAACCAACATATAAATACTTTTCAACTGTTCCTTAAAATCATAAAACAAACCTTTTTCTGAACGATAATGACTCTTCCTAGTCCTAACTGTTCTTAAAGACCCACAAATATACAGCGTTTTAATTGCAGACAATACTATAGATGTACAATATTCCTTGCATGCAATGTAACAGCCTAGAACTTTATTACTGATATTCTGTGCAGCAAAGTAAGTTCCCAATATTTGGTATAATTTGCATAAAAGGAAGGAAAACACAAAAATCTACAAAACAATTTACCAAACTGTAGCTTCAATTTATAAAAAGATATTCCGGAAAAAACACTAAAAAAATGCAGTTTTTAATATTCATTTATTCACAATGCATTTGGTTTTGTAAAGAAACTAATTCTCACCAAATTAACCAAATCTGAATGAAGCAGATGAAACTGAAGCACAGGCTGAATTTACCAAAAATAAAATCTGATGTCATTAATACATTTTAAGCGAGAGTAGACAGTCCTTATTTTGTATGATAGTTATTTTTTTAAGCACCCAGTTCAGAACTATAAATGACTAAATGTATTTAAGCCTGTTTTTACACCCCACCAAGTCTTAAAACTATTTTCTTTTCGGTATACGTACAAGCAACTCTATATGTATCATTTGTTAAAGTTTTTCATACTGTAAATGAGAAGCTCATTCCATTTTATTCCCGGAACTGGTTATTGTGTTGGTCATTAAACAAAATAAAAACCTTTCCTCTAAAATATATGACTACATTCCCTCTTTTGTTGGTGCCTTATACTCTCCAATTATATCACCTTATTCATTATAAAATGGGGTAACGTCACCTCGTGTTTGAATTAGTAGCACTAACGAGAAGATGAAGGGCAACTAAATCAATAAGGAAAAAATATTTTATTTCAATAACAACACTGTAGAAAAACAAACGAATCCAAATAACCACAACATGGGGCAAAATGGGTTTATAATACGTACCTGGACAAAAATATCTCAGCAATATAGTATATAATCCAATTAAAATGTGTAGGTTCAGTAGTGCCATAATATTTAGTGTACTAGCTCAACTTATAGCTCTTAGAAACGCAAACGAAAGCACAAGAAAGGAATCACCGACAGCATATAAATGCAAAGGTGGTGAACTAAAAACTCAGGGCTTCCAATCTTCTAATCGTAAATGCTGCATATAGTCAAAGTTTAATACTTTGTAAAATGATCCTGAACACATACCAATATAACTCTTGTCCAAAACAAGATCTTTACTGTATGTGTTGGCTTCTCAATTTCTAACAGCTATTGTAGAAGTTTATATTCATCTTCAAAGGAAGCAGTTATTATAAACCACAAAATCAGTTTAATAGCACATGGCTTAACACATAAAAATAGAACGCTTACACATTTGTTTTAGGTTATCCTTTCAAAATAAACTACTCAAAATAAACTTGAAAATCTGCCAGCATTCATTAAAACAATAACACAAAGCTGATTGTCAAGTCCTGTCTTTTCAATAAAAAGAATTGTTAAAAAAAAAAACATAACGAATAGAAAAAATTAAATGTTTGTAAGTTTGTGCACAATGTTTTTTTCCAGGTCATAAAATAATCATTGAAAATATATTGTAAAGTACGTTACACAAAGGCAAATGCATTTTCACTCAAGAAGCTGGTAATTCTTGAAAATACGGGCAAGAATATGACGTTTCTGCACCATTTGTTAATATAGAAAAAAAGGGTTTTATATATATTTCTATTTAGCAATAGCTGCAAAATGTTTGAGTGTAATTATAAATAATGCCTTCTTTTTGCAGCTTCTTAATGACAAAAATTGAAAGATTTAATTCTGTACCATTTGACCTGACATGGCTGTGCCAATTCCTGCTTATCTATATATTCATTTCGCTACTTTAATGTGTAGAAAAGAAATTCAGTTCAAAACCCATTTACCTTAAAAAGTTGACTCTTCTTTTGGACCCAAATTTTACAGTTTACCAAGTACTCAAAAACAACAATACAATCTGATTTGGAAAGTAGAAGCATACACCTTTTTAAGAATCAAAAACTAAAAAGAATTTGAATGTGGCCAGAATTTTCAGAAAATGTGCATGTATTTAACTGCAAAAAGGAAAAAAAATTAGGTTAGGTGCTCCCCACCAACTCATATTTGAGACCCTTACACTAATTTCGAAATGTTCAAAGTAAAGGTGAATTTTGTTGTACATGAAATATACCTCTGACAAACAATAATTGCACCCAAACTTAGATCAAATGAGTTACTAGTGCAATTAAGTTTAAAATGGAAACCCTGTGCTACCAACTTCTTCTTAATTCCTAATGTCTTGTTTTTTACATACACATTTTCATAAATTCACTTAAATACAGCTACTTACATATCAACAGGAAGCCAAAAGATACAAGAAAAAAGTGCACCATTGAACACACATTCTGCGCAATGAAGTTTTTAACAGTGTTGTAGTTTACATTATCCCATAATTCAACCCTGCTATTTACAAATGCAGTAAATTAGACTTCAGAGCCATTGACCAAGGAGCCAGCATAATCATCAGAAGCATACAATCCCTCATTGCTGTACTCTGTATAAAAAAACAACAAATATTGCTGCTCTCGTTTTCATTTCCATTCGGTCCGGCAAAAGGATAAAATAACTTCTTTCTTCTTAACAGTTCATCAACATGTGTCGGGTTAATACTTAGTTGAGGTTCATGTTCATTCATTATTGCTAAAGAATACTAAACTCTAAATAAATATAACAATATACATCCCCTACTTCTGAACTGATCAGTTGACTCAAATAGAACATTTAAGATAGTGCTCATGGTATTCCAAACAATAAGTTTATTACGTTATTTCACTAATTTGAAGGCATCAATTCATACTTTTACTGACACCATGGGCTGAACATACATGCGTATCTCCAAGATGCGATCTAATTCAAACATCAATGAAACTACTATTACGTCCTAGAACATGCAACTCCAAATTGTTTAAAGTTGTTACAGTTCTATCTGATGACACCATAGTTCATTTATATTAATCCTCAAATCTAAACATCAACAATTCCTATCAAAAACGCTTGCGAGGTGTGTTGTCTTTGTATCCAAGGCTTCTTATGAAAGTGTTCAACATGATATTTATATAAATGTACATTTCTTGTCAATTGTTTCCATTTTTGTGACCATTTAAACCATGTGCTGAAAGTCACTAAGACTCAAAGTTTCTAATTATGAGTTTGTTCATGACTCCACAAACTAAAAGCAGTTTTGAATGTCCTATGACAAAGTTTGCACATATATTGTCGTTTAAAGGTAATTGCTGAAAGTGGAGGTGCATGATAAAAGAGTGTATCTGATTCTTGTGGAACAAATAACTTCTCAGAAGTATTTGGACTTTCAGGGTAAGATGTAGGACTCTCAGGCTCGACAGTCTGAATTTTGGGTATCAATGGTGGCGGTGGTGGTGGAGGAGGTGGTGGTGGAAGAGGAGGGGGTGATGGAGACTTTGCTGGCAGACACGGCTCAGGCTCTTTACATGGTGCTTCTTCCTCAGCATGAGGCATGTGTGACTGAAAGTGGCTCCAAAGGCGAAAGTTAGTGCGGAAAGCTTTGTTGCAAACATGACAAATGAAAGGTTTTACAGAACACAAAAGCTCCTGGTGACGTTCTAACTGCTTGTGCACTGTAAACATTTTCCCACATTTTTCACATGACCATATGCCACTTTCTTTATCAGAGATTTCTTCCTTAGGCTCCAAACTGCCTTCACACATTTCATCTTCTAAATCATCTGGAATATCATCAGGTGGTTCTTCTTTAATTTTGATGTTAAAGTGTTTGGAAATACTTAAATCTTCAGGAAGGTATGACGAATCCTCAGAGTCAAAATTTAATTGCTCTGAAGAGTCACTGAAAGTACTATCATCTTTTATAGAAGCATAGTTATTCATATTAATAGACTCCGGTAGGGACTGCACTCTGGGAATATATGATGTCACAGAGCTACTTATTTCACCATTATGATCAAGACCTGGTAAAGAAAAATTTTCAGTTGGAGCCATTGTGTTCTGATTATGAACTTCAACCTGGTGGCGCCAAATACTGAAGGATGATTTAAAAGTACGCATGCACTCAAGGCACGTTAGCTTCTTGTACTCACAGCGGTTTTCATGGTCATGCTTCATATCTGGGGAAGAAAATCTAAGACTGCAGTATGGACATACAGTGATATTTCTACAAAGTCGTTCATGATTACCCAGTTCTATTAGTGAGTAGAGCTTAGCGTTGCAATGGCGACACTGATATGTTTCCTTGTTTTGAAAAGGGCTCTCGTTATGAGCAAGTTCTTTCGGTTTAATGGGTTTGTTCCCATTTGGTTTTTCCCCTGGGTGCATCTTGATATGTTGTTTAAACTGTGAAAGAAACCTATATGCTTTGCCACAGTAGGAACAAATGTAAGATCCCTTGTTTCTTGATCTTAAGTTCCTTTTCATGACTTGTACTTGGGAATTTGATGGTCCTGGGAAGCCTTGCTTGCCACGTCGTAATTTACCAATCAGTGCCTTCTTAATTTCTCTCTCTCTTGCTTTTTTTATTTCACGCTCTCTCACAATGTCAATCAATTTTCTTTGGAACTTTTCATCCAAGACAGCATGAGAGCTTGTCGCAGGTGATGGGTTCTTTACAATGCCATGCTGTGTCTGGCAATGAGTCCATACTTTGAAGTTTGTGTGAAATCTCTTATGGCAAATGTCACATGCATATGGTTTTTCTGGGTTATGATACATATTCATATGCCGATGAAGACCTGCAGTAGATCTAAAAATTTTAAGGCAATGTTTGCATTTAAATTTTTTATTTGGTCTCATATCTTCCAGCTCAATAAAATCCTCTTTATCATCATCTGACGCTGCAAAATCATCATTTAGATGGGAAGGACTTGAACCTTCTGCAATATGTCCTTGTGACATCATAAGGCTGCCTTCTTTGATCTTGAACCTTTTAGATACTTGTCTGATGTCTGCTTGAAACCTTCGCTTCAATGAAAATTTACTAAGGTTCCTATGGCTTTCTTCGGTTTCCAAAAGAAAATCTCTAGTAGTAGATGTTGAAGAATCACCCACAGTGACTCTTAATATTTCTGAAGGATCAGAAGGCTCTGAGAGTGGGCTGTTCGGCTCAGTTTTTATTTGTACTTCTGTAACAGGTAAGGCATCTTCCTCATTGGCGGAGTGAGAAGCACTGAAGGACCTGAGGCGATGGGGCTGCCTTACTTGTGCTTTATCCATAATACTCAATTTCTCTATGTTGTCACTGGTGGACAGCTTTCTTTCAACACGGAGGGACTCTGCTGAACGATTATCTGCTAGTGAATCACTCAAAGGTTGCAAATCAACAGAAGATAAATAAGTTGGAACTTGACTATCCATAGACAATGATCTTCGCAGGAGGCTCTTAACAAGTGGACCACTTCTGTCAATATTTTGGTTATCTGACACAGACCCACCTGCTGGAACAACAAGTCCCAATTTTGAGAAATACAGGAGGTTCCTATCATCTTTTTGATCCAAATGTGTTTCTTTTCCTGTGTGACGGAATAAATATGGGGATTCCATAGAACCACGGAGAGATGCAGTAGAAGCGTAGTCCTGCCTTTTTGAAGGATTGTCCATTGTTTTTCCCTTTAAATATGGACTACCTTTTTCATCCAGTGTTTCTTTATCTTTCTGAGACCTGGGTTCCACAGTGTCATCCCCTCTCACCCAGCAGCTCCTGTTTTGGTTGTCTATTGAGCTAGGGGGGTCAAGAAGTTTAGTGTAGCCAGCAGAACTATTCTCCTGTAGCTCTCTTCGTTCACCAGATGATGAACTGAGCAGAGGTTCCATTGTTCTGGTTGCATGCAGTCTATTGGTATTTGATTTCACTGTAAAAGTGGGTGACAGTTTAGAAGAACAACCAATGTCATATTGAGTATTATTTAAATGTTTCTCCTGTATTTCATTCCGGCTTTGGCGGACAATTACACTTCTTTGCTGAGAACTACTTTCATCATCATCTTGAAAAAATTTCTTCTTACTTGAACACAAGGAAAATGGGGCTTGTGGTGTCTTTGATAGTATGTTAGTAAGAAAGGAAATACCAAGGCTGTAGCCTAGTTCTTGCACAGCTGCAAGGCTATTTTTCTCCACAAACAAAGATGAAGAATAAATGTAGTTCAAAACGTTATCGAATGCATCTGGTTCACAGAAGTCGAGCTGAAAAACAGTCTGAACCTCATTGTCCTTTTTTGTGAATAAAGCATGAAAGTATTCACTACTGGCTGCCAATACATTTTTATGGGCTCGAAATTTCTGGTCTCCAACAATAAGATGTACATCGCAGAGCTGTCCTTTCAGTCGTTCCTCATTCAAAGCACTTAGCAGAGAAATTGCATGTGCTGGATTTATGTAATGTACCAGACTCTCCATGATTTGCAAAAGTCTGCAAGGAAAAACACATTTTTCTTAGGTTTACTTTTCTTATGAAAAACTGTTAATATTTCTTAAATTACTGTCATACAGAAAATAAAGCAGATCTTTGAGTATCAGTGATTAAAAGAAACAGTACACTGAAATCCTTCACCAAACATTTAAAATGGCTTCTTTAAAATATATATTTGTGTTTTAAGGCAGTGGTTCTTAACCTTTTGAATTCTGTGGGCCCCCATTTAATCATTACAGGAAACCAGGGACCCTCACTGAATCATTATTGGAATCCAGGGACCCCCACTGAGTCATTACTGATAATATTATTTAATTTTATAAGCGGTCAAGGACCCCCTGAATAGCCGTGGCAGACCCCCAAGGGTCCCTGGACCACAGGTCAAGAACCGCTGCTTTAAGATACTTCAGTGGCCAATTGCTAACCTACTTTTCTGACAAAACATGAAAGTGATTAGGGGCCATATGTATGAAGCCAATTTGCGATCGCAAATTAGCAGTGTGCAATGTAGCACACTTAAACCCCCTCGCAAAATAAGGAATCGCAAAATTTGCGATTCCCTATTTTGCGATTGCATTCAAGGAATCGCAAATTGCGATTCCTTAAATGCCATGTAAGAAGCACACAAAAAAGTGCGATTTGGCCTTAAGGAATCGCAATTTACCACCAACTTCAGGTTGGTGGTAAATTGCGATTTCACTTAAAAATGCAAATTTTTGCTTTTTTTAAAGTGCCATGTGGCGCACATACATGCCCTTAGGGCATTATGTGTGCCACATGTGCACACATGCACATTTCAGGGGTGCAACAGGGTGTCCTTTTTTTGCAGAGTTTTATATAGCGCAAACTTGACCCAAATCGGGTATCAGAGCGCTTTACATAGCACCAGTAACGTTACATTTTGACACCCTGGCACCCTTGATAGTGCATTCTCAATTTGCGATTTCTAATTGGGAATCGCAAATTGAGAATGTCTTCCCATTCATTCCTATTGGCCTCCTAGCCCATAGGAATGAATGGGAAGGTATTCCTTATTTACGAATCTCAATTTGCGATTCGCAAATAAGGAATATGTGGGATTCGCAAAATTATTTGCAAATCCCACATACATTGCATTTTGCGATTCTCAAATTGCGATTCGCAGAAAATCGTAATTTGAGAATTGCAAAACTGTATTTTGTTACATATGGCCCTAAATGGTTTTATTTTTCAACATTTTCTGGTACTTGTTCCCGCTGACATGTCGCTGTGTAAGTGCTGTACCGATAACCCAACTACAACATTTTAATTCGAACAGACACCAAATACAAGTTATAATTAAACAAGGACATTAGGGTATGTAGATCTAATTATGTACCACCTCTGAGTTTTTATGCAGTAACATGATTTTTGATCCAATTAAAAACCTTTACAATCACATTCCTTTTAATACTAGCACCTGCAATGTGTATAGTTTATATCTTACGACTGTAGGATAGCCCAGGGTGCATCAATAATCATAAAGAAAAACTATTTACTTGTAATGGTGATTATCCAGCCAGAGTGTTGTCCGAGGAACCATAGACTTATGTTATGTGAATTTGTAGAGCGCGGCTTATCACCTGTGAAGGTATCCAGGCGCTGAGTAGGGCAGGCCTGAGAGCGGAGGAGGAGATGATGTCCATTTCGTCTGGAAGAGCCATGTCTTGAGGTTCCTTTGGAAGTCCATGAGGGAGGGGGAGGTTCACAGGTGTTTCGGGAGGCCGGTTCAGGTCTTGGCGGCAAGGGATGAGAAGAAGCATTCTCTGCTTCTGGTCTTCTTGATGCGAGGGAGGTGTGCTCTTGCCTCGGATGCAGATTGAAGGTGTCTGGCAAGTTGGTAGAAGTGTAGGTGAGTAGCTTGAACTTCCATCTTTCCTTGACTGGGAGCCAGTAAAGACTGTTTAGGTGTGGAGAGATGTGGCGTTTTCCCGGGATGCTCAGGATGAATCTGGCGGCAGCATTCTGGGTGGTTTGGAGCCATAGGACATGGGCTGGGATTCCTAGAGGGTGATTCGGTAATCAAGTCTACTTTTAATGAGCCTGGGTGACCATTTGTCTGGTGTTCACTGGGATCCACTTAAACATTTTGGGCCTCATGACGATGTTGGCGGTCCCAACCGCAGTACTGGGATGCGCTCGCACATGGTGCGGGTCGCACACTCCCATTTCTCTATGGGTGCTTGTGCTGCGGTCGGAAAGCAGCCGCAGCACAAGCTCCCATAGAGAAATGGGAGTTTTTGTTAATCCCTGCACCGCGTGTCAGGCACCACATGGTGCCTGCGACTTGGTGAAGGGATTGACAGGGGCCTCCCAACCTGAAGCCGCTGTTGCAAGGGGGCCCTGCAAGGGGCCCCCAAAGTCGCTTTCCGACAGGCTTTTCATGTCGGAAAGCCTGACATGAAAAGCCTGTGGGAAACCGACATTGTAATCCTGACAGCGGAAATGCCGTCCTTAAGGGATTACGTGCCGGTTTCAATTGGCCGACTGGCTTCTTGAGCCCGTCGGAAGCCAGCCGGAATGACCGGCCGGTTTCAAATCAGACAGCCTTCATTGTAATAAGGCTGTCGGATTTGAAACCTTGGATGTCGGTCGGAAAGCCTCTGACCTGCGGTTGGAGGCTTTCTGACCGACATCCAAATCAGCCCAGAGTGTAGCATTCGCAGGATTTGGAAGCATGATGAGGGGACAGCGTTGATCTGTCTGTTCATGGAGAGGTTGGTGTCCAGGATGATCTTATGGTTCTTGGCATGGTCTGCAGCAGTGGTTGTGGGGCCAAGTTCAGAGGGCTACCAGGAGGCATCCCATGGAGAGAGAGGTTGCTGCCGCAGATTTAGGACTTTCATCCAAGCAGCGATGTTGCCCATGCAGTTGTTCAAGTTTGCTTTGGCAGTGCAGGTTGAGACAGTAAGGGAGAGGATGTGCTGTGTGTCATCGGCATAGGATACTATGTTGATGGGCGACGATACTTGAGGGACTCCGCAGATAGGTTCTTTGTGTTCTGAGGTGTAGGTTGAGAAGTCTAACTTGTTGAGTTCTGACTGTAAGGAGGATATCCATTTGAGGGCCGGTTTGCAGATACCCAGGTGCTGAAGCTTTCGGATGAGTGACTTGTGAGAGACCGTATCGAAAGCTGCATAGAGGTAGAGGATGCTTCTGATGTCATCGGTGGCCACAACGGATAGTCTCTGTGCTCTGGGTGGTGCAAAAGCCTGATTGAGAGCTGTCTAGGAGTTGATGGAGTTCCAGGTGGTCTGCAAGTTGGATATTGATGGCTTTCTCCATGACTTTAGCTAGAAAAGGCAGGAGCGAGATGGGTCTGTAGCTGATGAGTGTTTGGGTCCGCTATTGGTTTCTTCAGTAGGGCGCTGACTTCTGCATTTTTCCAGCAAGACAGGAAGGTGGGTATGTAGGTGTTGACGATAACGGTGAGCGCGGGGGAGATGATGGTTCTTCCAAGGTTATATATGAAGTGGGGGCATGGGTCTGAGAGGGCTCCTGAGTGGAGAGTAGTCATCGGGCGGTGGTTTCTCCGTTCGAGAGGGGCTTCCAGTTGCTTAGCTGCTGTTTAGCGATGAAGGAGGTGTCCGGCTGGTCGGGGGAGTTTGTATCGGTATGTTGTGGGTCGAATGTGTTGTAGATCTTGACAATCTTCAGTTCGAAGAAGTTTGAGAGGTCGTTGCAGAGTGCTTGGGATGGGATGATGTCGTTGGGAGCTGCGGCATTGGAGAACTCCTTGACAATGGTGAGATCTTTGCCGTTGTTAGTGCCTTTTTTTTGCGTATCGTAGTTGGTGGTGGTAGAGGTTAAGGGCAGTTTTGTATGCGGATCTTACGGTGGTGTTTTTGTCGAGTCTCCATTTTCTCTCAAGTTGCAGTGGCGCTTGGACTCCCTCCGCACCACTCCGACAAGCCGGGTCGCTTGTTGTTTTTGTAGGTCTTGTTTCTGGTCGGAGCGGTGCGGTTAGTGCAATCGGTGAGCCATTTATTGAAGAACTTGGTGTCGACATAGAGGTTCCCAGTGTGGTTGGGTCGGCTTTCCTGCAGGGTCTTGGTCCAGTTTTCTTCTGATATTTTGCCCAGTGGCGTAACGAAAGTTTAAGGGGCCCCCCTGCAATGTACACGGAGGGGCCCCCGCTTCGGATTTAATCCGGAGCGCTTAGACCCGAGTACTGTGCTGAGGGGGCCCCCTGCAGTTCAGGGGCCCCCGCACCGGATGTGGGGGCCTGTGTTACGCCCCTGATTTTGCCCCAGTGTCTTGATGGGGCTTTGGGTTTTTCTGGTGGGGTGGCTTGGTATCTTGAAATGTATAATGTAGTGGTCTGACCATGTGAGCGGGGGCATGTGGGTGGAGGTGATCCGGTTGTTGGAGAAAATAGGGTAGCAGGTGTGGTCTGCTGTGTGGGTTGGCCCTTGGACGAGCCGGTGAGTCTAAGGTTGCTGAGGCTGTCGAGGAGGGCCGTCGAGTTAGGGTCTGTGGTGTCTTCCAAGTGGAAATTGAGGTCCCCGAGGAGGATGTAATTGGTTATTCTGATGGAGAGGAGAGCGTTGAAGTCTGTTATGTGATTGCAGAATTCCATTCGGGGGCCTGAAGGACGGTAAGTGAGGGTTCCCTTAAGGGTGGCGTTGTAGTTCGTTCATATTTTAAAGTAGAGGTGTTCCATGAGATTGGTGGCTGAGTCCGTGGAGGTGGTGCAGCCAATCGTGTTTTTGTAGATGATCGCGAATCCTCCGTCTGATTTGTGGGTATGATCCTGGTCAAGGGAGTAGCCAGAAAATTAAAATACCCCCACTTGGAACCAAAGGTCTGATGGCAGCAAGCAAGTGAGGCAAGTGAGCCTCAACCTCTCTAGAAGAGCGCCCTTTTCTCTTCCATTCATTCTTTCACCCTTCCATCTACCAGTTGATATTCACCATTTCACCTTTACATTCTGTCATCTATTCATTCTGCCAACCATCATTCAATCTTTCACCATTCCATCCATCGGCCATTTCATCCATCCGTTCACACATCCATCATCTATGCATGCATGCATCCATACATCGTCATAGGACTTAGCCATCCATCAGTAAAACCTTACATCCATCAATTGTCTATCCATTCATCCATCAATCAATCCTCTCTCATTTCCATTTACTTTGTCATCCATCCATCAATCCATAATCTTAGATTTTCATTTACTCTGCCATCCTTTCACCCACTCATCCATCCTCTCAGATTTGCATTTGCTCTGCCGCCCTTTGACCCACCAATCCAGCCTCTCAGATTTCCTTTTACTCTATCCTTTCACCCTCTGATCCATCCACCCTTTCCAATTTCCATTTACTCTGCCATCCTCTCATCCATCCAGTGTTTCATATTTTTATTTGCTCTGCCGTACTGTCATCCATCCATCCTGTCAGATTTCAATTTACTTTGCCATGCATCCTCTCAGATTTCCATTTACTCTGCTACCCAACAGTCATCCATCCTCCCGTCCATCCTTTGAGTTTTCCATTCACTCTCCCATCCTTTCACTCACCCATCCATCTCCTTAGATTCCCATGTAGTCTGCCACCTTTTCACCTGAACACCCACCCATCCTCTCAATTTTCCATTTACTCTTCCATCTTTCACCCATAGCCATCCATCCATTGTCTCAGATTTCCATTAATTCTGCCATCTTTTCATTCACTCATTTACCCATCGTCTCACCCACTCATCCACCCATCTTTTTACCCATTCATCATTATCCTTTCACTCTCCCATCCTTTCAACTCATAAATCCTATTACCACTCACCTCTTACCTGCCCCTCCACCCTTTTACCCACCCATCCTTTCACCCATCCATCCTTTCATCCACCCATCCTTTAATTCACCTATCCATTCTTTCACCCCACCTTTCACTCTCATCCATCCTTTCATCCACCCATCATTTCACTCGCTCATCCATCCTTTCACCCACCCATCATTTCACCTAATAATCCATCCATACTTTCACCCAGTCATGCATCCACTCATTCATCCTTCTTTCCCTTTTCTATAAGCCCATCATTCTTGTGTTAATGATGAGGTTTTATCTGCCAAGTTGCAGATAAGAGGCCCATAAAATTCCCACCCCCACTATAGCTGCTAAAGCGAGGTGTTCAAGACGTCCATAGTCCTGATGTATGATTTTGTAGGCAGGTGGGATGTCTGCGGTGATGTTCGGGTTAGAGGCTGGGTTGAGCCATGTTTCAGTCAGGAAGAGAAGGTCAGGCGTGTTTTTGAAAAAAAACTTACTGTATTGTTTAGACATGTATTATCTTCTTTTAGAATTGTATTACATTAATGAAGTAATGACGCAAAATCATTATCTTTCCTCTCTCACTAAAGGCAACTGATGAAAGTATGTTTTCTATGTTTCACAAACGCGCTAGATTATTTT
Organism: Calotriton arnoldi; assembly: GCA_963921515.1. Lineage (NCBI taxonomy): Eukaryota > Metazoa > Chordata > Amphibia > Caudata > Salamandridae > Calotriton > Calotriton arnoldi. Next base: position 1,904,327 of record CAWUFW010002949.1, on the reverse strand, counting down.
TAAGGGCATTTGGGCACAATGCGGAAATGTGGCCGTGACGAAGACCTGTTTAGGTTGAAACGTGTTGCCAAATAAACGACATCCTTATGTGAAGCGCTGAGTGCGGACTTTCCTTGCCTCGCTGATGTGGGAAGCGGTGACAATTTTTGATGATTAACGGGACTCGCACCCGTTGCTCCGCACCAGCCTCAAGTGGTGGAAGTGGCCGGGTTTTTGCGGGTCACACGTGAAAAGACATCTAGTACCAGGCTCCCACCGCCATCCCAGTGTGATTTTCCGCTTGCGGAGGAGAAAGAGGAGGAGGAGTTGCAGGCTGCGACTTCCGACACAGAGAACCGGCAAGGCTGCCTGATGAGATACGAAGGGCGAGTAACTTTTCATGTCAGCGTCGGAGGACGCACACATGTGGTATGCTTCCCCTCCCTCGGTCTCTCATGGTACATACTTGCTAGCTGCAAATTTGTCACTGGTAATTGGCAGGGGTGCCACACCATAGGTGGTCCTACTGTGTGGAGCGCTTCAGAGGATTGTTGAAACAGTTTGCTTTGAGCACGGTCAGAAAGGTGAAGGTGTTGCCTATGTTGACACAAAAAGGTTAGAGACTTACACCATGAGCGAGGCACGGCGAAGACAAATTGAGGAAGCTAAAAGGCTCTTCAATAAAAATGATCCTAATATCACTGACATTTCAAAAACAGGGATACGTGAGACCTCTGGGACAGCTAAATCCTTGGCCCAACAACTGAATTTATATGAAAAATTGTTGAAAAAGGAAATTAACAGAACTTGGGCAGTGAGGTCATAAGAAAATTATATGGATGTGGGGAGGGTCCCGCGAGGGCTCAGGATATTGATCACCCCCACTTATGAAAATCCTAATCCCAAGCTCCTGGAGGAATGGTCAACACTAATGGCAGCCACGTGCAAAAATATGATGGGCTTGCTAGCAAAATACGCCACGTTAGAATTGGACCAAGCCATAGAAGAAATCGCTAAATTGAAAATAATCCTTGAAAAACACACAGATCAGGAAGAAGTCAAAAGTTCTCTCACCCAGATGGAAACCAGACTGGGAAGATATGAAGAAGAGATCGAACAGAAAAAGAAACTAAAATTCTTACAGGACAAATAAGATTATGCCCAAGGAAGAATCCTTACTTTTAGGCGCAAGTTTGACGACGCAATCAGACAATATAAGAAGGTGGGAGCACAGACACCAGGAACTGGCCACATCGGAATCGGGATCCGACAACTACTCATCTGGTCTAGAGAAACAGAGTATATCTGGCAGAAAAGAATCGTTATCTTTTACAACACTAGATGAGTATCGTTTTTTACAAAGAAACTAAACAGGAGGTGGCTGACCACCCAGAGGAAAAGGAGGAAGCAACGGAAGAGGCAAAAGACAAGAAGAGGCAGCAGAAGCGCCAAAGGAAGTAGTGCCACATGGGAAATCGACACGGCAAACAAAGAGGAAATGATGGGTGAGGATGCCTTAAGTGATATCTATCTTTCATCCCACAATCTTATTCCTGGCGAACAATCTGTGTTAAAACTTGGCTTGTCCTTTTGCCCTTCTGCGAACCTGAACTTTTGCAGACCTAGAATTGACTTATTTTTGTTTGTAAGAAAATTAAAACTTAAGAAAGTTTTTCTTCAAAACCATAAGAAAATGTATCTCCATAACAGTTCTGCATTAGCCTTGGTTCAGAACACCACATCTACCACTTCCGATGATCTAAGTCTTGGAGACATCAGGGGTTTGTCGACTTTGGTTGAGCTTGAAGGGGTACCACTGATTGGGCCACAGAAAGAGATTTCTTGGAATCACTTAATTTAGAGATGGATAGAACCACTTTTACCCCTTTCAAACCTAAATCTACTTGCAACCATAACACTCCAGACGACATTATTGATACATTTCATGAAGTAGTCACTAGAGAGCTTATCAACATATGGCATAACACTAGTGACAATTATGCCTCTAACATAAGCGGGAAACAGAGGAATGCATTGAAAACCTTACAGGAGGGCCACAATATCATCATAAAACCCTCTGACAAGGGAGGGAATGTGGTTCTCTGGTAGGTCAAAAAATATAACCAGGAAGCATTGAGACAGTTGGATCTCCGTGGAGTTTACGAGAGAACTAACATCCAGGCCTAAAACCAATCCATAGGCTCATATTATCTGATGCTCACTAAATGGAGGGACCAGGTTTTACTTACCACAGAAGAATCACAGTTTATCTGGGTCAAACACCCAGTAGCTCCATGTTTTTATATGCTTCCAAAAATCCATAAGGACAAAGAAAACCCACCTGGTAGACCTATTGTGTCAGCAAACAATAGTCTTCTTGAACACACTTCCATGAAATTTCTTTCTTTTACCCTATGTTTTGGCTCTTCCATCCGACTGCAGGGATAGCACTGATTTCATCACAAAAGTGCAGGTAATTCCTTGGCAACCACATTTATTACTTGTCACTATGGATGTGGCAGCATTGTATACTTGCATTGATCATGTTTTGGGAATAAAAGCATGTAAATACTTCTTTAGGGACAAACCTATTTGCAAGTTTGATCAGTCTGCCATGTTGATTGAAATGTATTTCTGCCTGAACAATAACTTTTCTATGTTCAATGACTTGTGGTTCCATCAGCAGGTCGGAACTGCGATGGGGAGTTGCTTTGCGTCTAGTTATGCCTGTATCTGCATGGGGTGGTGGGAGGCCAATCATGTTTGGCTGGAAGAAAATGACAAATGGACTAGACACATCACTTTGTGGACCAGGTACATTGATGACCTCTTCCTTATTTGGGAGGGTTCACAGGTTGAGTTGGAAGACTTTCTAAAACATATTGCGCACAACAATCTCAATCTGTCCTTCACACAAGATACACCCGAGGAAAATTGATTTTCTGGATGTTACGGTCGAGATTTGTGATGGTCAGTTACACACGAAACTGTATCACAAAGAGACAGCAGGTAACAGTGTTTTACACGCTAAAAGTCACCACCCCCAGAACCTCGAATGGCGCACCTACTATGGTAAATTATTACGACCAAAACATAACTGTAGTACAGACCTCATGTATGAAGAGGAAAAAAGCTGAATGTTTCAGAGGTTTCGAGCTAGAGGTTATCCAGCGAAGGTTCCGAGAGCAGCCAGTGTGAAAGCATCACATATTACACAGGACACATTACTCACCAAAAGGAAGAGGAAGGATGAAGGTCTAGACTCTGCTAGACTCATCACGACATATAATAATGAAAGCCAGACAATTAGAAAGGTTGTCGCTCGGCACTGGCATCTAGTTAGAAGTGACCTTGTAATAGGCAAGGAGGTAGCAAATTCCCCAAATCACATATCGTAAACCTAAATCATTACGTGATATTCTGGTACATAGCTACAAAGGTACACACAACAAGAGAGAGGGAAGGCTACAAGACCAAAAAGGTTTTTACAAATGTGGGAGATGCAATGCCTGTAGGAAAAGTTGCAACATCAAAACATTTGACACAGGCAAACGGAGACAGATTGACAAATTCATGACCTGTGTGGGTGGTTTCTGCATTTATGTCCTCACATGTCCATGTGGCTTGAGATATGTTGGTAGCACAATTGGCCCGGTAAAAAAGAGAATCCTAGAACACTATAGGGCCATCAAAGACTTGGATGTTTCTTACCCTGTAGCAAGACACTGGGCCAAAATGCACCAACAAAATGCTGACCTTGTATTTTTTGCCATTGACAGGATCGAGAGAAATGTCAGAGGTGGCAACAGATCGAGACTACAGCAGAAAGGATCTGAATATATCATTCTGCTTGGTAGCAAGTTCCCAGGAGGACTGAATGAGAGTGAGGAGCTTCATATATACATCGGCTGATGTGGTACTTTACTGAAGTTCTCTGTCACTCTGTTTCTCAACCCCTCACCCATGTCGATGTACTAGAAAAGCTTCCTCCTTTTCTCTCTAACAGATATCTTGCCGTTTCCCTCATCTCCTTTAACCTCTGGACTCTGAAGTCCACATTTCTTCTAGCAATCATCTTTTCTCCTCTTTGTGTATTTCTTTGATAATAGCGCCTGTTACCACTTAGAATACAGCGTCTTCATGGCAATACCCCCTGCCTTCTTTTTACCTCAAAATGGATATATTGATATTGTGCCACTTGGTACTTTCTTGCTTAGTTTTATTTGTTTGTTTTCACTGACACTAAATTGCTCTCACAATGAGCTGGTGGGCACCTAGGGTTGTTGTATTGTCTAGAGAGGGGTTTGTAGAATCTGTTTTGATTATTAATTTTGTTCTGTCATTTATACTATTTTTACCTGTATCGAAATTGCAGGCTGATTCGACTTTTGCGACAGGAGGAGTGGGCCACTTGGCCGTAATTTATATTTTCAATGAATTAGAATTCTTATTTACAACAGGAGGTTTGTGCCGTAATTATGTTCTTTGCAAAGTGCATTGATGTTTAGGGCCTTAATCCATTTTCCCTCACAAGCCTTTTTGCCACTTGGCTATAATGTAAACTGACACTGCAAACTGTCGATGTAAGCTATCATTTGCATATTGGATGCCATCACTTTTGCACAATATTCTTTGCTGTATTGATTTGTTTTCCATTATCATCTTTTAGAATTGTATTTACATTAATGACGCAAAATCATGATTTTTATATTGGATGCCATTACTTTAGAAAAAATACTTTTACTGTATTGTTCAGACATGTATTTTCATCTTTTAGAATTGTTGGGCTCATTATGATGGCGGAAGGACCGCCACCGCCGACGGTCCTTCCGCCATCACTGAGCATTTTACCCACCGCCAAATTAGGATGGCGGTGGGTATCGCGGAGGACGCAAAGTCCGTCTGCCGCTTTTCCGCCGGAGGCAATCGGACCGATTGCCTGGCGGACGGAAAAGGGCCACTAATTTGGTGGCGGTGCCTAGCAGGCACCGTCCGCCATATTATGATGTGCCCTGGAAGAGGCCTTTCCATGGCGGCGCTGCCGCCATGGAAAGGCTGGCGGGGATTGGTTTTGGGGGCCCGTTGCGGGCCCCCTCAGTGTGGGGGGAGGGTGTAGGTGCACTGGGGGGTACCCCCCTACATTCCCATGCACAAGGTGGCAGGCACCGCGTGGTGCCTGCCACGTTGTGCATGGGAATGCACATCGTGGCATTTTGGCATTGCGAACGGTGCTGCAGCCAGCAGCACCGCCCGCAATGTTAAAAGGCCAGGATGTGCCCGCCATACTGGCGGGCGCATCCTAATTGGGCTGGTGGGACCGCCGCACGTCGGGCGGTTCCATCACCGCTATGATGGCGGGCGGACTGATGTCCGCCCGCCAACATAACGAGCCCCTATATTACATTAATGAAGTAATGATGCAAAATCATTATCTTTCCTCTCTCAGGAAAGACAACTGGTGAAAGTATGTTTTCTATGTTTCACAAACTTGCTAGATTCTTTTTAAGGGTGTTTGGGCAAATGCGGAAATGTGGCCGTGACGAAGACCTGTTTAGGTTGAAACGCGTTACCAAATAAACTACATCCGTATGTGAAGCGCTGAGTGCGGACTTTCCTTGCCTCTCTGATGTGTGAAGCAGTGACAATTTTTGATATGTATAGATATATATATATCCACAAACAGAGAATGGCTCAATGAGGAGACGCCACACAGCGGGAAGTTTCACCTTTTTAATTGCGAAATAACAGCTCAGCGGAAGGACAGTCTCTCCCTCAAAAATCGAAAGCCCAACGCGTTTCGAGCACTCCTGTGCTCTTGTTCACGGGCAATGAAGCTCAGCATACGGCAGTTCAAAGGAGCCTTAAATGAATGAAGTAAGTCCCGCCCATGTGGGCGTTTGCCACCTGGCATGCTGGTACTTGTAGTTCCTTTGTGTATTACAACCCAAGTGGGTGCCGTGTTGACCCTCTTTATCCTTCCAAAAGTATTCCCCCAGTTTTCAGAGCAGCGTGATTGCCAGAGCCTGCCTAACCCACTGGGGGAATAATTTTGGGATGTAATACACAAAGGAACTACAAGTACCAGCATGCCAGGTGGCAAACGCCCACATGGGCGGGACTTACTTCATTCATTTAAGGCTCCTTTGAACTGCTGTATGCTGAGCCTCATTGCCCGGGAACAAGAGCACAGGAGTGCTCGAAACGCGTTGGGCTTTCGATTTTTGAGGGAGAGACTGTCCTTACGCTGAGCTGTTATTTCGCAATTAAAAAGGTGAAACTTCCCGCTGTGTGGCGTCTCCTCATTGAGCCATTCTCTGTTTGTGGTTGTTTAGCGGCCTGGCTCAGGTCGCGGAGACGCCCTGCCATGAGTTATGTGGACCTGGTGACTGAACTTCAATCACTACGGAAAGGGAGGGCCAGATTGACGGATGATATATTTTCAGAGCATCGTGATTGCTAGAGCCTGCCTAACCCACTGGGGGAATAATTTTGGAAGGATAAAGAGGGTCAACACGGCACCCACTTGGGTTGTAATACACAAAGGAACTACAAGTACCAGCATGCCAGGTGGCAAACGCCCACATGGGCGGGACTTACTTCATTCATTTAAGGCTCCTTTGAACTGCCGTATGCTGAGCTTCATTGCCCGTGAACAAGAGCACAGGAGTGCTCGAAACGCGTTGGGCTTTCGATTTTTGAGGGAGAGACTGTCCTTCCGCTGAGCTGTTATTTCGCAATTAAAAAGGTGAAACTTCCCCCTGTGTGGCGTCTCCTCATTGAGCCATTCTCGGTTTGTGGATGTTTAGCGGCCTGGCTCAGGTCGCGGAGACGCCCTGCCATGAGTTATGTGGACCTGGTGACTGAACTTCAATCACTACGGAACGGGAGGGCCAGATTGACAGATTATATATTTTCAGAGCAGCGTGATTGCCAGAGCCTGCCTAACCCACTGGGGGAATAATTTTGGAAGGATAAAGAGGGTCAACACGGCACCCACTTGGGTTGTAATACACAAAGGAACTACAAGTACCAGCATGCCAGGTGGCAAACGCCCACATGGGCGGGACTTCCTTCATTCATTTAAGGCTCCTTTGAACTGCCGTATGCTGAGCTTCATTGCCCGTGAACAAGAGCACAGGAGTGCTTGAAACGCGTTGGGCTTTCGATTTTTGAGGGAGAGACTGTTCTTCCGCTGAGCTGTTATTTCGCAATTAAAAAGGTGAAACTTCCCGCTGTGTGCCGTCTCCTCATTGAGCCATTCTCTGTTTGTGGATATATCTCTCAGCAGCCTTCCTCCATCTTATACTCGTCCTCATGTTTATTTCCCTTCCAAATGACAATTAAAGCAAACGGATACAAAGGCTTTAAATATACTTTTTATTTAAAATATTTAATTTGGATTCCTCCTTAAAGCTTTGCAGAAGTACATTTTATTGCAATCAAGCAATCAAAATCACAATTATATAAAATACCAAACAGTGTATGGTCTGAATGCGGTTATAAAATGAATCAGGAGTTTACAGTAAACTTGAAACCAGTTATGCTCGCTCCTACCTAAAGTGCACCTCAACCTAGAAGGTAGCAACAAAACAGCCCTTCATTTCCAAGAGCTCCATGATCCGCATGCACAGTATGGAAATAAAAACTGTATTTTTGATGTAGTAGAGCCTTTACAAATTTTAGAGCTCCTTTACATGATCTGGCCCTTGATTCCCTCAATATTGGTTTCAACCAACTTCAGCAAAAATCTGTAAAAGTGAGGATTTTTTCAAAAACAGGATTTCATAATCCCTGCTTTTCTAATCATAAATACAATATAGAAAATTAGCCTTCTTCTACTCACCACTAAAACTGTAAAAAAAAAAAAAAAAAAAAAGGAAACAGATGTGAGGCAATAGGCAAACCAATGTAAAACTCCCATTTTAACAGACTACTCTGATGCCTTAATAAAAGATATAGGACTAATTCTCATATTCCACTAGTAAGTTCTGGATTCACTTATTTCCTTTTCTGTCATGCAAATTATGAACACTCTTAAAATCAATATTAGAAACTTTCTAGATCGCTGAAAGATGGTAAGAGCTGTTACAATGAAACCCACACTTGACCCTGTAACCATACCCCATCACTAACATGCTTTCAGGTGAATGTTGCACTTTATACAATTTTAACATAACATAAAATATTATGTTTTATGGATTAAGCTAAATTGTGCACTTGCTTGTTTTCATAAATTGAACACTTTTCTAATTTAATGAGGAACTCAATTTCATCAAGCAAGCTCTGGAACATAACAAGCCATGTCCCAGGAGAAATTAATTTATCATTAATTCTCCCTGATTTCCAGATTAATAAATATAAATGACTTAGAAAATATTTATCAAACGTGACTGCCACCGATTACAAATGAGGGTGCTTAATATATAGCTTGGAAAACCTGTTAGGTCAAGAAGCAGTCAGTTGTAATCTGTTCAGAGAAAGTCGCCCTTTTGGGAGAAATTTCAAGCTGTAGCTAAGAGGGTAAAATGAGAAAACTTGAGTTAGACAACTCAGCTCTTAAGAATTTTAGGCAAGAGATGATGCCTCACTGCAACGCTCAATCAGGAAGGTAGTGTCTACAGTCACTGATCTCATTCACCCTCAGATCCACGTCAGGCAGAAGAAATGAATGAAACCACAAACCTACATGGTGGAAGCTTTAAGGGTTCGGCCTGGGAAGTACTCAGAAAAGAGTTCATTTAAAACCAGAGCAAATGACCCATCTTTAAGGAGGATCAGTGTAAGTAATCAGATTGTTATTATGACACTCCTCTCAACAAGTGTCCCCTCTTATTCTAAGGATGCCATAGGGCAGATATACTCCTTCGCATGTGCCTGTGTTACCCTTCAGACCTGACCTGGCAGATACTGTTCTGGCTGGCACAGGTATCCCGCACAGCAGTGACAGGGACCCCATTCACAGCCACCTCATGGAAGTGAAGTCTACCACCCTCAGGGATCACTAGTTTACCTTCTTGGTCTGTGGACAGTCATAACACTGGGACTGGTGATATGGCACCATGGGCTTCTCCCGAACAACCCCCCCTCCTTTCTCCTGCTCATATGTGGTCTGGGAATTCCCCTCCTTAAAAACTGTTTTGGGACTGTTTAGAGAACTTTTCTGTATTATCCTGGCCTTCTACTTCCCTCTGCGGAGAGCAACCTGGACCAACATTCCTGTGATCACTCCTGGGTACTTTCTTGGACACGGCTGCAGAGTCAGAGATTCGTTTCTTTCCCAAGCTGCATGGGCAGAGTCAGCTGGCAATCTATTAGGTGCTGATGTAACTCTGTAAAGCAGTTACTCAAATTGTTCTCCTGCATAATCAAATTGCACAGTCCTTCATAATCCTTCACCTTACTGCCGTTCCCCCAACCATCTAATGCCTTGCTAGATGAATCCTTCCAAGACTGGTGTGACTGCCTCTGGCTATTCTGGAACTTCAGGTGATACTTTTCTAGGTTTAAACTAAATTTGTACAGGAGAGCCCCCTTTATTTAGACATACCTAACTGGGTCAGCTGCATCTATGGCCAATAGTGAATCCATGTCAATAATGGGCATGTGCTTCCACACGCTACCACCTCCAGCCCTCCTCTGGGACCTAGTGCATCCGTATGGCCATCTCATAAGCTGCAAACAGCTTATCAACATCATTCTCCACCACATAACTAGGCACCTGGTCTTGGTGATAAGGTTTTTGCTCAATTGTTTTACCATACATATTCGGTAGTCAGATCACCTTATTTTTAAGCTGCCTCATGTGACAGATGAACTATGACAAAGAAGATAAAGTAATCCACTGCCCAGCAGCACAAGGAATGTGTAAGCTGTGTACATTAGTATAGTTATTGTCAACTAAGCCTAAATCTCAGCAGGGTCTAAGACAGGGTGGTTGGGCCCTTTGATCACAGTTTTTTTCCTGCCTAGCCCGATAGGGAGGAATTAAAGTCCAAAGCTGCAACCTGGGGAAAGGTGGGGTGTAATTACCTTCTTCCAGCTTCCTAGGCTTTGAATGGGTTGTATACTGTAAAGTTCAAAGGGTAAAAATGCCTACACCCGACTGCATCTTTTTTTTAATGCATGTGGCTGGGTTCTTTCGTTGTAATCTGCCCATGACTATTTACACTTTGATTGTTATCAGTTATTGAAGTATCATTCCAATATACTAAGTGTCATAGATATGCCAGGACGACTGTGTTATGTTTGGGAAGGAACTCTGTACCTTGCTGCTATTAGTAATAAAATAACATTCAGGAAAAAAGTTATCATGATTTAGGGGTGCATACAATGAAGACTGTAATAAAGCACTTGCTGTGTATATAGTGTTTTTAAAGCAAGTGCTTTTGTATATTAATCTAACCATCCGGAGGTCAAAGGCACACCCCAACAATGGTCTTCTATGTTTTCAAAGGGAACTTCTGATCCTGTCTCTGCTTTGCATGTTCCTGGTAATGGCTTTTGCACAGCAATTTAACGTCTATATAATCTGTAGCTTTGAGATCTTTGGACACTCAAACTTTAGAGGTGTGTCGGGTGGGGGAACAGAAGATTAATGGTGAAAACTTTGCTCGTGGAACGATTCCAATTAAATACAAGAGGAAATCTCACCCAGGTATGTAAATGCTGTGATCCACGCCAATCATTTGAATTTTGGAAGAGACTGAAATAAAGTTAATCTGCTGTATCATTCTCTATACTAAACTGGGCATGATTTTAAAGAAAACATTAAGAGTTTACATTCACTGAACATAAGGATGTGAGAGTAACTTGTGCAACCTTTCCACTAATATGCCCTGCTCTGGCTACTGTGATCTCAAGGATCATTTAAACCAAGATTGTGTTATCTTTCCACAAATATATGTAGTTCAGAGGGGACACTGCTTAAAAATTAACACAAAACATTTCCTCTGGAGCTGACCAAGCCTAACTTGCTTAAGGTTGGTCCCCGTCTTTAGAAGTACAGTAAGTAAATGTGGTAGAGGCTAATTACCGGCATCAGAGATGAATTCAAGCATTTCACGCTTTTTTTTTTTATACTGGGTTCAAATCTGGCTGCTAAGATTGTACCTAGTTTGCTGGCAGCTGTTATCATAGTTGTTGTCGCTGCATCTGCTGCCCCTGCCCAGCTTGCAACTGCAAGCAATGACGTTGTTCCTGAATTGGTAGCAGCTGTTACAGTTGTTGACCCTGTCTCTGTGGCAGTTATGGTCAATGGTGGTTCCTTACGTGGATACAATAACTGTGTATACCTCTGCTGTGAAAGTTGTTGCTGTGGTTAAAGCTGTGGTTGCTGCTGTGGTTCGTGCTGCAGTGACAGCTATTGTCACAGCTGTGCTAGCAGTGGTTATTGCTACTGCGTTTCCTGCTGTGATGAAAGCAGTTGTCACTGCTCTTGCCCCTCATGTGGTGGCAGCTGTTGTCTCTGCTGTAGTTGCAACTGTGGTCTGCCCTATTATTCTTATAAGGGTGGCAGTTGTGGTCGCTAATGTGGTCCCTGGTGTGGTTACAGCTGTAGACTAAGCTGTTCTCACAACTGTGGTCCCTTTTGTGTAGCAGATACAATTGTAGCTGTTGTTGCTACTGTGGCGATGGCTATGCTCACAGCTGTGCTGCTGTGGTGGAATAGTGTCACTGCTGATATGGCGGCAGTTCCGCTTTAATTTTTCTATGATCTGTTCATTGTTTTAACAGAGATACAACAATATAATGTAGTTCCGGCACTGGCAGCGACAAAAAGGAAAAAAGAAAGTACATGGTTAGAGACCAATCTGATATCAAGGGGAATAATAGTAACGAGAACATGGCAACTATAAACATTACACAAAATCATGAACTAGGCACCCGTCCACATGAGTGAGCAAAGCTCGAGGCCCCACTCCCCCCAATATCAATCTACCGCGCATATATTCCTGGAATTGACCCCATATATGTTTAGGTCTAGTTCTTGGGCCCGTAATGATGTATAAGTTTTAGTCTGTTCATTACAGATGTAACATCCTGCAACCAGTCATGGAGCCTGTAAACAGGGCCCATCAGCCATGCCCTGGCAACCCTATGCCGAGGAGAGGACCAGAAACATGGCTACCAATTTCCTCTTTAGGTGAGGCATATCAACAATATAGACGAGAAGCAGGGGAAGTTGACTACACGGAAGCAGAACAGATGTTATTTCTCAAATTGTGAAACCAACCTTAGATCAAAAGGCCTATATTGGGGGGCATGCCCAAGCTAAGTGTACAAAATCTGCAGGGTCCGAGTACAACTTAAGTCCGGAACGGGTCCATCTGATGGAGTCAGTGCTGTGTACGGGTAATAAAGTTAAAATGGATTAATCTATGGCTTTGGTTGATGGAAACAAGTTTTATCTGTTCACAATAGTAACTCTACACCTTCTGAGATAGAGGGATCCCCCGGACGGATTTCTATCACTCCCTGGCAGTGTCTGAAGCGGCGGGCAGTAAGCTCTCAGTCATCTTATACAGTCGTGAGACCCAGCACCTTGTACCTATGGAGTGATGCATCTGTGTGAGGGGGATGAACTCCAGTGGCTCCAGAGGGAAACAACTCCAACATGTTGCAGCAGCTTGGCGAACTCTATGGTAGACAAAAAGATCAAAAGCATTAACCTCACCCAAATTGATCTAGTCAGTGTAAGGAAAATGTCATCTTGTAATGTAGGGCATATTGATCTATACACTGTAGGGGTTGGGCTGGGTTTTCAAGGACTGATGTTGCTGGAGTAGATCATGAGTAGTTCCATCCTTTTAGCCAGTGTCCACATCGACCAATTAGTACATCGGACTGTTTCAATATATTTGCCAGGTGTAGGTTTTTTAATTGCTAGTGTCATGCCTAGCCTGCCCACTTGAAGTTGGTCCCTCTTAATTGGAAGATATGGAGGGGGGCATTTTCGGCTTAGCCTATATAGCATAGTGTGCTTGTGCTGCAATAAAATAGCACTTAAGATCTGGGACAGCAAACCCTCCCCCTCATAAGCTTGTGAGAGTTTTTCCTAGCTCATTAAAGGGGACTTACCACCCCACACGAGTCATGTAAGCTACGCTCGAAATCGTGCAAACATTTGGTTACCGGGGGAAAAGGAATATTTATGAAGAGTTATCAAAACTTAGGGAGGACAATCGTCTTCACCAGAGCAACCCTGCCAACCATGACAAGGGGGAGAGCAATCCAACATTCGACTTGTGTCAACAGTTGGTTCATAACCAACTCATAAGTGTCCCGGAGAACTGTATCAATACTTTTGCTGACTTGTATACCAAGATATTGTACAGTCTTCCCACAGGGTAAGCGGAAAATCTAGAGTGGTCCGCGGAGTATTGTCTGTGAGAGGGAAAATTTCTACTGTTCTCCAATTAATGCATAAACCTGTGTAGTCTCCAAAATTAATAATATCCTGAATAATTGGGTTAAGATTTTCCCCGGGTCTCTCACAATTAATAATGCCAAATGAGTAGAGCGATAATAGAAACCTACACGTACGAAATTTCAGTCCCCTGTGTATATGCCATTAGCGAAGTTCAGGAAGCCAAGGACTCGAAGGCCAGGGCGCACAGCTACGGCGACAGAGGACAACCCGGTCTCCTATCTTTGCCCATCGCAAATGTCAGGGTCAGATATCCATTAACTCCAATTCTGGCCTTAGGGTCAGTATACATCAGTTTAGCTAGGCCAATGAAATAATGTCAAGAAGGGGGGGGGGGGGGGGGGGCACACTGCCTCTCATCCCAGCACAGTTCACCCCATTGTTTTTTGCTAAATGCAGTATGCTTACTTCAAATTTCTGTCGTTTTTCACCAAAGTTGGTGCAGGTAGTGCTGTTATCTCTAGACACGTGTTTCTGTGTTTAGCCTTTCATCAGTAGAGGGCAGAAGTAATAATAAGTCAACTGGGGCTGCTGAAATGCTGCCCAAGTCTTCACAGGTCACAGTGCCACTCCAGAGGTGCACAGGTGCATCCCAGGGGAGCTCGTCTGCTCAAGGGAGTCTTGCAGTTCACCACATTGCATACTGGTAAATGCAGTACGCTTACCTCAAATTTCTGTAGTTTTTCACCAAAGTTGGTGCAGACATTGCTGTATATCTCCAGACATGTGTTTCTGGGTTTAGCCCTTCATCAGTAGAGAGCAGAAGTAGTAACGAGAGAAAAGTAATCTGGGGTTGCTGAAATACTGCTCAAGTCTTCACAGGTCACAGTCCCACTCCACAGGCACACCGGTGCATATCGGGTGAGCTTGTTGGCTCAAGGGAGCCTTTTAAACACAAGGGGGAGGGAGCACACTGCCTCTCATCCCAGCAGAGTTCACCCCATTATATTATGGTATCAGTATTTTTTCACCAAAGTTGGTACAGGTAGTGCTGTTATCTCTAGACACGAGTTTCTGGGTTTAGTCCGTCACCAGTAGAGAGCAGAAGTAATAATGAGCAGAGAAAAGTCAACGAGGTTGCATACCAGGTGAGCTTGTCAGCTCGTTGGCTCAAGAGAGCCTTTTAAACACAAGGGGGAGGGAGCACACACAAAGTGAAGTCTCAGGCAGCATTTTCAGCAATCCCAGATGAAATTGCTTTTTGTTCTCTACTGATGAAGGATGAAATCCAGAAAAAACATGTGTCTAGAGACGTGCAGCAACTCTGGTGAAAAACTACTGTTAATATTGAAGTAAGCGCTAATTGTGTACTGCATTTACCTCAATGCATAAGAGCGAAGTGTGCTGGGATGTGAGGAACTGTGCTCCCTACCCTACTTCAATGAAATAATGTCCTAAGCCCATCCTGCGCAAGAAGGAAAAAAGAAAAGGCCACTCTAGTGAGTCACACACAGTCTTTCTCAGCGTCAAGAAACACTGAAAACACCTGGCCCTCTGGTCTTTTACAGGGATTAATAAAAACAATGTACAGAGATTGTCTGAGGTGGCCCTACCAGACATTAAACTGGATTGATCCAGCAGGACAAGTGTTGTCATTAACAGGTTTAGCCTATTGGCAAGGACGTAAGCCAGGATCTTATTATCCATGTTCAGCGGACTGTAGAAGCCAGCATCCGTAGGGTCCTTTCCAGGTTTCAAAATTATAGAGATTAGTGTGCCTCTTCTGGTAGGGGCAAGTGTCCCGGATTTAAGGGCCACCTGATATAGCTATAGCAGTCTGAGAGCAAGGTGCTCCTTAAATTCCCTAAAGAATTCTATTGTTAGGCCATCCATCCAGGGTGCTTTTCAACCAGGGTAGCCATCTATAGCTTGCTGTATTTCGAGTAGTGTAATAAGCGTAAGCAAGAATTCATGAACTCTGCCTTCCACCCAGGCCAGCGTGACATCATCCAAAAAGGTTCTGATCATCGGGTAGTAATTTGGAGGACTAAAGATCCCTGTAGTATGCATGCCTAGTCGATAAATGTGCTTGTGCAAGGATGTCACTATTGTTCTGGGCCATGTTCCCCTCTGGAGCCAAGCAAGAGTCCTACTGGGTCGCTCCCCCCAACCTATACACATGAGCCTGAGAAGGTTTACCTAGATATGCAGCCTAAAGATCTGCGCCCTCTCTGTATTGTGCCTGGAGGCCTTCAAGAACAGCTAATGAGGTTGCATCCCGAAAAGACTCACAGCATTGTTGTACGTCAGAAAGATTGGTCTCCAATAATGAAGCTGAGTCTGCAGAGCCCTAAGAACCCCAGATTATTTAGAAGTAGAGATACACCAGATATATAATGTAAATGATTTCCAAATCTTTAAGTAGGAAGGAAACAATCCCAGGTTTGCTTCAAAGATCGCTTTAGCCATGTCGGCTTTAAAGACCAGATGTATCAGTGCGACAGAGGGGAAACACCATGGTCTGTGGGCGGACAGAGAGTCAGGCATGTGCACTATAAAAATAAGTGGGGAGTGGTGGAAAAGGGCCCTGAGTAAATATACAATATTATTTATCCACCCCACATCTTCGTCAGAATCCTATCTGAGAGCAAGAGTCATGTACAGAGGAGGAGTACGCAGAGACATCATCCCTCAACTCCTGTCATCAAAGCCCATTAAATGTAGTAGTGTGCAAATGGCAATGAGATTGTTAGCTCTGCGTGGATTGGTTGAATCCAGAAGAGGGTTTAGTTTAAGATTGAAGTCCCTGCCACAAATGATGTTAGTGTCACCTCGGATACAGTAGAGTTGAACCATGTTCTCAAAGAATTCATGGGCATCAGTCTTCAGAGCGCAGGAGGGGGTACGTTTAACAGGGGGATCATGAAGCATACCGGAAAGTTAAATATAGCACACAATGGAATCTACCTGTTCATACACAAAAGTGGAGGGGAAGGACCTCCTAATCAGTATCGCAACACCAGTTAATAGGCCCCCATTTGTGAGTTTCTCCAGAGGCCATATGTGTTTCCTGAATGAAAGCAATCTTAATTCCATCTTTATCTAGATATGTTAAAATTAATCAATGCTTTTAGGGGTCCAAAGACCACAGACATTCCAGGTCAGTAACTTAACAACATGTGCCATTGCGTGTGAATAAAGATGCTAACTAGCATAGGGTATCTTGTTCCACAAAGTATCTATGCCATGCCAGATCATTGCGAACGTCATAATGATTAACAAAATAAGCTAAGAACAAACTGTAACTACCGATGTTAAACTATACCCCCACCCACACTGAACACCGCAACCATCAGTGAACGAGCCCTAGGAATCAGACTTCCTCCAGTTAGTGCCTATGCACAAAAAAAGTGATGTCCAATACCAAATGCCCCAGCACACACTTTGACAGACAGAACACGAAGGGGCCAGCATGCTGGAAATTAAATGGAGGGAGAATCACAAAGGAGTGCGGTCATACTGAGTGGTAACCTTCAAACAGAAGGAATGCAAAACGTCCAAACAGTGGGAGATTACATTCATAGGTCATCAAATATCTCGCAAAAAAAAAAACAGGAATTCCCATCACCTGATGTGCATTAGAGTATAAAAGTAAATATTTCTATCTATGAAGATGAGCTACCACTACCCAATGTCACTAAAGAGATATCTAGAAGGGGAGTCAGTGTCTGAAGGTTATTCAGGGGTATTTTGTAGTTTCCTTTTTTAGATCACGCTGAGCCAGCGCATGCGCTGCGAGACATTTAGTAAGTGGCTTTTAAAAGTGCTGCCACACGCTTTTGCTGGCCTAGCGCTTGAGCACGCGCGCAGCCGCCAGCTTTCAGCGCCCGATAAGGCGCCATCGGGCTTTCCTTTATGGCTTTCCTTTGCCGCGCGCACCACTCGCGTCCTTTTTCATGGGCACGCGCGCACGCTTTCAGTGTGTTCATTATTGCGGCCGCACTACCCCCTCCGTTGCTTGCTGCCCTCTCCCCTCCTCGTCCCTCACCCCTCCCTCCACGTTACTTTAGCACTGCCTCGGACCGTCGCGTGTTTTACATTCTGCTGCGCGGCCAATGCTTGTTTTATAAGTGACAACCCCGCCTTTGCTGTCTCATTACTTTTGACGTGCATTCATTGACCTGAATGAAGGTGGCTTGCCACTATACTTCCACGGCGTTTAGTAGGGCTTTGATGTGTTACAGTTCCAGCAACGCGGGTTGTGTATTGCGGATCTGAGATCTTTTTCCCTTTGCATCTCTGCCCTGTTGCTTTTTCTGGATTCTTGATGCAAATGAGAAATAGAGTTGCTAAAATTTGCAGGATTTAGTTGTAAGCTGCCGTTTGAGTCCTGGTGCACTCGTGCTCTTGTTCTCTGGTGCAGTTCTTTGATCAGAGTTATCATACAGTGGCTATTTTAATTTCTGTCACTTTTTTTCCAAAGCAAATGTCTTGGTATTAGGTCGAACGTAGGGGCATAGTTTCAGAAATGTATCCTCAAGTTGCCCTATTCTCTGCTCAGCAAAATAAGGGTCTTCTTGTTCAAGATTTGGAGAATAACTCGGTTTTTGTCTGCATACTCTCTTTGCCAAACCTCGAAACCAACATAACCCCACAGTTAATATATTATAAACAGGCTTACTACATGCAAGCAACACACCACCAAATGGGCCTTTATCAGACATTCAAAAGCATCCCGCACCCACCAGTAACACCACAAACCATCGTTGCAAACCCCCTACAAATGGATAGGAGCACACAGCACACACTAGACAGAAACCCACCTACAAATGGATAGAAGCACACAGCACACCATAGACAGAACCACTCACTACCATGTGCGCAACACAGGACTAAGGTTGGCAAAGTTTGCTTAATGTTGCCAAATCAGCGTTACTGTCAAGCAACATAGCAGCCTACACACTTGAAACACAGTAATGAAACTAATATATACATAAATAAAAGACTATATTCGAGGCGCGCAATCGACAATCGATCCACCCCATAAACAAGAGAGCAAAGGTAAGTACTTTGGCACCCCCACACACACACATAAACCACAAAGATCTTCCAAGATCAGACTCATGTTACTTTCGCACTAACTCAGACAAACCATTACAACACTTTGTATCGTACAAACTCTCTACTAAATACACACACAATGAACCACTACCAAAGCAGCAAACATGGTCAAACAATAGGTCCTACAGTCTGACTGATGGCCTGCCCAACCTGCACTAAGGGGAGCCCAGATAGAGAATGCGCTAGGAAGCCATATGGATGTCGATTAACGCTATACAAATGCGGAGAAGAAACAACCATCCGTTTAAATTCATTCTGCTCCCAAATATAAATTGCATGAAAAAAATGGCGTTGGTAAATCGCACATACCAGTTTAACACTTCGGCAGTTTGCAAAGCAGTGTCAGTGACAATGACAGGGAACAATTTAGAGTGAAAACTTCAGAGGCAGATAGCTGTTTTGTAGCCCCTAGAGTAGAGCCCTACCCCTCTCACCCCTCTGTCCAACATTGAAGGGGGCTGTCTCCCCAGCGCTCCATCAAGGGAGGGGGCCGTCTCTCGCCCTAATCATTGGCTCGCTACTGGAGGGGGGCGTCTCTTTCCTTCTTTAGGTCTCGCAGACCTGCGTTGCAGCGCGCATGCGCTGCTCGCTCTGCGAGGCTTCTTGTAATCAGGACATTTTTAGAAGTGGAGTTTAAGCCCCGCCCATCATTCTAATTGGCTGGCGTCATCGTTTATGGTAAACGCTGGCCTCCGATTGAAAATGAGGCTTCTTTGTTACCGCCCTGTTGCCTTTTGGGACGGCCCATCCGGACTGGATCTTTTACTTGCGGCGTTATACGGTCTCCTTCAATTAGTTGGTAGGCACTTTCTTTTTATCATTCGGCCGCGAAGCGCGATGCTGCAGCGCTATGCGCTCTAAATTCTATGTTTTTTTATTACTTTAATGAGCGCGGCGCCCGCTAGGGAGACCGCGCTCACTTTATTTATTTATATTTTCGCGGCGTCCACTTCAGGGACACCGCGCTCTGACGGGCCATGGATGTGAAAACTTTGGGCAAATGTGTCTCTCCTCTGTGGGAGATCGATAACCTTGTTTACAGAGTGCTGCCAGGTGCAGACGATGACTGCAGACCGTGTAACAGCGGCAGTGCGGACACAGGCCGTCAGACTGTACCAATAATTCGCACTCTGTACAAACCGCCAGGCTCCCCACCCCCTCCCCTCCAGGGCGGAATCTATGAGTTTTTCCCTCTCTTCGTCACTGTACCAGGGGCCTGGCAGCACTGCACTTCTCCCAGTTGCACCGCACCCTGCTGCTGGCTGACCTGCCAGGGAAGACCAGATAGCGCCTTGCACTGAGTGAACCCTGTGGCTTCTGGGAGCTAGCGCACTCCTGTGCATTGTAGGCGGGCTCACATACTGCGAGTGGAGCTGAACTGCAGGAACGGGCCTGAATCTTTCTCACCGAGGGCTCAAATTAATTTTATCTCTTCCTCATAGTTCCTGGGAGGATGGGCCGGGCGGCTGATTCACCGGAGACCGCTCCTTTCACAGGTAAACGGCCTGTTTCCTGTCTTTTTTGTAAAGTTTGTATACGTTGTTATACTCCTGCATTTAGACATTTCACATTTATTTACACCGGAGGCGAACTTTGTACTTGAAGGGGTGTCCTAAAAGACGTTCTATGTCACCATCACCTTTCATTAGGTGTATTGACCCTCGGGCTGTGCCGTATGCTGTGTTGTTTGCCGGTGACGCAACAGGCAGCACGAGCCAGCCAGCCAAAGAATGGATGGCACATAACTGTCCAAAACTAAATGTACTTAGAAAAAGTTCCTGGTCCCGGGAAAAGACCCTGCGTGCTGGGACAACAAGGTCTGGCTGACCGGCCTAGGTTATTTTCTGTTTCTGGTGGCTAAATAAAAACAAGCATTTGCAATGCAATAGGTCTCGCATTTACGCAAGTTTGAGCTATTGACATTGCAAATAACAATGCCTTTTATTTTTGTTTTCGTTTTTAAAACATAAATAAAAGGCATCGTCATTTACAATGCCAATAGCTTAAACTCGCGTAAATGCGAGACCTATTGCATTGCAAATGCTTGTTGAGATTTCAAATTGGCCCTAACACACTTGAAAGCATCCTTTGGGGAAGTGAAAAACATAGTATGAACATTAAACTGAAAATGTGGTTTAGATCATTGCGTATGTTATCTCAATAGTCCTGAGTAGTTTCTTAACTTTGTTAAAAGATCACCTGGCCTCCTGCACTGCCATGGTAAAGTGTGGTTAGCTGTTGATTTCCGTCCCCTGGTAGGTCAGGTCGCCCTTCTCTCTAGCATGACGTAAAACTGTATAATTCAAAAGCCTGGTGACAAGAGGGCGGGAGGGGCAGCAGGAGGAGTTCTGGGACCCAACGTTCTGTGAGCCCTCGACAATGAAACAGCTGGAGAATTGGCCTCTACCCAGGATTTGTACCAGTAGTTCAATGAACATGTCAATTCTACCAGTGTTTGTAGATTCCACCAGGCTGATAATACATAAGTTATTACGCAAGGAGCACAATTCTAAATCCTCATTTTTGTCAGTAACTTTTGAAATGTTGGCGACCAACTTCATTACTATATCCTAAAAGTCAATGGCATCATCTTTAACAGTAGATTTTCTGCATTCTATCTCCTCGATTCGGTGGTCGTGCTTGGTAATCGAACTTTCATATGGTCACGGCACAACATGAGAGGATCAAACTTCCCATCGATCTGATGGAGGCTGGAGCATTTGAATGGGCAAATTGCGAATGTCTGTCTCCTCGTTTTCAACTGATGGTCCAGCCACCTGCTAAGGAGATCACAGTCAGGGCCCATGTACGTCCTAGATTCAGTTCGGCCCTCAAATGTCAGGCAAGGATGGAGGGAGAGAGAGATATCGCTCAATGCTGAACACTGTAAAAGGCAGGTTGCACTTCACTAGCGTCCGACCTGAATGCTCTGCTGCTGCACATAGTTGTAGCCCAAGGGCTAGAGGATGCTGGATAGGCCGCCCCAGAACACGATTCATGAAAGGTTTGCTCCAGAATTTTTTTTAGAAGTGCTGGGCTGCAGGTAACCCACCAGTGGGCACTGGCTGCATGTCTGCCACTCCTGAAACTTAGGTCTCAGTGTCAAGGGCAGATAATAAAGGATATTTAGTGGGTTGGGTCCCTGTCTAGACAGCCATCTTAGCCAGTGTTTGTTTGGCCATGTCCCGCTGGTGGCAGCTCTTGTTGATGCTGTGGTCACTATTGTTATTAAAGTGTGGTTGCTGATGCGCTTGCAGTTGTTGCCGTTGCTGAATCACCTGGGAGTCCCTCGTGGCATCTTTCTGCTACAATGGATTACCAATGCATGACCAAATTTCCTACACGCAGTGGATAATTCTGAACACAGGTCAAATTCTAGCTGTCAAAATCTTGCAGGCTCTTTAGTCCACTGGAACCCCTTCCTGTGAGGTATGTATTTTTCTGCTATTATATTAGTGCTCCCATGGCCTCCGGAACAGATTTACAATTTGCAACTGTGTTTTCAACGTGCAGTGGACAATCCCTAACACCCAGGTACCAGCCTGCCTTTGTCTGGCCCTCACAGCTGGTTTACCAATAAGAAATTGGATTACTGTTTGAGGGGGGTGAAACCCTACTAAAGTAGAAGACGAAAGCCACAAGGAGAAGTCACAAGCAATCCCCAAATTAACCTGTGCTCAACCCTCTGGAAGCTTAGCACAGAGTAGTCAGGCTTAACTTAGAGGCAATGTGTAAATTATGTATTAAGCACTTCAAACAGTAATAAAGTAAAAACACAGCATAAGAAAAATCCCACACCACTTTAGAAAATTAGAGCACATTTTTAGAAATAATCTGACACCAAACATAAAAAACCCCAATCAGTAGAACCGGAGTTATGAGTTTTTAAAGATTTCAGTGAAAATAGCACCAAAAAGCCCAAAGCGCCAGTGGCTATCAGGTCATGCGAGACTAGGAGCAAGTCACAATCTCAGGCTGATGGAGCGCAGGTCGAATACATGGACCAGGTTAGTCCCGCTGAGTTACCTTCTCAGTCCAGCCCTAATAGCTCTGTTAGCAGTGGAAGGGATCACGAAGGACAGGGAGAGCATTGCGGTTGTCCGCCGAAGTAGCGCAAAGAGCCGGCCGGGCATCGCAGGTGTCCGTCAAAGTAGCACGAAGAACTAGCCGGGCACTGTAGACGGGCGATGCTGTAGCATTGGTGATGGGCACAGACGGCAAGGTTTTGGCTCCAATGGGACCGATCGCAAAGAGCCCAAAAACTTCAGGGGAGCTCAACTGAGCCAAACCAAGGGTCCACAACCTCAGTGACACCACTTGGGGTCAGGAAACTCACTCCAGCAGAGGTCAGTAGGACTCAGGCAGGTCCAGGCGCAGGCAGCAGGGCAGTTGCAGGGCGTCTCTGGAGCTTATTATGTCCCTGTAGCTAAGAACAGGAGGCCACCTGCCTGACCCTCGAAGTCACTTCATCCTGGGTGCAGGTCCAATCTTCCTTCTCAGCATGCAGGGCAGCAGAGTGGCAGTCCGTCTGGCAGCAAAGCAGCATAGCAGTCCTTCTTCTGTAGTATACACAGGTCCAGGAGTATACTTAAGGGTTGGTGTCTGAGGTCCAATATTTATACCTGGTGCATCATTTAAACAGGGAGAAGCTTCTACAGGTTTCCCTTTGAAGTGTACAGGTTTCCTGCCTGCCCTGTCTCCAGACTAACTACCGGGGGTATGCAATCCTTTGCTTCAAGACAGGGCACAGCCTATTTATTTGTAATTGGGGCTGTGCGTGACTCTGCCCTCCCATCCTGCCAGTGATGGCCCAGCCAGGCACACCTCAGCTATCTATTGTGTGTGGCTGTCTAGGGGGAATACAGAAGACCAACTGCCAACTACAGTCATGTGACCCAGGGACAGGCTGCAAAGACTCAATGGCAAAGGCAAGAAAATGCCAACTTGCTAAAAGTGGCATTTTCAAAATTGAAATCAAAAATCCAACTTCACCATATACATTCTTGCCCATTTTTTTGCTACTTTTCAGTCTGCACCTTCAACAACTCACTGTTAAAGTCGTTATTTGCCTTACTTTTGCAGGTTTGTGAAACTGACTACCTGTTTGGATTATGAGTATTTGGATGCTCTCTGCGCCATTGTCTGCTGTGTTTCTAAAGAGGATAATAAAACGTTTAATCAAAAATGCAATTGACAATCTTGAATGCAAGTATTAATTCTACCTTTGTGGGATGGTCAGGGGCTCTCTACGCAACAGAGAACCACATCTCATTGTAGGGAAATGGGTTTGTATTGTTATTGCATGTTACCTCATGGTAGCTGCAGACCTTCTTCCTCCCATCATACATCTTCTACCTCACTGCTATACCCTTCTTCTCCCTTTCATTATTGTCCCTCCCTGCTAAACTGTCTCTCTCCTCGCCTCCCAAACTGTCGCCCAACTCACCTACCATCAGTCTCATGTTACCTTTTCACCAATCTCTCCTCTACCTTTCAATCCCTCACCATCATAATGATTATACCTCTTCCACTTCTTTTCTAGCCCCTCATCTTCCTTGCACCCTCGCATCTGCCTTCTGTGTGGTCCTATTGCTCTCTACCCACCCCTTTGAACATGCTCATGTTCTTCTGCAACATTCCTTCCGACATTTCTCCTCTTGAATGCTTTTTGGTTCTTCGGGTTGGAGACTGCTTGCCAACATCTTGATTTGCACTCTATTTTATAGCTTATATGTTCTTAACTAGCTCATTATGACTGATTAAATGTTTTTGTTTTGATAGACCTTTCATAAGTCATTGATAGCTTTTAATGTTGTCCACCCACCGAGTTTTTACACACAAGCACCTACCATTGGCTATAAAAACATGGCCGCAGTTATTGCTTATTCCAGGTTGGAGGAGCTGAGACTCTAGTTAAGGATAGGTTCACATTTCTAAGAGCATTTCCAAATGCCTGCTTATATAAGAAAAATATGTTAATGCGATTTCTACCTCAAATCAGAATAGTAAACTTCTACTAATATTTGACAACTGTTTTTGAAGAGGAAAGGGCTACTATTGCTGGAACTGTGATTGTCTCTAAAATCAATTATCAGAATGCTCTACTGGCAAGCAGATTGAAATCGGACACTAAGAATTTGCAAACTCTGCAAAATTTAGCGGCTGGAGTGGATACAACTCCCCAGATCATCACAGGTTTCAGCTGCTGCAAGAAAGACTCACTGGCTTTCAATAACTGCTAGTATTCAATTTAAAACTCTAATAATCGCTTATTAGCTCTCTATGGTACGATACAAGCCATTCTTCCTGACTGTTGCTCTTCTGTCAGCAAACGAGAATTACTGATACCACTAAAATCTGAAAGTAGGTGGTAAAGCCTATCACAGCTTTTTTTCTATGAAATTCTGTGCAGATAACCTCTGCAACTTTACCCATTCAGTAGGGCCTTGAAAACATAATTTTCAGTAATACGTCCACCGCAATGTAGTAGTACTTAATCATATGTTGAGTATTTGGTGGACGCAGGTGTATGGAGTCCCGCCCACTGTTTTTAGAGAGGTAACTCCATTCCCCTTGTCTGAGCTATAAGGAAGTTAAGAGGTGTCACCTTCTGCCCCAGCCACGCTGACTGCTTGCATCTGCAAACAGTGTATACACATAACCTGGCCACAGCGTATTTTTAAAACCCCTTCCAACTGGCAGCAGCCTATTCATTTGTGAGAAAGGCTCAGTAGGGGGTAATCTTCGAATCTCTTATCTGAGGAAAAACAGAAATCGTTCACTTCATTTAACCTTCTGTTGCCAAATTAACTGCAAATTTTCCATTTGTACTTTGAAGCTGGATAAGAATACCAGCAGAAAACAAACCTGCGTTAACGGCAAATTTCCCCATTCACAAAATACACCCAGTATATTCCGTTTCCGCTCTAAACAAAGGTTACAACACACTGCCACATTCCACATCTGTTTGAAAACAATGTTCCTTTCAGCCATTTCTGAGCTCAATTACACACTGCTATGCAGAAAACGTGTGCTGTATCGCTGAATACTAGTCTTAAAACGATATTAATGTAAAATTGTGTTATTAAAAACAATCTATACAATTATTTTTTTAAAATGTGCTTTATATAAAGTAAAACAAACCTATAATTATTTTTGACACCCCACTTGTGATCAGATGGACTATATGGCAGAGTAGGGGTATGGGATTTTTGTAAGTGTAAAAATGAGGACATGAATTGAGAGCAAGGGTTTAATTTGGGAGCAGAGCACAAGTCATACGAAAAATAGTGGGGGCATTAATTAGCATATGTAATTTACAGTGATGTCACAGGTAGTGATGTCACAATAAGTGGCAACACAGGAACCAATGATATGCCCTTGTAATATTCCTCACTTAAAATGGAACTGGCCTGCTTTACAAAAATAACCATTTAATATAATTAAACAGAAGGGTGAAAAATTATTTTTGGTTTATTTTTTCTGGAAATCCACGTGCACTCAGCTTTGACTGGATCATAAGGGCCTTTGATCACACCGGTTAACTGGCTATAGGAATGCCATGTTAACAAGGTCAAGGAGCAATAAAGAAATTGATAAATATAACAAATGCAGGTACAAAGAGGGCGATTTCACCACGCTAAATATCCACTTCTGCAACTACGCTTGTAGAATTGAAAAATTTGGAAGCCTGGAATGCTGAATATATCATTAACATATATGAGGGGTGACTTAAGAGGCAGAAAGCTAAAGGAACACCAATTTTGCATAAGGCAAATCTCCCGCCAAAACATGGAGTTCCAGCTATGAGACACTCTCACCAACACTGAACAGTAGGTAGGGAAGGATTAGACTTATTTCCACGGTTCCATCCATTCTATACCAGAAATCTGAAAAGGTTGGGAGGTGGAAACGTTAAGCTAAATTCGTGGCCGGTGTCCTAACCATTTAAATTTCTAGGACCATCTTTCAGGCCCAATGATTCTAGGTTGCTTGGTGGGATACGGGTGCGAGGCTGGATACACCCAAACTATACCCCCGGGGGTGCGTTTGCTCAACCACTCCTGACAGCGCCTACCCTTCGATAACGAATGGGGAGAGGGAAGGGTGCAGAAGATAGCCCCCCAGTATGCATCTCGCTGACGTCATGTGCAAACAAAAAAAGAGAATAAAGAAAAAGAAAGCACGAGCGGTGAAGAATAAAAAAAGACGTGCCCGCGCACCACGTAAACTGTACTCATGCGTATCTATCAAGACGAGTACATTAGAAAACGTTGTTTGTCCCAATTCGTCACGTGACGGCGTCCTCAAAAAACCGACGCCTAAGTTGTTCATGCGCAGTAACACCCCAAGTGGCCATTGTGAGGGTAGCGCATGCGCACCTCATGTTCGACACCAGAAGCTATCCAGGGGGCAAGTGCTTCGGAGTCGTTTCTTCACACCCGCCTTCCTCAGCGCGCGTGCGCAGTAGGTAGAACTGGGGCCGCAGAACTGTACGGGGATGGGGAAAATCACCTGAGTTACGTCAGGAAAGGACGCCTTTACCGTACAGCTGATATTGGGGTTCCCCGCCCGGTGTCTCCGACTCAGGGCACGGTACAACACACACTTACCGTCCTTGCGCCGCAGAATCGGCAGTCTGCCACTACCCGCCCTCTTAATCGTCAGAATTGGCTAGCGCGCGATGCTGCCGTGATTCCATCCATCTTGAATTTGACGTCATCCCACACTGAGGGATGAGGTCATCGCACTGAGCCCTCGTCACGTGCGCAGTGCTGTGATTGGCCAGAAGGGCAGAGGGGCAGGACTGAGGGCGGGAGGCAAGTATGACCTATTTTTTTTTGTTTCCTCATCACAGATCGGAGACCCTCGGCGTGAACTCAAAGGTTGCCGAGGTGTGTCAGCGGAGCTGCACAGCCAGTGCTGCGGGTGCCGGGGTGCAACTTGGCCGCAGTTAATTGAAAGTGTACAATATCTCAATCTAGAAAAATTACTGTTGGGAGGACAGAACATCGGCGCAGAGGGTGTAAATAAGTGGCATCTAGAACTGCCAGGGTAATGTGGGTGCTAGGCGGGGCAGTCCACGGGAGGAGGAAATACAGGGGTGCAGTGGGGGTTGGAGCGTACGACAGGCTGCGCCCTGCCCCAGCTTGAGGTCGGAGATTAGATCTAGGTTTCGGTTGGAATGTAGCTGCAGGGGTCTGTGGAAATATCACTTCTAACGCAGGGGTCTGACGTGTCTGCATACTAATCATATCGCGGATTGGTACGTGTGTGGTGTCTGCGTATTTTGTGTTTACTTGGTGGGTTGTGTGACTTGCAAAGTTTTTTTTTAAACGTAATTATATGAAATAAAACTTATGGCAACGGCGTCAGTAGTTATACGTTTGATTCTTGGATGTGTGTGCTGTCTCGATATGGGTGCCATTTGCTGACTGTTGCAGGTAGAATTGTATCCCATACTTTGCGATTACTTTGGACTGTGTTGTGGGATAGCCGTATTGTCTGTTTTGATGGTATTCTGAGGGTGTGCTGCTTTCCTCTCTATTCCGCGCTTCTACTAGACCATAGCTCCCGCAATGCTTTATGACTGACTATCTTGCTTATCCTTCCAATGCAGATGTCATTTTTAGGTCTCGCCTACGCAGCGCGCATGCATTGCATAGGAGACCTTTAGCCGTCGTGCAGCTCTTTTTCAAAGCACATACTCGTGCTTGTGGCGGCATACGCCTTGCGGGCGTGCGCAGCGGCGCGCCACAAGCATGAGTATGTGCCTTGAAAAAGAGCAGACTGCTCTCCCAAGCGCACGCGCGCGCCTCTTTCCTTGCCCACACGTCCCGTCGCGCAGCTCGCCCAACTCTGTTTCCACATCTTCAACACCGCTCCTAATCGGCAACAATGGCGGCTGCACTTTTCTTCTTGTTTCTTTCTTATTCTTCCATCCTTATTTATCTTTGGATTTTCTTTCCTCGTTCTCCCATTTCCGTATTCCTTACTCTTTCTTATCTTGCTTACTTGGAGGGTTGTTTCCTTTCTTTCCACCTGGTCCTTCATACCCCTTCTCGCTTACTACTTCTTATATTCTCCCCCCAACTCCCTCTTTTCAGTTATTTTTGCATTTTACTTTATTTGGTTCTCCAGTTCCTCGTTTCTTCTAGACTCTTGCTTTCACCTTTGTCTCTTCGTCGCCTTTTCTCTCCCAAAACATTTTCATTAATTTTCCTTTATCGTTCTCTACTTTTTCTAATGACTTCCACATTCACCTTTCATTTTGCTTCCCTTCATTTCCCTATCTACTGCTGTCTATGTGTTTTATTTTTTTCTTTCTCTCTTTTGCCTAAAATCCTTTTCACCCTCCTATCTGCCCTTTCTCCTTTTCATCCACCCTCATCTTTCACTCCTTACCTTCGACTCTCCGCCTGGATGTCAACAGATGTCTGACTGTACAATAGCCGGCACCTTCTGCTCCCGCCGCCCAGAGCGCCTGTACGTTCGCGCCCCCTCCCTCTCCCGTTGCGCTGAATATGTATTGCGCGTCTGTTTCTCGTCCCCGCTGTACATACCTGCGTGTCGTCTGTGTGCTGTCCTCTGCACTCCTCAGACCCCAAAGCGTCTCTTATTTATATCATCCAACTTTTTTCTCCGCTGTTCCTTCTCGTGCCATCGTTCTGTCACACATTTTTTTCTCTTTTTCATACCATCCCATGCCTTTTCTCCTCTCTCTTTTCTCTTCTCTCCCTTTTCTCTCCCCCTCCCCTGTGCTGTGGCTTCTGTCCTCTACCTGTTCTGTCTCCTTTCTGTATTCTTTCCGCCGTGACTGTCCCCTCCCCCTTTCTCTCAACTCTCGCCTACTTTCTTCTTCCCCGTTTAACTTCTCTCTCTATTTTCTCTACTTTCCCTCACCAGACGCTTCATTGAGTCACCTTCTCTCTCTATATTCTTTGTTACGTCTTTTCGGACTCTCTTTCTGTCCTACACCTTCTCCTTCTTATCTTCCCTTCTGTCTTGACCTTTCACCTTACCGCGCGTCCTCCTTTCTTAGTTGCACCTGCTTCTCCAGGTCGTTGGCGCCCATAATTTCCAACTCCTCTAATCTACGCGCCCCCATTAGCTCTTGTCCTCTCACCTGTCTCGTCTTCTCCACGCTCCCTTTTCATAGTGCATCGTTTTACTCTACAGTCGCCATTTGCTGGCATGCTCAGCCCCGTCACTCTCCCCTCTGGTTTTGCTCTTGTCCATTTTCTCCTCTTTCCTCCCTCTCCCCAGCCCCTTCCGCTACCTCGCATTACTCTTGCTATAAATTACGCTCGTGCCCTATCCCTTCCACTGCATTCTGCTCCTGAAGCTCTGTTTTGAGTACTATTAATTGTAACACCCATTATTTACAGCGCTTAGAAATAACTGCAGTATAGTCCGAGACACTATATAAAATCAAGTTCTTTCTGCCTGTCCTTCCCTTAATCCACCTCTTTCCTCACCCCATCTCCTGCTTTTCAGTACGTCTCTCTGCCCCGCCCTCCCTCTTCTTCTCTT
Source organism: Calotriton arnoldi (assembly GCA_963921515.1). NCBI lineage: Eukaryota > Metazoa > Chordata > Amphibia > Caudata > Salamandridae > Calotriton > Calotriton arnoldi. The sequence continues at coordinate 1,874,329 of CAWUFW010002949.1, read as the reverse complement.
CATCTCTTGCCCTCTCCTCCCTTCCTCTCCCCTTCTTTCCGTACTATCATCTGGCGAAACCCAGTCTGACTCATTACAAATGGTTTACAAACGGTGAACAACATTCTGCTGTGAATGTGAATATGTTCAACTACATGAAACCAAAATGTGCATCCTTTTGGATGTACTTGAAAATGTGTTGCCAGCAGATAGCTCGAAGTTACCATTTTTAATCACTCTGTGATGTTGCTGGATGTATTGTTTGAGTGGTCTCACACTATTTCCAATGTATACCAATTAATGCAGCTTCACCCCAGTGCGCAATAAGGTTTCACCAGCATATAAAACAAGCATTGGCATAGCCAATAGGTCTCGCCTTTGGGACCTTATAAGTATTTAATTCTGCAGCACAATATCCTTGGTGCAACATCAACTGTTGCCTGGCTAAACACTTATGTCCCAAAAGCGAGACCTATTGGCTATGCCAATGCTTGTTTAAATACGCATTTCCATCCCCTGCTGCACCTCTCCCAAGTCATGGTAATTGCGGCTTTTGCTAATGCCAGACGCTTTTAAAATATCCAACGTTTTCTATACTTTCCGAGATATGTCAGTTGCGCGCCGCAACGTACGCTGTGTTACATCTCGTCATAGAACACAGCAGCCATCTATCGAAGACCCTTTTTAGGCTCACAAAGTGACTGCCTACTGGAGTGACTATAATAAAATTAAGTGCGAGAAGGGGTTCTCAGTTTGGGTTCTGAGGTCTGGCCATCTACTTATGAGATGTCTGTTATAAAAATAACGGTTAGGCACTTAGTAAAGTGTCTTGTGCATGTAGAGAGACATTGCCATTTATCAGAAGACCATTAAAGTAACATGAGCGATTAAAGACTAAAGTGCTTCATATTAGTTGTTTTGTAGGTACCTACAGTTTGTTAATGTACAGGATTATTCTGGTCCTTTTAAATACATTAGGTTGTAACAAAGTATGCATTTCAAGAAATTTAAAAGACTGCCTTCAGATATTATTTCTGCTTAACAGGGTGTAAGCCTGTTTATGTAGTGGGGAAATCTTATAATGGGAGCGGTGTAGAATAAGGACCCGGGCAGACTTGGAGAAACAAGTTAAACACGTTAATAGCACGTGTACATGCATGTCAGTCAGGAAAGCATTTAGGTCTGTATGCATGGATTGGGAGAGACGATTAGGTTTCAGCTATTTTAGGAAACTTTGGCAATTACTTGCAACATGAGGTTTGTAATTGAATATTTCATATTCAGTATGAATAATTATGTATCACACATTCTGTACTTCCTTATATTTTACTTTCTACGATGGTCCATCGTACAGCTAGTATACATGTGCATATATAACACACAAATACTCGTTTAAAATGTATTCTCAAATACATTGCTTGCTATTCAGGAGCAAGGATGGTTTCCGGATCTAAACCTGTTGGGTTTCCAGTTTAAGTTTGTCATTTCTTGCATTGTCTTGATTCCCTGAAATCCACGTTTGATTGGGTGGTACCTATTTTCTAACCATGCCCCTAACCAGGCATGCAGAATGTGAGACTGACACCTCCCCAGTTTGTAACCCATTATTGAGAACTCGGTGGCATCCTGAACACAATTAAGGGGTGGGGGGGGGCAAAATTCAGCTTTATGTGAGTGGCAGAACATCTCTCCTAGCCTTTATGGCTGTGCTTTAAGTGGGATGATAATGGTGGCTAGGGGCTGTAAACGAGGCATGGCCTAATAAATGTATACTAGAAATCCTGTGCTTGACAAGTTCATATATAGAGTTCTACTTGACAGAGAATAACGGAATTCGCCAGGTAACAAGATATTTAACATTTAATTGGCAAAGTTTACCTGAGTCATAAGCAATAAAAAGCATGGTAAGCACCTGTTTAATTGACAGTTTATGACATAACATCTCCCCTGGGACTTCTTTTATATGTGATTCTTCAGACCCGGTAATATAATACTCGTAAAAAATGTGCTATTTATGCAGCGCACTGATCAGCTGCTCTGCTCGGGCCATTTTGGAATGAATACATTACCCGAACGAATGTAACTTCACCATGTCGTTTACCTCGTTACATGCTTTCTGAGCACGAGCAGTCTTTGTACTCATTATTTATTCATTTACAGTCTTTATAAAGCCCAGCACTCATCCCAGTGGGCTATCACAGTGCTAATATCACTCCCTGATGTTTCTGAAGGTATTCATTAGTTTGGTCCCCAAAAGCATTATGTTGTAAACAACCATTTTTTTTTCTTTTTCCTGAACCCCAAGTGATCTTTGAGGCGTAGGTTTAGTGGTAATTTGTTCCGCTGTACGGCTGCCTGATATGAAAAAGAGCGACCTCCCGCTCTAACTTTCTTTATTCGTCTAGTTTTTGCTAATGCAAGATTACGGTATCTCAGCTCATGTGAAGGTAAATAGAATTCTACTCTATCTTGCAAGATTATAGAGACAGTTTTATGAAATGCTTTGTGCGCATGGCACAGTAACTTGAACTTTGCTCTTTGGCTCATTGGAAGCCAACGTAAAATCTCCAGACATGCCGATGCCAAACTGAACTTTTCCTTATTGCAGATAAACCTGGCCGCTGCATTTGGAGTAACCTGCAGCCGTGAAAAGAAGTAATCTGCCATGACTACATACAAGGCATTCCCTTTGTCCAGTCTTCTTGTTGTGAGAGCCTGAACTATAGTTTTTCTCCAGTTATCAGGAATCCACTTAGTCTTCTTAGCAGTTTTAAAATGGCGAAACATTTGCCACAAGTGGCCTTGACTTGATCTTGCATGGATAATTAATTATCTACAAGGACTCCTATATTTTTCGCTACCAATCTGGGCTCTGGAGCGGTACCCGTAAGGGTAGGCCACCATGAGGAGTCCCAGATAAGGTTTGCTCCTCCAAAGAGTAGTATTTCTGACTTCTCAGCATTCAGTTTAAGACAATGCTCAGTCATCCAATTTGCGGTCTCTGATAGACAGTAAACCGGTTTCTCTGGTGTCCTCATGTTTTTCTCCTATGTCTATCATCAACTGTGTATCATCCGCGTAAGAGCAGATGTTGAATCCCCATTTTTTCCACAGTCCTGGCCAATGGAGAGACATACACATTAAAAAGTGTCCGGCTCAACGATGAGCCCTGTGGGACTCCGATTTTGACAATTTTTGGGCATGATGTTAAAGGGCCCAGCTGTTCTGACTGAGTTCTGTTTCTTAAAAAGGAGCTGAACCATTGAAAAGTTTTAGAGTGAAGTCCATTCTCATCTAACTTTTTCTTTAGAAGGTTATGCGACACAGTATCAAATGCAGCTGACCGGTCTAGTAGGATCAGGACGGCGGCTTTTCCCTGATTCACCAGTAGTCTGATGTTAAAGAACACCGCTAAGAGTGTGGCTGTCCCTTCTATTAATCCTGTCACATTTTAACACCTTATAACCCGTGAATAATGCGACTGAGATGTCTGGTTGAGTAGTATTATTTAACCAGGTTTCTGTTATAAAAGCCATAGCAGGCTTAGTCTCTGAAACGATGTCCCCATTTCTCTCCAGGGCCACATGTGTGACCATACTGCAAAACGATTCTTGGTGGAACTATGTGACCATTTTATGTTATAACTTCGAGTTCCAGAATGAAAATGAAAAGAGGATCACACAATTCACAACAACACATGGCAAACTAATATCTTACTGATATTAAGGTTGCAAATAAAGATAACCTCCTGGCTGCTCAATTACCCCTCTTGACATCTGCTTTCTTCATAACCAGGAAGCTCTCCGCATCCAAGTGCGTCTGCTGTAAAACTCTCCCATCAGTCTTCTAATAGTGACTGTTAACCTTGCAGTGCCAGGGTGTGTTTGTATGAGTTTTGGAAATAAGTAAATCCAAACATAAACGCTTTCACACTTGGGTATGCACAAACCCCCTCAAGTTATTTACACACAGTGTACACTGAGACCAAGTTCTACCACACAGATAACTATTCTCTGTTTCATGCACCATCTATATTCAAACTCCCTCTTACAGGTCCTTCATAAACCCACTCTCGCATACCAGACACTGCAAGTTACTGCCACTTAAAATACTTTATGAAAACTCTTCTCACTCAAGCCATCGGAGTACTTTATGCAGCTCCTTGCTCCCTCCCTCCAAGATAACTTTATGGACCATGTCATGTGCTCTCTCACTCAAGTACTCTACTTTCTACACAACCCTTGTATCCTTCACACAGGCCCTCCGAATTCTTTCCACACCTCCGATTTCTTTTTCACAGGGAAAGACACAAGCACTTTGAGAACTTTTAGCATCTCATTGTCCCTCTCACACAGGCTCCTAGAATACTCTACATACCCAGTGCTTGCCCTCACAAAAGCCCTGAAAGCAGGGCTTTAAGCGGGATGAAATAATGTGGGGGAGGAAGGTCTGAAAAAGGTGTGTGGCCTAAAAAGCATAACTAGGACTCCATTCCAAGGTGCATTCTGAAGCCCTTTTTGACCCACTGACAAGCTCTGCGAGAAAGTACATACTTAGAGATGACACTTCGCAGTATGCACTAAACAAGAGTAATACATTGCAAGAAAAAAACATACAGAAACACAACAGCCTTAAAAAAGCAAATACTCTTATGGATGCAAGAGTAAGTAAAATATGAAATGTGAAGACTCCCAACGTCTCTGACATGAATTACCTTAATGTTTTTAGCGTCCTTATTCAGAAACCCATCAGCGTCTTTGCCTGTAAAGGTAAGACATCAGTATAAGTCCTGGTAGGGATCTGTTTCAAAGTCAGTTTCTAAAGTACTGCCGGATCAGATACCCAACAGGACCTGACCCACTTAAAGCCCTCCCTCAAAGTACTTTACTTACTTCGTGCTTTCTGTCACTCATGCCCTTAGAATATTTTACATACATTTCTGCTCGAAGGCAGCTGCTAATGCACGATGCTGGGCCATGGCATGTGCAGCTATCTCTGTAAATAGTTTTTTTTAGTGACGGAGGCCGAACCTCTGAGGCCTCATAGTTAGGATGACCAGACATTCCGGATTTCCCTGGACAGTCCTGCTTTTCAGAGGGTTGTCCCAACCTCCCAATTCTTTTCTCAATTTAAATACATATCCTGGTTTTTAGAACAAAGGTAGAGCCATACCGAAAAGCAGAATTGAAAGTCTGAAAACTTAAGTAAATTATCTTTTTCTTTTGGCATGGGAGGAGGTCAGCTGCATGCTCCCAGTGTAGGGGTGTCGGAGGTGGTCAGGGATACAGGGTAAAGGTGTTGTCATTGATTCTGTTATGTAAATGTAGCCTTGTAAATAGAAAGTTAGTAAGAACAAGAGCGTTGAAAGAATTTTCAGTGTTTGAAAGTCAATGCCATACACTCCACTGGGTAGTTATAGGTAGGTCCACATTTCCAAAAGAAAACCATTTTTTATTTTGTGTATAACTTGGGTGCCAATTGACACATTTTCCCCAAAAAGTTCATCCAACTCTGCTCCTTCCTTGAAAGTTTTGAGGTGATCTGTCAAGTGGGGACTGAGAAAAAAAGGAGGAGGGGTCCCAAAATGTGTTTTCTCATGCAGCCAAATTAGACTTGGCTACAGGCAAAATGGCTGAACGGAATTACCCCAAATTTGGCAGAAAGCTAGATCTTGGTCCAAAAAGTGGGCTTCTGCCCTTTTTAGTTGTATTGCCCCCTGGGTGAGCCAGGGCTGAGTGGGTTAATTCTTATATATATTAAGAGGGGGAATGTGGCCCCACTCTCTGAGCCATTAACAGGCCCTGGGGAACCATCCACCAGGGCCACTACACATTTTAGAAGGGGAGGGGCATGTGGCCCCGTCTCCGAGCCATTAGCAGGCCTGGGGACCCCAATTCTCATGGCTGCAACACATTAAAACGCCATGGTTACCCACCCAGGACACCCATAGCGAAAGGAGACCATGGTGCTGCGGGGGAGCCCAGGGTCCCTGCTGGCTCCTCAGCCGTGCACTGCTTATTACCTCCCATATGACATCACTCATGACGTTTTATGACATCATTGACTATCACTGCAACATCTGAAAGGACATCATTGATGACAACACTACATGGCGGGGGTGCAAGTTACAGTTACTTTAGGACACAAGTTATAGTTACTTGAGATAACTATAACTGGTGAATTTCAGTGGTTTTGTTAGTTTTAACTGACAGTTTCACCAAACAATAACATCTTTTAACCTTTTTAAGCTTTGTTTTTTCAATGAAAAAAATGTATATATCCACAATAAAAACAAAGGTTAAACATAAGTTATAGTTAGGAAACCTTTGTTTGTATTCAAACGCAAATTAAACTCCACAAACATTAGACATTCTAAAGTTATAGTTATCTCTTAATTTTATGATTTCTGCACCACTTACACACTTATTGTTAGCTTATTTGTGCCAAACACCCCTAAACTACACAACCATAACAAATTCAAAACTTATCTGTTGAAATGTTCACTTACGCACCACTTTCATATTATTATGCCATACTTAAAACTCACATTTATACTTCTGCACCCCTTTAAATTAATAATCACTTGCCCACCTCTGTACAGTCTTGTCACCTCACTCGCCACACAATAACTTAAGAATTTCCTATTTTTGTGTGTGAATATCAGTGGTTTTTATAATATTAGCAACAATTTTGTAATATTCGTCCAGTTTAGTATAAAGGAGTGGCGTGTTATAAAATTGAGTGTGGTACAATATAGTGGAGGGTAGTGTTGTAAAGTGTACTCTGATACAGTATATTGTGGTATAGTGGAGTAAAGTGGGAAGAGATAGTGGAGTAGCGTTTAATGGAATGGCATACAGCAGAGTGGCGTAGACTGGAATCCAATACAGTGGAGTGACGTACAGTGAACGTGGACACATTAAAGTGGCATATATTGAAGTGGCATTGAGTGGCATAGTGGTGTACAGTGCAGTGGTATACAGTGGGATAGTATACAGTGGAGTGTTTTAAAGTGGATTTACGTTCTGTAAGTATTGTAGAGTGTATTCACGTACACTAGTGGCATACAATGGAGTGCTATATTGTGGAGTGGGGTACAGTTGTGTGGTGTACAGTGGGTTTATGTAAAGTGGAGTGTGGTACAGTCCAGTGTTGTAAAGTTAAATTGCACAAAATGGAGTGGTGTATATTGGAGTGCCTAGATAGTGCAGTGGTGCATAACAGTATAGCGTAGACTACAGTAGGGTACAGTAAAATATGCTACAGTGCAATAGTGTATAATGGAGTAGCATAAACTGTAGTGCTATACAATGGAGTACTGTAGAATTTAATAGTGTTTAGTGTAATGACGCTAGTAGGGTGGCAGTTGGCAGTAAGGTGGGTGTGTGGGAAGCAAAGCATATACATCTAGTTGGCTGCATTGCACAATGTGAAACCATAACACCTGGGAATAATCCTGGCTTTCCCACTTTCCCAAACTGTATGATCCTAGGCAATTGTTTTATTTCACTTTCCCTCCTTTTTTAGGTCTCGCCTGAGCCAGCGCTTAGCGCTGCTCTCGGCGAGAGTTTTAGTAAGCAGGTTTTGGAAGTGCAAACAGCAGTGGCTTTTGCTGGCGACCAGCTTGCGTTCACGATAGCGTGCACGCGCGCAACCGCCAGCTTTCAGCGCCCAGATCAGGCGCCATCTGTCTTTCCTCTCACTTGATTGCTTTCACGCTCCTCCGCCCCTCCCACGCCGCGTCGCGCTGCTTTCACTTGCGATCGCGCTTTTTGTCAAGGCTCAATTAAGCACACACGCGCGCGATCGCTTTTACGAGCTTTCTTTAATATTCCTGAAGCCGATAGCTTCCTTGTGTGCGCGGCCGCGATCGCTTTTACTTTCGCGGCTTTTACAGAAAATGCCCCCTTCTGCCTTTACCGTTCTCCCCCCCTCCTCGCAAAGCCCAACATTTGTTATCCCCTTTAATGCCCTGGTGGCTGTTGGCTGTCCGGAATGACTAGCGTTTAACTCTTGTTTTACTTGTGCGTCTGGCTAGGGTGGGTCTGCATTAATCTCTGGGAGTGACTGCCCTGTGTGACTGTGTTAACCTGGTAAGGCGCCTTGAGGTGAACCGACCCCGCTGGCTTGCAGGCTCTCGTCTCGCTCTTTGCTTCTCGTTCATCTGCCCCAGCCCCTCCAGCGGAGGCCGTGCAGGTCCCCTACATCATTTGCATAACTGTCCCTTCTACTAATTAATCTATTTAATCTTTATCTTCATGTACATTGATTGGTTTCTGAGCTCCACGTGGAATGCATTGATAAGCAAAGCTGCTGCTTAACGCTCGCAACATGTGGCTGTACCTCGGCACACGAGGCCCGTTAAAATCATTCATTGTGATAGCTACAAAATCGATTGACTCCTTTTTGACAGCATCTGTGGAAGCGCTATAAATAGACGCATCAGCCGTCACTTCAGGTCATTGTATGTCAGTTTCCGTAATAGCGCCATCAAAGGGCGCAGCATGTTTGATTTCAGAAAATATATATAAACAGATTACTGTGGTCATCTTGTATTTAGAACGTGAAGTGAGCTCAACACTTGACACGGGGATGTTTTATGTCCAGAACAATGAGTAACAACCTATTGCCATAACACAAATTAATGTTTGAAAGCCTAAGTGAAAACATAGTAATAATGGAACTGCCAGGCTTTGTTTAAAAAAAAAAAAAAACGAATTTCAAGTATGAAGTTCTGCATAACTGTTAATCCATGCCATATTTATAACAGATCTTCTAGATATAGGAACCGCCCTTTTCACATATGTTACTCATGTCTCCATGATTTACGTATAATTTGACAGGCAGCAGAAAACTGGGAAAAGGTGGATCGGTTTCTGATTTTCTAAAGAGTTCCCGTGTATCCTGCACTTTTTGATTTAGAGTTGCCATCCAGCTCTCATCCCATCTCCAGGTTCCCCTTTCTTGGGAGGATGGACTGCTGTGTCATGGGTCAGTTGCTTGTTGTGATCAGCCTGCAGACACCTCTGTGAGACACCGGTCTGTCTCGCTTTCATGCAGGTGGCACAGACTTACATGCTATTAGGATTGCATTCCTGTCCGCGTGCTGGGTGACAGGGTGCTTGTCTGGTGTGTTTTACAACTCTGGTAGCTTGTGGGTGGCCAAAAAGCCCTTACTTTATTTTTAAGGGCAGACTGAGCTTGGCAGTATGGTATTTCACTAATTTGCTTTCTTTCCGGCCACTTGCTCTTAGCAGTTCAGAGTATTGGATGAACAGACGCCTATGCAATATGGGCTTCCAAAGGGTTGATTCTCTTAGCTGCGGTGCCTTTACTAAATATGTGGATGTTTGTTTTCTAGTGACACATTATCTCAGGGTATGAACTTCAGAGGGCACTTCAACATCCCATTGGGTGGATCAGAGCCTGCTTGCAGTGGCATTTCCTGAAGCGGAATCCCTCAGACAGGATTGCTGCCTTAACTGGGAGAAATTTTGACTCTCCTGATCGATCCCTGTTGTTGGTGCTGTCTCTTGATCAGGTTGAAGGTTCGCTTTTTGTATGCTCGTAATCTTTGAACTTGAGCCTGTGATCAGACCATCTGTGACCAAACCTCACTGTGATGTCAGTCTTGGCTATTTATCAGCTCCTCCTTGCAAAGAAATAGTCTTCCTCAATGTCCCGGTATGAATGTGGTTCAGGACCTGGTACTTCCAAGGTGATCTCAGGGACTTGAAACAGGACCACATGACCCCCAGCATCCCTATTAAACAAACAATTGCTTAAAACTGTTATGTATGGCTGGCCAGCTGCTAAAGATCAAATACTGTTAATCGAATAAACATGCCAAAATGTAGGAACGAAAAGTATCAATAACAAGCATTTGCAATGCAATAGGTCTCGCATTTACGCGAGTTTACGCTATTGGCATTGTAAATGACAATGCCTTTTATTTATGTTTAAAAAACGAAAACAAAAATAAAATGCATTGTTATTTGGGACCTTATAAGTGTTTAGCCATGCAACACTTCATGTTGTTGCACCAAGGATATTGTGCTGGATAACTAAACACTTATAAGGTCCCAAAGGCGAGACCTATTGGCTATGCCAATGCTTGTCTTCATTATGACATATAAGAGGGCAGCAAAATACATTACTTCAGAATGCGTGCTGTACAAAATCTTCTCCTGTGTTTGATTTAATAAACTATCATGTTCATGTAGAGTAGGAACACAGGCCACCCAATGAGTGCACATAACAAGTATCTTGCCTTCTAGTTAACTTTTGGCATTGTTATATGGGCTAGGGGAATAATTGGTGTTTCTAAAACTATAAAAATACTTCTCAATGCACAGATATTTTCTGATGTACTAAGTTGAAACGGCTCTGCATGGCAATGAAATACACTTTAAATTCTGAAGAGACTTTATCATATTTTTACACTTTTGCTGCAAGATGTTCTTGAAAATGAAGGTGTTCTAAAGTTAAGCGGTGCAGGACTCCCTAGTTACTTCCTTTCTTTAACTTCATTTTACCTTTAAATAAATGTTTCTCTGTTTATTTAACATCTTTTTAATGTGTGTGCTGATCCAAGTTGTTAGAAGGTGGTTCTGACCCGCCCGGATTTTTCGCTTTTTGAACACCTATTGGTTGAGCTTTTACTGTGGGAGAGCTTCATAAGTTGGGACTCACCCACAGTGAACTCATGATGAAAGGGACTGCATGTGTATTTTACTGGTGTCCCTCTGGTGCGAGTAGGCCGCTGCGCTGCAGCCAGAGTAAGGGGCACTGGGCTAGTTGCATGCAAACACGTGTGTACATGCGTGTGCACAAGTGTAAGGGCTGCGCAGGACAGATTCCTGGCGTGCGCAGCCCCGGAGCAGCTACAAAGTGAATGGTGTGGCAGGACTTATGCAGAATTGGGTGGTGACATGGAATAGGCTTTCTACAATGGGAAGAAACCCTTGAGGGAAAGTCAGTGTGCTTTACAGTTTTTATTCCATTATTCTCCTATGAGGATAGGGAGCCCATGGGCGAGTTTTACTTTCCTAGGGCCTACAAATTCCAGACACGCACCAAAGTCCACTGTAACTTATGTGAGAAGAAATATTCTGCAGAGTCCAAAGTCCTATTTGTACTGCTTTTGGGTCATCCAGAAATGTTATATTTCTTTGAGTCAGCTCATAACCAGAGCTTAATGACCTTCCTCCCCAGCCAGCCCTGCACAACAAGCATTCCAAGGGCGAAGGCCTCCACTCCAAGAAGAGAAGATGGGTGGAGCTACAGGTTCATCCATCAGCAGCTGTCACCTGGTGCCAAAGCGATACCAAAGGGGATGATGGACGGAGCGTTTGAGCTAATCAAACACTCACCCCCAGTCAACTGATCTGGGTTTAATCCATCATCATTCTTTAGCTCACTCCACCACCCCAGTTCAGACATGGCCATATGCAAATCAGTCTGACCCTGTGCCTCATGGGAACAGTCCAGCCCGAACTGCCAAGCCATATCTTCCCTGGACCGGATACAAGCATCCTGGGACCGGTTTCTGGCTATTCAGCCGTCATCAGCCAGGGTAGCTTGAATCCAGTGGCAAAGTGAGCAAGGGACCCACGTCTGGGCATACCCTGCCAACTTAGGGCGAACAAAGCGATACCAAAGGGGATGATGGACGGAGCGTTTGAGCTAATCAAACACTCACCCCCAGTGAACTGATCTGGGTTTAATCCATCATCATTCTTTAGCTCATTCCACCACCCCAGTTCAGACATGGCCATATGCAAATCAGTCTGACCCTGTGCCTCATGGGAACAGTCCAGCCCGAACTGCCAAGCCATGTCTTCCCTGGACCGGATACAAGCATCCTGGGACCGGTTTCTGGCTATTTAGCCGTCATCAGCCAGGCTAGCTTGAATCCAGTGGCAAAGTGAGCAAGGGACCCACGTCTGGGCATACCCTGCCAACTTAGGGCGAACAAAGCGATACCAAAGGGGATGATGGACGGAGCGTTTGAGCTAATCAAACACTCACCCCCAGTCAACTGATCTGGGTTTAATCCATCATCATTCTTTAGCTCACTCCACCACCCCAGTTCAGACATGGCCATATGCAAATCAGTCTGACCCTGTGCCTCATGGGAACAGTCCAGCCCGAACTGCCAAGCCATGTCTTCCCTGGACCGGATACAAGCATCCTGGGACCGGTTTCTGGCTATTTAGCCGTCATCAGCCAGGCTAGCTTGAATCCAGTGGCAAAGTGAGCAAGGGACCCACGTCTGGGCATACCCTGCCAACTTAGGGCGAACAAAGCGATACCAAAGGGGATGATTGACGGAGCGTTTGAGCTAATCAAACACTCCCCCCCCAGTCAACTGATCTGGGTTTAATCCATCATCATTCTTTAGCTCACTCCACCACCCCAGTTCAGACAAGGCCATATGCAAATCAGTCTGACCCTGTGCCTCATGGGAACAGTCCAGCCCGAACTGCCAAGCCATGTCTTCCCTGGACCGGATACAAGCATTCTGGGACCGGTTTCTGGCTATTCAGCCATCATCAGCCAGGGTAGCTTGAATCCAGTGGCAAAGTGAGCAAGGGACCCACGTCTGGGCATACCCTGCCAACTTAGGGCGAACAAAGCGATACCAAAGGGGATGATGGACGGAGCGTTTGAGCTAATCAAACACTCACCCCCAGTCAACTGATTTGGGTTTAATCCATCATCATTCTTTAGCTCACTCCACCACCCCAGTTCAGACATGGCCATATGCAAATCAGTCTGACCCTGTGCCTCATGGGAACAGTCCAGCCCGAACTGCCAAGCCATGTCTTTCCTGGACCGGATACAAGCATCCTGGGACCGGTTTCTGGCTATTCAGCCGTCATCAGCCAGGCTAGCTTGAATCCAGTGGCAAAGTGAGCAAGGGACCCACGTCTGGGCATACCCTGCCAACTTAGGGCGAACAAAGTGATACCAAAGGGGATGATGGACGGAGCGTTTGAGCTAATCAAACACTCACCCCCAGTCAACTGATCTGGGTTTAATCCATCATCATTCTTTAGCTCACTCCACCACCCCAGTTCAGACATGGCCATATGCAAATCAGTCTGACCCTGTGCCTCATGGGAACAGTCCAGCCCGAACTGCCAAGCCATGTCTTCCCTGGACCGGATACAAGCATCCTGGGACCGGTTTCTGGCTATTCAGCCGTCATCAGCCAGGCTAGCTTGAATCCAGTGGCAAAGTGAGCAAGGGCCCCACGTCTGGGCATACCCTGCCAACTTAGGGCGAACAAAGTGATACCAAAGGGGATGATGGACGGAGCGTTTGAGCTAATCAAACACTCACCCCCAGTCAACTGATTTGGGTTTAATCCATCATCATTCTTTAGCTCACTCCACCACCCCAGTTCAGACATGACCATATGCAAATCAGTCTGATCCTGTGCCTCATGGGAACAGTCCAGCCCGAACTGCCAAGCCATGTCTTCCCTGGACCGGATACAATCATCCTGGGACCGGTTTCTGGCTATTCAGCCGTCATCAGCCAGGCTAGCTTGAATCCAGTGGCAAAGTGAGCAAGGGACCCACGTCTGGGCATACCCTGCCAACTTAGGGCGAACAAGCGATACCAAAGGGGATGATGGACGGAGCGTTTGAGCTAATCAAACACTCACCCCCAGTCAACTGATCTGGGTTTAATCCATCATCATTCTTTAGCTCACTCCACCACCCCAGTTCAGACATGGCCATATGCAAATCAGTCTGACCCTGTGCCTCATGGGAACAGTCCAGCCCGAACTGCCAAGCCATGTCTTCCCTGGACCGGATACAAGCATTCTGGGACCGGTTTCTGGCTATTCAGCCGTCATCAGCCAGGCTAGCTTGAATCCAGTGGCAAAGTGAGCAAGGGACCCACGTCTGGGCATACCCTGCCAACTTAGGGCGAACAAAGTGATACCAAAGGGGATGATGGACGGAGCGTTTGAGCTAATCAAACACTCACCCCCAGTCAACTGATCTGGGTTTAATCTATCATCATTCTTTAGCTCACTCCACCACCCCAGTTCAGACATGGCCATATGCAAATCAGTCTGACCCTGTGCCTCATGGGAACAGTCCAGCCCGAACTGCCAAGCCATGTCTTCCTTGGACTGGATACAAGCATCCTGGGACCGGTTTCTGGCTATTCAGCCGTCATCAGCCAGGCTAGCTTGAATCCAGTGGCAAAGTGAGCAAGGGACCCACGTCTGGGCATACCCTGCCAACTTAGGGCGAACAAAGCGATACCAAAGGGGATGATGGACGGAGCGTTTGAGCTAATCAAACACTCACCCCCAGTCAACTGATCTGGTTGGTGCAGGACTCCCTAGTTACTTCCTTTCTTTAACTTCATTTTACCTTTAAATAAATGTTTCCCTGTTTATTTAACATCTTTTTAATGTGTGTGCTGATCCAAGTTGTTAGAAGGTGGTTCTGACCCGCCCGGATTTTTCGCTTTTGAACACCTATTGGTTGAGCTTTTACTGAGGGAGAGCCTCATAAGTTGGGACTCACCCACAGTGAACTCATGATGAAAGGGACTGCATGTGTATTTTACCGGTGTCCCTCTGGTGCGAGTAGGCCGCTGCCCTGCTGCCAGAGTAAGGGGCTCTTGGCTAGTTGCATGCAAACACGTGTGTACATGCGTGTGCACAAGTGTAAGGGCTGCGCAGGACAGATTCCTGGCGTGCGCAGCCCGGAGCAGCTACAAAGTGAATGGTGTGGCAGGACTTATGCAGAATTGGGTGGTGACATGGAATAGGCTTTCTACAATGGGAAGAAACCCTTGAGGGAAAGTCAGTGTGCTTTACAGTTTTTATTCCATTATTCTCCTATGAGGATAGGGAGCCCATGGGCGAGTTTTACTTTCCTAGGGCCTACAAATTCCAGACACGCACCAAAGTCCACTGTAACTTATGTGAGAAGAAATATTCTGCAGAGTCCAAAGTCCTATTTGTACTGCTTTTGGGTCATCCAGAAATGTTATATTTCTTTGAGTCAGCTCATAACCAGAGCTTAATGACCTTCCTCCCCAGCCAGCCCTGCACAACAAGCATTCCAAGGGCGAAGGCCTCCACTCCAAGAAGAGAAGATGGGTGGAGCTACAGGTTCATCCATCAGCAGCTGTCACCTGGTGCCAAAGCGATACCAAAGGGGATGATGGACGGAGCGTTTGAGCTAATCAAACACTCACCCCCAGTCAACTGATCTGGGTTTAATCCATCATCATTCTTTAGCTCACTCCACCACCCCAGTTCAGACATGGCCATATGCAAATCAGTCTGACCCTGTGCCTCATGGGAACAGTCCAGCCCGAACTGCCAAGCCATGTCTTCCCTGGACCGGATACAAGCATCCTGGGACCGGTTTCTGGCTATCCAGCCGTCATCAGCCAGGCTAGCTTGAATCCAGTGGCAAAGTGAGCAAGGGACCCACGTCTGGGCATACCCTGCCAACTTAGGGCGAACAAAGCGATACCAAAGGGGATGATGGACGGAGCGTTTGAGCTAATCAAACACTCACCCCCAGTCAACTGATCTGGGTTTAATCCATCATCATTCTTTAGCTCACTCCACCACCCCAGATCAGACATGGCCATATGCAAATCAGTCTGACCCTGTGCCTCATGGGAACAGTCCAGCCCGAACTGCCAAGCCATGTCTTCCCTGGACCGGATACAAGCATCCTGGGACCGGTTTCTGGCTATTCAGCCGTCATCAGCCAGGGTAGCTTGAATCCAGTGGCAAAGTGAGCAAGGGACCCACGTCTGGGCATACCCTGCCAACTTAGGGCGAACAAAGCGATACCAAAGGGGATGATGGACGGAGCGTTTGAGCTAATCAAACACTCACCCCCAGTGAACTGATCTGGGTTTAATCCATCATCATTCTTTAGCTCATTCCACCACCCCAGTTCAGACATGGCCATATGTAAATCAGTCTGACCCTGTGCCTCATGGGAACAGTCCAGCCCGAACTGCCAAGCCATGTCTTCCCTGGACCGGATACAAGCATCCTGGGACCGGTTTCTGGCTATTTAGCCGTCATCAGCCAGGCTAGCTTGAATCCAGTGGCAAAGTGAGCAAGGGACCCACGTCTGGGCATACCCTGCCAACTTAGGGCGAACAAAGCGATACCAAAGGGGATGATGGACGGAGCGTTTGAGCTAATCAAACACTCACCCCCAGTCAACTGATCTGGGTTTAATCCATCATCATTCTTTAGCTCACTCCACCACCCCAGTTAAGACATGGCCATATGCAAATCAGTCTGACCCTGTGCCTCATGGGAACAGTCCAGCCCGAACTGCCAAGCCATGTCTTCCCTGGACCGGATACAAGCATCCTGGGACCGGTTTCTGGCTATTCAGCCGTCATCAGCCAGGGTAGCTTGAATCCAGTGGCAAAGTGAGCAAGGGACCCACGTCTGGGCATACCCTGCCAACTTAAGGCGAACAAAGCGATACCAAAGGGGATGATGGACGGAGCGTTTGAGCTAATCAAACACTCACCCCCAGTCAACTGATCTGGGTTTAATCCATCATCATTCTTTAGCTCACGCCACCACCCCAGTTCAGACATGGCCATATGCAAATCAGTCTGACCCTGTGCCTCATGGGAACAGTCCAGCCCGAACTGCCAAGCCATGTCTTCCCTGGACCGGATACAAGCATCCTGGGACCGGTTTCTGGCTATTTAGCCGTCATCAGCCAGGCTAGCTTGAATCCAGTGGCAAAGTGAGCAAGGGACCCACGTCTGGGCATACCCTGCCAACTTAGGGCGAACAAAGCGATACCAAAGGGGATGATTGACGGAGCGTTTGAGCTAATCAAACACTCCCCCAGTCAACTGATCTGGGTTTAATCCATCATCATTCTTTAGCTCACTCCACCACCCCAGTTCAGACAAGGCCATATGCAAATCAGTCTGACCCTGTGCCTCATGGGAACAGTCCAGCCCGAACTGCCAAGCCATGTCTTCCCTGGACCGGATACAAGCATCCTGGGACCGGTTTCTGGCTATTCAGCCGTCATCAGCCAGGCTAGCTTGAATCCAGTGGCAAAGTGAGCAAGGGACCCACGTCTGGGCATACCCTGCCAACTTAGGGCGAACAAAGCGATACCAAAGGGGATGATGGACGGAGCGTTTGAGCTAATCAAACACTCACCCCCAGTCAACTGATCTGGGTTTAATCCATCATCATTCTTTAGCTCACTCCACCACCCCAGTTCAGACATGGCCATGTGCAAATCAGTCTGACCCTGTGCCTCATGGGAACAGTCCAGCCCGAACTGCCAAGCCATGTCTTCCCTGGACCGGATACAAGCATCCTGGGACCGGTTTCTGGCTATTCAGCCGTCATCAGCCAGGCTAGCTTGAATCCAGTGGCAAAGTGAGCAAGGGACCCACGTCTGGGCATACCCTGCCAACTTAGGGCGAACAAAGGTATACCAAAGGGGATGATGGACGGAGCGTTTGAGCTAATCAAACACTCACCCCCAGTCAACTGATTTGGGTTTAATCCATCATCATTCTTTAGCTCACTCCACCACCCCAGTTCAGACATGGCCATATGCAAATCAGTCTGACCCTGTGCCTCATGGGAACAGTCCAGCCCGAACTGCCAAGCCATGTCTTCCCTGGACCGGATACAAGCATTCTGGGACCGGTTTCTGGCTATTCAGCCGTCATCAGCCAGGGTAGCTTGAATCCAGTGGCAAAGTGAGCAAGGAACCCACGTCTGGGCATACCCTGCCAACTTAGGGCGAACAAAGCGATACCAAAGGGGATGATGGACGGAGCGTTTGAGCTAATCAAACACTCACCCCCAGTCAACTGATTTGGGTTTAATCCATCATCATTCTTTAGCTCACTCCACCACCCCAGTTCAGACATGGCCATATGCAAATCAGTCTGACCCTGTGCCTCATGGGAACAGTCCAGCCCGAACTGCCAAGCCATGTCTTTCCTGGACCGGATACAAGCATCCTGGGACCGGTTTCTGGCTATTCAGCCGTCATCAGCCAGGCTAGCTTGAATCCAGTGGCAAAGTGAGCAAGGGACCCACGTCTGGGCATACCCTGCCAACTTAGGGCGAACAAAGTGATACCAAAGGGGATGATGGACGGAGCGTTTGAGCTAATCAAACACTCACCCCCAGTCAACTGATCTGGGTTTAATCCATCATCATTCTTTAGCTCACTCCACCACCCCAGTTCAGACATGGCCATATGCAAATCAGTCTGACCCTGTGCCTCATGGGAACAGTCCAGCCCGAACTGCCAAGCCATGTCTTCCCTGGACCGGATACAAGCATCCTGGGACCGGTTTCTGGCTATTCAGCCGTCATCAGCCAGGCTAGCTTGAATCCAGTGGCAAAGTGAGCAAGGGACCCACGTCTGGGCATACCCTGCCAACTTAGGGCGAACAAAGTGATACCAAAGGGGATGATGGACGGAGCGTTTGAGCTAATCAAACACTCACCCCCAGTCAACTGATTTGGGTTTAATCCATCATCATTCTTTAGCTCACTCCACCACCCCAGTTCAGACATGACCATATGCAAATCAGTCTGATCCTGTGCCTCATGGGAACAGTCCAGCCCGAACTGCCAAGCCATGTCTTCCCTGGACCGGATACAATCATCCTGGGACCGGTTTCTGGCTATTCAGCCGTCATCAGCCAGGCTAGCTTGAATCCAGTGGCAAAGTGAGCAAGGGACCCACGTCTGGGCATACCCTGCCAACTTAGGGCGAACAAAGCGATACCAAAGGGGATGATGGACGGAGCGTTTGAGCTAATCAAACACTCACCCCCAGTCAACTGATCTGGGTTTAATCCATCATCATTCTTTAGCTCACTCCACCACCCCAGTTCAGACATGGCCATATGCAAATCAGTCTGACCCTGTGCCTCATGGGAACAGTCCAGCCCGAACTGCCAAGCCATGTCTTCCCTGGACCGGATACAAGCATTCTGGGACCGGTTTCTGGCTATGCAGCCGTCATCAGCCAGGCTAGCTTGAATCCAGTGGCAAAGTGAGCAAGGGACCCACGTCTGGGCATACCCTGCCAACTTAGGGCGAACAAAGTGATACCAAAGGGGATGATGGACGGAGCGTTTGAGCTAATCAAACACTCACCCCCAGTCAACTGATCTGGGTTTAATCTATCATCATTCTTTAGCTCACTCCACCACCCCAGTTCAGACATGGCCATATGCAAATCAGTCTGACCCTGTGCCTCATGGGAACAGTCCAGCCCGAACTGCCAAGCCATGTCTTCCCTGGACTGGATACAAGCATCCTGGGACCGGTTTCTGGCTATTCAGCCGTCATCAGCCAGGCTAGCTTGAATCCAGTGGCAAAGTGAGCAAGGGACCCACGTCTGGGCATACCCTGCCAACTTAGGGCGAACAAAGCGATACCAAAGGGGATGATGGACGGAGCGTTTGAGCTAATCAAACACTCACCCCCAGTCAACTGATCTGGTTGGTGCAGGACTCCCTAGTTACTTCCTTTCTTTAACTTCATTTTACCTTTAAATAAATGTTTCCCTGTTTATTTAACATCTTTTTAATGTGTGTGCTGATCCAAGTTGTTAGAAGGTGGTTCTGACCCGCCCGGATTTTTCGCTTTTTGAACACCTATTGGTTGAGCTTTTACTGAGGGAGAGCCTCATAAGTTGGGACTCACCCACAGTGAACTCATGATGAAAGGGACTGCATGTGTATTTTACCGGTGTCCCTCTGGTGCGAGTAGGCCGCTGCCCTGCTGCCAGAGTAAGGGGCTCTTGGCTAGTTGCATGCAAACACGTGTGTACATGCGTGTGCACAAGTGTAAGGGCTGCGCAGGACAGATTCCTGGCGTGCGCAGCCCCGGAGCAGCTACAAAGTGAATGGTGTGGCAGGACTTATGCAGAATTGGGTGGTGACATGGAATAGGCTTTCTACAATGGGAAGAAACCCTTGAGGGAAAGTCAGTGTGCTTTACAGTTTTTATTCCATTATTCTCCTATGAGGATAGGGAGCCCATGGGCTAGTTTTACTTTCCTAGGGCCTACAAATTCCAGACACGCACCAAAGTCCACTGTAACTTATGTGAGAAGAAATATTCTGCAGAGTCCAAAGTCCTATTTGTACTGGTTTTGGGTCATCCAGAAATGTTATATTTCTCTGAGTCAGCTCATAACCAGAGCTTAATGACCTTCCTCACCCAGCCAGCCCTGCACAACAAGCATTCCAAGGGCGCAGGCCTCCACTCCAAGAAGAGAAGATGGGTGGAGCTACAGGTTCATCCATCAGCAGCTGTCACCTGGTGCCAGGCACCAAGCTGCTCTGGAGAGAAGGCAGCGAGGGGGGGAAGGGGCTCTCAGAGACCGTGTGGCATGAGACCTCTGGACAACGCCATTTTGAACAAACCCATAGGCCTGGGCAGGAAGGAGGGAGCAGGGACAGAGAAGTGATGTGTCACTGTGTGATAGGGCTAGCAGAGACTTCCTGCCCGCCCCCTCCCCAATTCTTTTAAAAGAGTTTGCACAGGAAGAGGAGCTCTCTCGGTGTGGTCTGCTGAGGACGACTGGTGCTGGAGCCTGGCATCATGGGCAGCTGGAAGGAAGAACCTCCAGACTGGCCCAGGACCCTGACTTGCGCCACAAGGGGAGACCAGGACCAGTGAAGAGAAGCCTGGGCCTCGGCGCTAGGAGAAGAGAGACCCAGGAGAAGAGCCAGGTGAGAGGCTGGCGCAGGGAGCCAGTGAAGACAGCTCCCTGCTGAATCCACCCTCTGTGAGACCGGGAGGGCGAAGGAGAGTGCTCCCAGTGGCTGGGGAGCGCCACCAGGAGCAAGAGGAGGCTAAAATGGTGCAGAACGGTACCCTTGGGGCTGAGATATGCCCCCCAGAAGGTAGGCGAACTTTGACCTCCAAGAAGACCGACGACGAAGCGCGTGGGGCTCCACCGCCGGTCTTGACTGTGCCCCCGGGGTGGGTCAGGTCCCGGGGGCTGACCCCAGAAGAAGTGAAGTCGGGGTGCGCCGTCGCGCACCCCGTGAAGGTGCCCTTGCGGGGTGCCAGGAGCCCACCCTGGCCCCCGCCGAAAATGAAACCGGGGAGCGCCATCGCGCTCCCCGTGAAGATTAGGGGAGGGGCCCGGGATCCCAACTCTGGGCCCCGTGTGAGGAGGAGGAAATGGGGAGCGCCGTTGCACCCCCCCATGAAGAAGACTGTGGGGCCCGGGATCCCAACTCCGGGCCCCGCCGAAGTCGGGGCGTGTCGCTCACCCCATGAAAATGTGCCAACGGGGCCTGGGACCCCAACTCCGGGCCCCGACGAAGAGGAAGGCAAGCCGGGGAGCGCAGTCACGCTCCCCGTGAAGATATTCCTAGGGGGCCCGGGACCACATCTCCGGCCCCGAAGTGCCGAGGGAGGACGGGAGAGTGCCGTCGCACTCCCCCGCGGCTGCAGGAAGGAGGGGGGAGTGCCACCGCACTCCCCCGAGGCCAGCTGGACCAGCGCTGGCCTCCGTGTCTGCCCGCCGGAGCGGGCAGACCAGAACTGCGGTGCCGGCTCCCGCAGCAGCACGCGAGGGTGCTGGCCGTGCGGGGAGCCGGCGGGCTGCCCTCCAACAACGAAGCAGGCGGGGGTCCCGGGTGGGACTGGGACCCTGAAACCAAAGGCAGAGCACCTCGAGGCCTGGGTGGGACCGGGCCCCCGAAAACCAGCAGAGTGGCCGGGGGTGGGCTCACCGAACCGCATACACTCACCTGGGACCGGGTGGGACCGGGCCCCCCACCGAGGTCGGAACACGGCGCGAGGCCGCCAGGAAGAAGGGCTGCACGGCTCCCCCTTGGAGCAGCGGGGGAGCCGCTGCTCTAATATTCATGGAAATGGCAGAAGCGCCCCATAATGCCTTGCAGGCCCGGACCGGCCTGCAAGGGAAAGTAGCGTTTGCTCGGTTTGTGGTGGTCCCAGGAGAGCGGGGTCACCACCAAGTGAGTGCCTAGGTGCAGGGGTAGCTGCAGGAGCAACGCAGTCTCCCCCAGCACGACGAGAAAGAGTCCCTCCCTAAGTCTCTGGGGACTCTGAAGAAATAACCCCTCAAGGGCTCAGCCAGCATTGAATCACCTCCTGGGCTGGAACTTTTGTTCTACAGCTGGGGGTGTATTGAGAAGTGCACCAAGGGATGAAGGGCTGAGTTGGGGATGTCTGGAGAAGAGCATCCCCTGGAGGCGAAGAAGTGCAATTGCACGAGAAGTGCATTACTAATGTAATTTCTATGAAGTGCATTGACTGAGGTTATTTCCATGGAGGGATTGTAAGTCACATGTGTAATGTGAATTCATAAGCAATGAGGGGTTATGTTGCTAGACATTCCTGCTAGGGTGTCTGGCTGTATATGCTTAATCCTGTGTTT
Organism: Calotriton arnoldi; assembly: GCA_963921515.1. NCBI lineage: Eukaryota > Metazoa > Chordata > Amphibia > Caudata > Salamandridae > Calotriton > Calotriton arnoldi. The sequence continues at coordinate 1,851,902 of CAWUFW010002949.1, read as the reverse complement.
TCATCTGTGATGCCTTTAGGGGCTGTAATTGCACTGCATTATAATGATCAACAAATGTGATAAGTACTGTCATTCTAAAGTGATGCTTAAACATGTATTCTTGCTGCTGCGCTTAGGTGAAGAACAACCTAGACTGTTAGCCACTAAAGTTGTAGAGGTGTATACGGTATGGTCAGTATGACATGTTTAGTCAGGGTTATGTGTCACCAAGGCAGGGGGTACCCATTTTCAAGGCCTGTTGAGATAATGGGGTGGGTCGCCACTGGGATGGTGCCAGTGCACAGGGCCCTCGCTCCAGGTTATGTTCAACTAACGGCATTAGGGGGCAAGATGACGTGCCTACATGGGAGTGGTGGTACTAGACCCCATCCCCCCCCCCCCTTTGGGAGGGGTGGAAATGTTATGCAATATCACGAAGTAATTCCAACCGCTTATGTATATTTGTAACTTGTTGCATAGTATTAAGTAGTGTGTGTGTTTAATAAATGTACTCTTACTTTTATAAAGCAAAGTACAGACTGGACAATCAATTATTGAGTGTTATTTCTGCGTACCTGTAAATGGCGATTACTAGCCCACACCACTTCCCTTGAGTAAGCCTTAGACTGCTCTGCGACGCTACCCTCTGAGAGTCAGGCTCTACACTAGGGTGTTTGGTTCCCAGTGAAGGGTGAAGGACAAATGTGACATGTTATTTGTGCAGGCCTTACAGATAGTGCCTCGTTTTCCAACATTCCAAGATAAGTCCAGTTTTGCCACACATTACCTCTGCAATAATGAGCAAATGGAAGTGCGCAAGGCTCTGAGAAGGGTTCAAAGTTTTGGTTATGTGAACTATAAGTATGAGAAAGGAAAGCCCCGCGCACATATATGTCATGTGAAGATATTATGGTTTAAATGTAAACTGTATTGATATGACTGAGTCATGTTGGTTATCACGTGCTAGCGGGATGGTGCTTTCCAGGAAATGATTGCATACAAATGTTCTAAGCCATATTGTACACCTTTGAACCCTAACACTACATGCACTACACCTGCATGAGGAGGGTGTCTCCTCAAGAGATAGGGACAGCAACTGATACCTACATCACAGAGGGGGGTGTAGGGGTGGATTGACCTTTGTGGGGGACAGGAGAGGTAGGGGTCCTGGGAGATTCCTGCGCTTTTTAAGGGCAGGGAGGGTTTCCACAGAAGGGGCCCCAGATATCCTTCCCCCGCTGAAAGTTTTCTTGCCATTGGCGCAGGCCAAAACCACTGGAAGGGTGGGGCAGGAGGTTTCTTGACCCCGGCTAGTAACACCCCAGGGGTTCCCATGGTGGGGGACCCTAAGAAACTTTTCCCATGGTGGGAGGAGGGTGTGGTAGAGTTGTGAGTCCGGCAGGTCCCCCAGGTTGACTGGTGGGGGAGGTGAGCAACCCAGGGGTCGCCCATGGTAGTGGGTGGCCCCAAAGGAGGGTAGTTCTCAAGCGAGGGTGTGTATTGGTAGCCCCTAGGTACACTAGGTGGGCTAGGTAACTGACCCAGTGGAGATCTGAGAGGGGGCGAGGTGCTCCCTGGATTCCAGGTGAAGGGTTAGTGGTGGACCCCGAGGTGTCAGGGTCGGGTAGGAGGTTACCCAAGGAAGCAACAGGATGTCATTCTGGAGCTGGTGTGGTGAACCTGAAGTGGTGGCTGGGGCAGTGCCTAGCCGGTAACCAGTCAGGTAGGTCCTGTGGGACTTGGACCCGAGGACCAGGAGCATGGGGGTGTTCCCCTAGCTCGAGGCAGGAGGTGGACTTCTGCAGGGTAGTACCACCCTGAACACAGGTGGGGCCCATCTTAAGTGAAGGGACCCTGTGTTTCCCAAAGGGGTGGTGCAGGCCTAGCCGGGATCTTTAGGGTCTCTGGCTGATGGAGGTCGTACCGCCTTGAAGACAGGTGGGGCCTATCTTAAGTGAAGGGACCCTGTGCTTCAGAGGAGGGTGGTGCAGGCCTAGTCGGGATCTTTAGGGTCCCTGGCTGAGTGTGGTAGTACTACCCTGAAGGCAGGTGGGGCCTATCTTAAGTGAAGGGACCCTGCTCTTCAGAAGGGGTGGTGCAGGCCATCCAGGGATCATGTGGGTCCCTGGATGGTCTCCCAAGGCGCTGCAGGGAGACCGGGGAGAGCCATGAGAGGTGGGCCTGGGTGTAGCTAACTCGGGACCCACAGGCTCTCTAAGGGTACTCCGGGAGGAAAGCACGCCTCTCGGAGGGAAGGGTGCATAGGCCCTGTTCTCGCAGCGGAGAACAAGGAAGGGGTCTAGGTTCCCGGGGTAGTTTCCGTGTGGAGCTACTGACTTGGGGAATGAGCTGTAGGATGTCTGACGAGGCACCCTCTGTGTTCCTCCCTGGCACTGCCAGTGTGGTAGTGAGGCCGGTCTGAGGTCCTATCAGGGAGCCAGGCCAGTGGCCAAAGGTGCTTTTCTGTGTGGGGAAAGCACGAGTGGCTGTGCTTTCTTTAGGGAAGACAGTCATCCCGAAAGGGTGGTGGCAGCTGAATGACCCCAGCGGCAGGCTGAGGGTGAGGGTCCAGAGGGGTTGCATCTTTGGGGTGCAAGGACCAAAAGGAGAGAGGGTACTGGTTGGAACAAACTGTGGAAGGGAGCCCAGCTAGTGACCCCGGGGGATAGGATGTAGACTTGTCCCAGGAGACAGCATCGGTGCTGAGGCACTGTACCCTTGTCCAGAGAACTGGTAGGCATAGTGTTGCGTGACCAAGGGCAAAGGTAAGCCTAGTTAGGCTGATTCCATGTAGACTGTGAGTGACCTAGAGGTATCTAACCTAGAGCCCGGAGGGTTCTTAGGGTAGTCTGGGATCCCTGTCATGGGTGGAGGTCTCATGGATGGGAGGAGTAGGTGGTCTGAGCGGATAACTGGTGAGTAAGGGGGTCTGGTCAGAACCCCTTATAACTAGTTATCGCTGACTACAGGAAGAATACCCATGTAGAGTGGCTATTTCTTCCCTGTAGGAATCAGCTGGGCGCGGCATGTGTTAGAAGGTGGTTCTGACCATCTGAGCCGCCCGGATTTTTCGCTTTTTGAACACCTATTGGTTGAGCTTTTACTGTGGGAGAGCATCATCAGTTGGGACTCACCCACAGTGAACTCATGATGAAAGGGACTGCATGTGTATTTTACCGGTGTCCCTCTGGCGCGAGTAGGCCGCTGCGCTGCAGCCAGAGTAAGGAGCACTGGGCTGGTTACATGCAAACACGTGTGTACATGGGTGTGCACAAGTGTAAGGGCTGCGCAGGACAGATTCCTGGCGTGCGCAGCCCCGGAGCAGCTACAAAGTGATGGTGTGGCAGGACTTATGCAGAATTGGGTGGTGACATGGAATAGGCTTTCTACAATGGGAAGAAACCCTTGAGGGAAAGTCAGTGTGCTTTACGGTTTTTATTCCATTATTCTCCTGAGGATAGGGAGCCCATGGGCTAGTTTTAATTTCCTAGGGCCGACAAATTCCAGACATGCACCAAAGTCCACCGTAACTTATGTGAGAAGAAATATTCTGCAGAGTCCAAAGTTCTATTTGTACTGCTTTTGGGTCATCCAGAAATGTTATATTTCTCTGAGTCCGCTCATAACCAGAGCTTAATGACCTTCCTCCCCCAGCCAGCCCTGCACAACAAGCATTCCAAGGGCGAAGGCCTCCACTCCAAGAAGAGAAGATGGGTGGAGCTACAGGTTCATCCATCAGCAGCTGTCACCTGGTGCCAGGCACCAAGCTGCTCTGGAGAGAAGGCAGCGAGGGGGGAAGGGGCTCTCAGAGACCATGTGGCATGAGACCCCTGGACGACGCCATTTTGAACAAACCCAGAGGCCTGGGTAGGAAGGAGGGAGCAGGGGCAGAGAAGTGATGTGTCGCTGTGTGATAGGGCCAGCAGAGACTTCCTGCCAGCCCCCTCCCCAATTCTTTTAAAAGAGTTTGCACAGGAAGAGGAGCTCTCTCTGGGGTGTGGTCTGCTGAGGACGACTGGTGCTGGAGCCTGGCATCATGGGCAGCTGGAAGGAAGAACCTCCAGACTGGCCCAGGACCCTGACTTGCGGCACAAGGGGAGACCAGGACCAGTGAAGAGAAGCCTGGGCCTCGGCGCAAGGAGAAGAGAGACCCAGGAGAAGAGCCAGATGAGAGGCTGGCGCAGGGAGCCAGTGAAGACAGCTCCCTGCTGAATCCACCCTCTGTGAGACCCGGAGGGGGAAGGAGAGTGCTCCCAGTGGCTGGGGAGCGCCACCAGGAGCAAGAGGAGGCAAAAATAGTGCAGATCGGTACCCTTGGGGCTGAGATATGCCCCCCAGAAGGTAGGCGACCTTTGATCTCCAAGAAGACCGACGAAGCGCGTGGGGCTCCGCCGCCGGTCTTGACTGTGCCCCCGGGGTGGGTCAGGTCCTGGGGGCTGCCCCCAGAAGAAGTGAAGTCGGGGTGCGCCGTCGCGCACCCCGTGAAGGTGTCCTCGCAAGGTGCCAGGAGCCCACCCGGGCCCCTGCCGAAAATGAAACCGGGGAGCGCCGTTGCGCTCCCCGTGAAGATTGGGGGAGGGGCCCGGGATCCCAACTCCGGGTCCCGTGTGAGGAGGAGGAAGCGGGGAGCGCTGTCGCGCCCCCCCAGGAAGAAGACTCTGGGGACCGGGATCCCAACTCCGGGCCCCGCCGAAGTCGGGGCGTGTCGTGCACCCCGTAAAAATGTGCCAACGGGGCCCGGGACCCCAACTTTGGGACCCGACGAAGAGGAAGGCAAGTCGGAGAGCGCGGTCGCGCTCCCCGTGAAGATATGCCTAGGGGGCCCGGGACCCCATCTCCGGCCCCGAAGTGCCGAGGGAGGACGGGAGAGTGCCGTCGCACTCCCCCGCGGCTGCAGGAAGGAGGGGGGAGTGCCACCGCACTCCCCCGAGGCCAGCTGGACCAGCGCTGGCCTCCGTGTCTGCCCGCCGGAGCGGGCAGACCAGAACTGCGGTGCCGGCTCCCGCGGCAGCACGCGAGGGTGCTGGCCGGGCGGGGAGCCGGCGGGGACAGCCGGGGGTGGGCTCCCCGGGCTGCCCTCCATCAGCGAAGCAGGCGGGGGTCCCGGGTGGGACCGGGACACCGAAACCAAAGGCGGAGCACCTCGGGGCCCGGGTGGGACCGGGCCCCCAAAAACCAGCAGAGTGGCCGGGGGTGGGCTCCCCGAGCCGCATACACTCACCTGTGGGGTGCGAGTGGGACCGGGCCCCCCACCGAGGTCGGAACACGGCGCAAGGCCACCAGGAAGAAGGGCAGCACGGCTGCCCCCCGGAGCAGCAGGGGAGCCGCTGCTCCAGTATTCATGGAAATGGCAGAAGCGCCCCATAATGCCTTGCAGGCCCGGACCGGCCTGCAAGGGAAAGTAGCGTTTGCTCGGTTTGTGGTGGTCCCAGGAGATCGGGGTTACCACCAAGTGAGTGCCTAGGTGCAGGGGGAGCTGCAGGAGCAACGCAGTCTCCCCCAGCACAACAAGAACGAGTCCCTCCCTAAGTCTCTGGGGACTCTGAAGAAATAACCCCTCAAGGGCTCAGCCAGCATTGAATCACCTCCTGGGCTGGAACTTTTGTTCTACAGCTGGGGGTGTATTGAGAAGTGCACCAAGGGATGAAGGGCTGAGTTGGGGATGTCTGGAGAAGGGCATCCCCTGGAGGCGAAGAGGTGCAATTGCACGAGAAGTGCATTACTAATGTAATTTCTATGAAGTGCATTGACTGAGGTTATTTCCATGGAGGAATTGTAAGTCACATGTGTAATGTGAAGTCATAAGAAATGAGGGGTTATGTTGCTAGACATTCCTGCTAGGGTGTCTGGCTGTATATGCTTAATCCTGTGATTTCATCTGTGATGCCTTTAGGGGCTGTAATTGCACTGCATTATAATGATCAACAAATGTGATGAGTACTGTCATTCTAAAGTGATGCTTAAACATGTATTCTTGCTGCTGCGCTTAGGTGAAGAACAACCTAGACTGTTAGCCACTAAAGATGTAGAGGTGTATACGGTATGGTCAGTATGACATGTTTAGTCAGGGTTATGTGTCACCAAGGCAGGGGGTACCCATTTTCAAGGCCTGTTGAGATAATGGGGTGGGTCGCCACTGGGATGGTGCCAGTGCGCAGGGCCCTCGCTCCAGGTTATGTTCAACTAACGGCATTAGGGGGCAAGATGACGTGCCTACATGGGAGTGGTGGTACTAGACCCCACCCCCCCTTTGGGAGGGGTGGAAATGTTATGCAATATCACGAAGTAATTCCAACCGCTTATATATATTTGTAAATTGTTGCATAGTATTAAGTAGTGTGTGTGTTTAATAAATGTACTCTTACTTTTATAAAGCAAAGTACAGACTGGACAATCAATTATTGAGTGTTATTTCTGCGTACCTGTAAATGGCGATTACTAGCCCACACCACCTCCCTTGAGTAAGCCTTAGACTGCTCTGCGAATCTACCCTCTGAGAGTCAGGCGCTACACTAGGGTGTTTGGTTCCCAGTGAAGGACAAATGGGACATGTTATTTGTGCAGGCCTCACAGATACTGCCTCGTTTTCCAACACAAGTGCACAGCAGCCCAGTGCTGCTGTTGACAAGGGGGCTGCATGTAAAGGTCAGGAGGGCCGCATGTAGCCCCCGGGCCAAACATTTTTTTTAAAATTAACTTTATTTATACATTTTGCATAAAGCTTAATACAGGTGTGCATTCCGAAGCAAGCATATATAAATAACGGATAAATATGCATAGTGGTTACAACCCCAGCCATTGGACAATTCATAAACACTCCCATGCGAGTCCCACCCAATCGCCCCAGTCAGCTAATCCCTTTCCCCTTCAGAGCTTGTGTGGTTACTCCCTTCGGATGCACTTCGTGATCTTGCCTGCAGGTCCTCGACCAGTACGTCGTGACCGAGTTCCTTCCAATGCCTTAGGTCGACCTCCAGTTTCTCGTCTCTACGACCCCTTTTCATGTGCACCTCCTCAGCTAGTGTTCGTCCACTCACGCACATCTCTTATCCATGCTGAGACCTCGGGCGCCCGCACCCCCCATCTAAACAATCGCAATTCAATACAATACAAGAGATTGTGTGTGTGAGAGCGCCCACCGTCCTCCAGTCCCTGTCTCCCAGGGGTACCTCCAGGTCTGTGTTCCAAGTGGCAAAAGCCCTTGGGGGGGGGGGGGGACCATTTGCATCAGCCCTCATAGCCTTGTACAGCAGCGATATGTGAGTATTATGTCTAGGGTCTGAGTGTGCTGTGGAATCGAGGGATGTGTGGGCCATAACTCTTTGAGTATGTTGGTCAGTCCAGCGTATTGTAGATATTGTCCATGTCCCAGTCCAAAGTCGCCACAGGCTTGTTTGAACGTGATGAAGCTCTCACCCGGATACAGGTCAGCGAGCACGCTGCAACCCCCCTCCTGCCATGCCTGATATGACATATTGGTCATCAACCTCCTGACCGGTGCGAGATCCCACACCAACAGTTCCCGGTGGAATGGAGCGTGCTTCAGGATTCGCTCTGCGAATGTTTGCCAGATGTGTGTGGTCTGCCTGACCACTTAAGGCACCCTGTCAGAGGTGCCAGCTCCCTCCAGTAGTAATAACGGGAGATCGGGAGACGGTACTCAATCGTGGAGCAGCCTCTTCTCCCAATTGTCCTCCGCATCAAACCATCGCGCAGCGTGCTGCAGCTGAGCTGCATAATAGTGCGTTCTCTAGCATGTATAGGCAGCGGACAGCACCACCATTTTGGCTATTGCTAACCTGCCCATTAAGGAGAGAGGAAGAGTGTTCCAGAAGCCCAACAATCATTTTAATGCATCAATCACCTTCTAGACGTTGAGCTGCAGTATCTGCGCATCATCCTCCGCCGCCACCTGAATGCCCTAGTACCAAAAATGTTCCGTCTCCCACCGTAAGCCCAGCTGAGGAAGGGCGTCCCTAGGAAGGCCCGCCAGCCGAGCCAGGGGGAAAATCAGTGATTTGAGCTTATTTAGTCGCAATCCTGAACATCCGCCGAACTCCTCCAACACCTGAAGGAGCTTTGGGACCGCCTCCTGAGGCGATGAGAAATAAAATAAAGCGTTGTCTGCATATAAAGATATGATGTGAGGTCCCACCCGTACTGATTCCCCAGTGTCCCCAGATACCTACGCGCCCAGATCGCCAGCGGCTCCTTCGCCAAGGCGAACAATAGTGGGGATAATAAATACCCCTGAAGTGTCCCCATCCCCAAATGCCACTCGCCCGACCTGCTGTGTCGCACCCTTACTCTAACACTGGGCACTGTGTATAATATCTGTACCCAGCGTCGGAACCGCGGGCCAAATCCAGCAACTCTGAGCACCTCCAGTAGATACCCCCAGTCCACTGAGTCAAAGGCCTTTTCTAAATCTATGGAGACCAGGGCTAGTTCCTCGTCTCTGTGCCGCACTTCATGCAGGATGTGCGTCATTCGTCTGATGTTCATACCCGTATTATGGGTTGGTATGAAGCCACATTTATCTTCGTGGACTAGGTGCACCATGTGGGGGGACAGCCTGGCTATCAACACAATGTAGAGAAGGAGGGACAGGGAGTAATTCAGAAAGAGGAAAAGGTCCAGTACCAGTGCTCCCAAGAATTAACGTTATGTACACTAGATGGTAGCTGTTCCTCTAAGAGAAGAAGTCTCTACAACCAACTGTGGTTGAGATACAGTGTTGTTGTAGTCTCTAATGAGACACAGGTTGGGTCTAGGTGAAAGTGGGGGAATTCCTCCTTTTGGAATTAGTGACCTCACACGCCCTCGCGGGTGTCGTGCTTCATCATCGGGCTTAGCTCCTCGTGGGGGTGGCGCTGCTGTCCCCCACGGGCCCCACAAGAGGGCTCTTTATCTGAGATCTTTTCAAGGAGGTGCCGCAGTTGTGCATGTGGGTGTGTGGGCCTTGTGAGAAGGTGTGTGTGAAAATAAAATTACCGTCCGATACCCAAGTACAATTTTAATGCATGGGTCCGGGAGGTAAGGTTAAAAGGATGAGGATTGGAGACTCTCCTTAAAGCAAATAAGTTGGAGGGACAAGTATATTCCAGCTGCTCTCAATCCGTGGAAGTGGTGTTGAAAGTGCAGTGGGGTCAACATGTTTTGCGGAACCGGCGGGTCCCTAATGGATCCCAGTGCGCTTCTTCAGGACCGTGAGAGATGGTGAAAAGACGTGGGAGTCGGGCGGAAAAAAAAAACCCCTATGCTCCCACCATGCCTATAATGAGGTCAAAACGCGTCACTGCGCTAGGAGACACGTATTGTTCGTGTTCTTTGAACCCAACCTGGTGGAGACATGGAATAAAGACAAACAAGAAACACAACACATATATTAAAAGGCATACAAAACAAACATTATTTGAAGGTTAAAATGCCGTTATCGTGGTTCATTTCCACTCAAATACGCAAAAAGGATGCTCAATGTAACATATTATAGTAGTCATGATCAGGCATCTGTGTGCGTGGCAGGACCTTGCACAATATTTGAATGTCTGAGTTTATCATGGTTAGGGGTCGATACGCTGATGGATCTTGGGCGTTCCCCCCCCCCCCCTGGTTTGAGTAGCATAACTATTTCCCCTTCACGAATAGTCGGGGGCAGTATCCCTGCTGCAAAGGCCTCCTCAGATACCTGTAGTAGAGGATGCGCCAGCTGACTTGAATAGGCTTTTAAAAAGGCCACTGGGAACCTGTCCGCCCCGGGTGCTTTGGTTCCCGGAATGGCCCGAAGTGCCTCCTGGACGTCTTCAACAGTAATTGTGACTTCTAGCTCCGTCACACCTATGGGCAAGAGTTACAGGAGCGCCAGTCCCTCGACAATGGGAACATACCGCTCTGCGATCACTCCGGGGTCCACAGTATATACCTGCTGTAAATTGCGTTGGAATACTTCCAGTATTCCTGCTCAGGTGTGGATCAGATTCCCTCTCACTGCTTTCAGAGTGGTTGTCAAAGGGGGTGCTTGTTCTCTTCGCAGGATCCACGTCAGAAGGCTCCCCGATTTGTCCCCCTCAGCATACAGCCCCTGGCGGTACTGCGTCAAAGTATACTTATCCAGTCTGTCCCAGAGGTCTGCAATGCGCTCGCGTTGGTCTCGTTCCCTCTTGCCCGTGTCTGGGTCTGTCAGGCATACCGCCTGTATGGTGGTTAGAGCTTTCTCCTCCCTATCGAGCTCACCAAGTAGCTGCCTCCTCACCCCGCACACTAGGCCCATACTAGCCCAGTGTGCTACTGCCTTTAAGGCCTCCCACTCAGTTGCCCTCCCAGTGCCCCTCCCCAGTTCGTCTCCAGGTAGTCCGCTACCACCTTGGATAGGGCAGCCCTCCCTGCTTCATCCTCGATCAAGTCTGGCGGAAATCTCCATCTCTTCGGACCCAGTATGGGGGATCCCCACCTCACCGAACAATGTACTGGGGCATGGTCAGACAAAAAACACACCAAGTGGGTCACGTCTGAGAAAGTGGGCGTGCCCGAGACCAGGACCCTATCGAGCCTGCTGTGTGTTCCGTGAGTAGGAGGATGGCATGTGAAAAGTGGAAGTGTGGGGTGAGCATCCCTCCAAACATCACGAGCCCCCAACTCATGCCTGACTTCTCGAAGCTTTTGGGACATTCTAGGTTTCGTTCCGACTTTGGGGGGATGTCTATCCAGCCCTGAGTCAAGGACACAGTTAAAGTCACCCATCCATATGAATGGGACGTCTAATTCGTTGAACAGTAGGTCCTTAGTGATCTGAAAGAATGTGGGGTCGTCTATGTTTGGTGCATAAGTGTTTAAGATAACAATTTCCCTACCATCTAGTGTGCCTCGCAAGAGGACATACCTACAATTTACATCAGATTCACTATATATTGGAGTGAATGGTATGCCCGTGGCCACCCAGATCATTGTGCCCCTAGCGTATGTAGAGAAAGAGGACTGGTGTGTGTTGCCTCGCCACTTCTTGGCTACTCTAGATGCGCCACTGTCATCCAGGTGTGTATCCTGGAGGCATGCTATCGAGATTTGATGACATTTGAGGAACGTTAACTCCCTGTGCCGTTTGGTGCAAGTACCCAACGCCCGCACATTTCAGGTCAGGAATTTAAACTCAGTCCCCATAGTGGAGTGATCTTGTGTCGTTGTCCAATGTTGGGCCCTGCCCACCCATTACTGAGCTACTACTGTGCACACCTATGAACCAAAACTGAACAAGAGAACTTATAGCAATAAAACCCATCCCACAGACATTTTATGAGCAACAGTACTATCATAAATGCCTACCCCTGACTCGTGCCAGGACGCACACGCCACCCTGAATCGCCCAACTAGGCCCAACCCTCCCAACCACCCAATTGCAGGTAGTCCGGACCCACCCTCCCAGAAAACCAATAATCTACCTTTAGTGTGCACTCGAACCATGATGATAGAATCTCCTGGTCCCCAGGGCGGAACCACCAGTGTACCCACCCTCAGATTATTCATACATTCGCCCGCCCACTCAATGTGCCAGGCCCTGCCGGCCCTTTTACAGGTCGCATACTAGGAGTGAGTCACTGCGGCTGGCCTAGTCAGAGCATCAGCGCTGGCCCCCTGATCACAGCTCCTCGGTCGCATCCACCTCCTGCTCAGGCATAGTCTCCGGAACTACATCTACTGTTGGACCCAGCCACTGCGTCTGCTCTCCATTGTTCATGGTCGCAGGCTCTCCCTCTGCATCCATGGTAGTAGGAATGTCTGTGCACATTTGTATAGTGCCGTCACTCCAGACTGTAATCCTTTTATCCGGGCCTGTGCCCGCAGACAGAGGCCCCCTCGACCTCCCCCGGGACGGGCTCTCTGCGACGGTCTGGTGCCCCACTGCTATGTACGATTTTTTGGCTCCCACAGGGGGATCGCATCACCGCGGATCTCCAGCCATTCCCATACCTCCTCAAGGTTCTCAAAAATGTGTGCCTTTCCCTGGGCCAGGACCTTCAGTTTCGCGGGGTATAACAGCATATATTGAAGGTACATGTCCCTCAGTTTCTGCTTGACGCCCAGGAATGACTTCCTTTGCTCCTGACCTTGCTTAGTATAGTCTGGATATATGGAGATCTTGTTATTTTCGAAGCAAATGTCCTGTTGCTCTCTAGCAGCCCGAAGGATGCAGTCTCTGTCTCTATAGTTCAATATTTTTGCAATGAATGCGCGAGGGGTGCCCCCCTGCGGCGGCAGGGGAACCAGGGCCCTGTGTGCCCTTTCAATGGCAAATGGATCCGAGAGGCCCGCTGGACACAACTGGGTTTTGATCAAACGCTCTAGGTACTGTTCTGCTGATCTCCCCTCGGCTCTCTCGGGAAAGCCCAGCACGCGGATGTTACTGCACCTGGCACGGCCCTCTGCGTCCTCCGCACGGAACTCCAGGGCCTTCGTTGTGGAGGATATTTGTAATACCTGCTTCTTCAGAGCAGCCCCTTCTCCCATGAGGGCTGAGATGTCCTCCTCCGCTACTGTAACCTTGCCTGCTACTTTGCGGAGGTCCGCCCGCAGGAGATTAACGTTGATGGAGACGGTATCTATCCGGGCCTCCAGCGCTTTTCGCGAACCCTGGATGGCGGCCAGCAACTCCGCCCGCGACGGCTCCGTGTCACCCCCCCATCCTCCTCGTCGGTCCCAGTCGTTTGGCGCATGATTCGTTGTGTGGGGTGGCGTGGTGTGGTGTACTGGGTGATGGTGTTAGGGGCGCCTGTGCGAGTGCCTTTGTCCTTACCCATGTTGGTTTCTGGTTTAGGCTGCCTGATGATGGGCCGTGCACTGGCTCTTTTGCCTTCGTGCGCCTGGATCCGCTGGACCACTCTCTGCCTGTCCGGGGTGTGGGCCACTCTCCTCCCGTTCAGTCAGACCTCAGCTTGTTGGGCCCCAGTCGCCCTCGGTTCCGTGTCTCAGTTACTCTTGCTGGCCAATGTTAAGGGACACAGGTTGCGGTCGCCCCACTCCTTAGGGCTGCAGGAGGTGGGCAGGGTATGACGCCAGGACGCAGGGAGGTACCCCTATTATAGGTGAGTAGAACGGCTTAGGCTCAGGACAGTACCCCCAGGCCCAAGCACCCGGCGGTCGGCAAGACAGCCCCGGCTCACCTCCTCTCTGCAGTGGAAGTCCTCGACACAGTCACAACAGGTCCCGCTGTGTCAGCGCCCCATTCACGGCCCTCCAGGCCTTCTCAGGACCAGTGGCGCTGCCGGTCCCAGTGGCAGGGGTCAGGGCTGTGCCCCCCTCCGCAAGCAGTCGGGTCAGGCACCAGGCCAGCCCCACTGCCCCCAAAATGGCAAGACCTTAACCAGCTGTTGACGACTTGACTCCCAGCCGTGTGCCTTGATTCTGCCCCAAAGCGATGAGGGTAAGTCGTCAAGATCCCAGCGGGTGCGCGCTCCACCTGCCAGTTGCTCGCTGTGCTTTGCCTTGTCCCACTCCTTCCGCCGATCAGTGCAAAGTCCCGGCTATCCTGTAGGCACAGCAGGGGGGCGCCTCAAGATGCCATAGCCATCTCCACCCCCTTGAGTTCATAATGATTCAATCGCCGGGGGGGGAAGAGGGGAAATCCGGCCCACCGAAGCTCCCAGCTCGCTGATGCCTTCAGTCAGCCAGCAGGCCCCCATCACCGGAGCCCCCTACCTCCAGGCATCCACCCAGGACGGGCCCCTCCGACTCGCCAGGCCGGGCCATAGGCTTGTGAGGATGGTCCCGGGGGCAGGCGTGCCCCAGACCATGCGTCCCCCAGCGCCAAGCCGTTCTCCCCGGAGCCAGAAGCCCTGTGCACACAGGTCTCACCGCTGCTTGCTTGTTCTGCTTGTTTTGTTGTGCTTTCTTTGCCGCCTCTCGGCCTGTGAAGGCCAAACCCCTTGTCCCACATTGCGGTCGTAGGCGGGCCCGGACCCTCCGCACCGGGCCCTCCCCACCGTTCGTCCGCAGCTCCGTCCCCGCTCGCCTCCCGAAGGTAGCGGGCACTTCCAGGAGCGATGACGCTCCACTTGCCAACCTGGCGCTCGGGGTGCAGCTCCCAAGTTGTCACTACGGTCCTGGCCCTGCCGCTCCTCCGCCGCAAGGGCCCCCCCCTTTGCCGGAGCCCCTTTTCTGGATCAGCTGATGTCTTCCTCACTATGCGGGAGGCAGCCCCACGTGGGAAGGACCGCAAGCTTGCGGCCCAGGTACAGCAGTCCACAGCAAACAGACGAGCCCTGGGCCTCTGTCATGCTCTCCTCCGCAAGCCATGCCGCTCCGCATGCCAGCCACGTCTTGCGGTGCGACTAGGCCCGGCACATAATGTCCTCGTTCCAGGGACTATTGAGCAGATAGGCAGTAGGTATAAAGCACCACGGTTTGCTTGGTGGTTTACCGTGTTCCGGGCTGTGTGTCGAGTCCGGGTGACAGGATTATACGGCGGGCCAGCTGGGAGCTGGAAAGCTCACGCCCTGTCGGCCTGTTGCTTGGCCAAGTCCCCCCTCACCTCCTGGCCATACATTGAGTATCACTGCTCCAGGCCCTTCCAATTGTGGGGCTATATAGGGTTTATAGAGTCTTCAAGAACCTGAGGTGCCCAGAGCCAACAATTGAACTGCACCCTTACATTGGTTTTTTATTGTATACAGAGTATAGAGCAATCCCTATGGAAAAATATAAAAAGTGAAAAATGGTTATGAATGAAACCTATGTATTTCTGAAATGTGCACCAGATGCTGAGTTTAGGAGAGGTAGTTATTTGTATATCTCTGAATTTGTGCTTACCCATACTAGCATGTGATTTAGAGCGCATTTTGCAAAATATATTTTCACAGTGGCTTACACTTGGAATGCAAAAGTGCAGAGAAATCCAGTTGGTAAATAACATATGTTTTACTCTTCTGTGTTCCCACATGTCTACTGATAAAGATGGTACTCCACTTGTGTGGCTGGGCTTAGCACCTGCAACACAGTACACTCCAAAATGCGAGCTGGAAGCATCATATTTCATAATCCATGCTTTTTTAACAATATGGGAAGTTGCAGATTTTGGGCACTAGCCCAGATGCCACCGAGGTATACCTACCATACTAAGACACGTTTGAAAACTAGACACCCAGGGGAGTCCAGGTTGGTGTGACTTTTAAGGCTATCTCTAGGGTTTTTTTCCCACCCAGAAGCCCATGCAAACTTCAAACTTTGGCTAAAAACACTAATTTTCCTCACAATTCAGTGAAAAAGGATTTTGGAACCTGTGGGAGGCCACAGATTTCCCACCAGCCAGCATTCCCTTATGTCTCCTGATAAAAATGGTACCCTACTTGTGTTGGTAGGCTTAGTGCCTGCAACAGGAAAGGGTCCTAAACTCGGCATGGTCACATCACATTTTTCCACCAAAAACTCACCCTATTTGTTTGCAATGTGGGTAGCTGTGGATTTTGGGCCCTAGCTCCGCTGGCACCAACGGAAACCTAGCAAACCTTAAAAACTAGATATCCGGGGGAGTATAGAGTGGGAAGCCCTTGCAAACCCCTAACTTTGGATCAAAACACATTTACCTCGCACTTCTGTGAGGAAAACCTATGGAATCTGTAGGGAACCACAAATTTCCCACCATCCAGTATTCCCCCAAGTCTGCAGATAAAAATGTTACCCAGGGTAGGCCTAGTGCCAGTGACAGGAAAGGGTCCAAAATGCAACATGGTCACATAACATTTTTTCACTGAAAACTGACCGTTTTTTAGAAATATGGGTAGCTGTGGATTTTGAAGTCTAGATCAGCCTGCACATTTTTAAAAACTGGACACACGGGGGAATCCAGGGTGGCGAGCCTTGCATGACCAGGGTTTTTTTTTCTCTTCCCAGAAGCCCTGGCAAACCTCAAACTTTGGCTAAAACACCAAGGGAAAAATGTTCTAAAAAGAAAAAAGGGGGGGCTGAGGGCAGCTCACTAGAGAATCACGCAGAGTCTTCCACACTGGTGCAGGTAATACCCAGAACAGATGCATCTCTCTTTCTTCCCCCTAAGGGGTGTGTTAGCAGTGTTTTCCCTAAAATCTGCCCTCGGGGGACAGAAACGCACTAGACACCAGAGTAAAAGTATTCCCATCTATAAACAAGCTATTGGCATTGTCAATGTGAATGTCTTTTAGCCACGTTGTCTAGCAGCACATCTGCTATTCAGCCTGGCTGAAAGTTACTGAAAGCCCAGAATCACAGGATGTTGAGCTGACACAGAGTCTCTTCGCCCTCCATGTTGAGTCTTATTGTCCTGCCCCACCTAATACAAAAAAGCGCTATGACACGGCCTGCGCTGACCACATCATAGCACTTTTTTCAGTGACTTTCAGCCATGCTGAACAGCAGATGTTCTGCTAGACAACATGGTTAAAAGACATTCACATTGACAAAGCCAATAACTTGGGCATTGCCGAGATCTATTGGCTTTACCCATGCTTGTTCGGTGTTGACTGGGTCTTGCTGAGCAAATGTGAAAGTGATAGTGATAATCAGTTGAGGAGCTTTAAAGTGAAGCAAGGATGTGGCGTAATGGCCAGAGCTTTTGGCAGGGCAACCGGGGAACCAGGTTTGAATCTCTGGGTCGCCTGAACCATTTATGATTCTGGACAAATCAGTTTTGCTTCCCCCTGTGTACGACAATGAATGTGTCATTGTGTAATGTAACTGGTGAGCTCTTAAAGCGCTCCAATACCATTGACTGGCTATGGCAAGATAAAGGACTAAACAAATGCTCTGATACCCTCAGATCGTGCAAAAAAGGCAGCAGCAACGAGGGAGTTAGTGTGGGGACGGGTCAAGCAGGGAAGCAGGAGGAGATGGGCAAGCAACAACGTCAAATAAAAAACATTTATTGAAGCAGGATCAGTGACAAAAATGAATGTGTCATTGTATAATGTAACTGGTGAGCACTTAAAGCGCTCCAATACCATCGGCTTGTGTTCAGACAGATGACTGAGCGAGCATTCGAATACCATCGGACCCTGCAAAAAGTAAATAAACAAGTGCTTTTCGTGTCTTAACAACTTTTTAAGAAATGCATTTGTTAATGTAAAAGCGCTTGCATTTTAGTGGTTTGTGTGCATGTGTACAAAGGAGACGGCTTGAAAACGCAATTACTCTGATAGCGCTCCACCAAGAACCCCGCCGACACAGCAGCTCACAAAACAGACCTCAGCAACTATCATCGGCACATCAAAGAATTCACCAACCCGACTGCCATAGAGAACACCATCCACCCCTCCCAAGACCTCTGAGACACCTTCTCACACAACTTCCACAGCAAGATCACCAACATCTACAACAACTTCAACATCCCATTGTTAGAAATGGCGGTCTCTAGTTGGCAATGGTTTGCACCTTTGCCCAAGTAGGGACCCTTCTTCCTAGTCAGGGTAAGGGGGATACACTTCTAAAATAACCCCTGCTCTCCCCCTTGATAGCTTGGCACGAGCAGACAGGCTTATCTCACAGTCAGTGTAAAGCATTTGTGCATGCATACAGTAACACAGTGAAAACACTACAAATGGACACCACACCAGTTTAGAAAAATAATCAAACCTTTATCTAAACCAACAAGACCAAAAACGACAAAAATCCAACATACAATACTGTAAAAATAGTTACTTTCCAAGATCACCTTTAAATTGCAGAAATAGCTGAATAACACAGTTCTTCCGAGTCGGTAATTCTGTCCTGGGCTACCGCGATGCTGAAAATGACAGTCTAAAAATTCCAGCCGACCGTGTCAATACAGTCAGCTAAAGTGTTGACAGACTCGAAAACAGTACCTTTCTCGTTGCGGCTGACATGTTGGTGCAAGCCGGTTGGGCCGATTGCGTTGAAAAATGGAAGCGGTGCGGGGTACGGTTCCCTCTCGATGCGGTGCAGGGAGCGGCTCGGTGACAATCGTCCAGACGGCGTCGGTGAGACCAAGGCTTATGGTGCAGGGTGAGGCGGTGCTCGATGCGGTGCTGGCAGGTTGCGGTGCAGGCGACGGAGCTGGTCGATGTTCAGGTCGGGCAGCGACAGTGACGTCCAGGCAGGGTGAAGCTAGGCAGTGCGGAATGCAGTGCCCACAAACACGGTGCATGGTGCCTTATGCGGGGCCTTCAGGACACGGAATTCTGCAACGGACTCCGTGACAGAGTCGGTTGACCTTTTCTTCTGTGGCGAATGAAACCAGCGGTTCCAGAGACGGTGCCCAGAAGGATGGTGAGGTCTTTGCTGCTTCTGAGACCTCTTGAACAGGGGGCAAGCTCCACTTCCAAGCCCTTGGAGATACTTTCTCAAGCAGGATACACACACAGGTCCCCTCCTTGGCAGAAACAGCTACTGCAGGCCAACCCCAGACAGCACACAGCAAAGGGGCAGTAATCCTCCTCCTCCAGTTTCTTCCAGCTCTTCTCCTTGGATGAGGTTCCTCTTGAAGTCCAAAAGTGATCTAAAAGTATGGGGTCTGGACTCCACTTTTTTTTAGCATAAATTCCTTTGTTCTCTGGTGGCGGAGAAGCTCTTTGCCCTGCCCAAACCAGTTCAGTCCTCTCTGGTGCAACTTCCTGGCAGGGGGTGGAGACAGCATTGTCCAAAGGAGACCAGGCCCTTTCAGGTGTGAAAGGAATCTCTTCCCCCTACTCTAAATACAGCCCAGGTCTATTCAGCCCAGCCCTGACTCACCCTGGAAAGGCAGGACACACCTCACCCCCACATCCCCAGCCCCGTCACTCCAAAGCCAGACAGCCAATACACAAACCTAGCAGAGGCACACTGGATGGCTAAGCAAGAAAACACCTACTTTCTAAAAGTGGTATTTTCAAACACACACTATAAAAATCCTCTTTACTAAAAGATGCATTTTTATATTCTGAGTTCAGGCATACTAAACTCCATTTTTCCATCTTGTCCCAATGAGAAGTTATATTTATTAGCCTTTCAATAACGAAAAATGAAGTTGGCAGTATTTCACTATCAGGACATGCCACACACACCAGGGCATGTCCTACTTTTCACATACACTGCACCCTGCCCACAGGGGTACCTTGGGCCTACCCTAGGGATGACTCGCATGTAAGAAAAGGGAAGGTTAGGGCCTGGCAAGTGGGTGCACTTACCAGGTCGACATGGCACTACTAGACTGCACACAGACACTGCAGTGGCAGGTCTGAGTTACCTTTGAAAGGTTGTGTGGGTGGCACAATCAGTGCTGCAAGCCCACTAGCAGCATTTGGTTTACAGGCCCTGGGCACACACAGTGCACTGTACTAGGGACTTAACAGTAAACCAAATATGCCAATCATGGAATCACTAATCCATTAAACACAATTTATAGAGGGAGCACTTGCACTTTGGCACTGAACATCAGTGGCAAAGTGCCCAAAGCTTCTAGACCAGCAAAAACAAAGTCAAACACAGGAGGAAAAGACAAAGATACAGGGGAAACCCACGCCAATGATGACAGGTCTAACACGTGCCCCCTCCAGCTGAAATGTGGGGAGAACTACTCACCCATCTGGGAGTTCTCTTCACTAAGGCGGAAAAATCTGGACAGACCATTAGCATTGGCTTGTTCTGTATCAGAGCAGTGTTCCACCGTAAAGTCCATCCCCTGTAGGGAAATGTACCACCTCAACAACTTTGGGTTCTCATCCCTCATCTGCATCAACCATCTAAGGGGCCTGTGGTTGGTCTGAACCCGGAAGTCAGTCTCAAACAAGTAGGGCCTCAGCTTCTTCAGTGCCCAGACCACAGCAAAAGCCTCACGCTCAATGGCACTCCACCTCTGTTCCTGGGGAAGTAACCTACTAATGAAGGCTACGGGTTGGTCTAAGCTCTCCTCATTCAGTTGTGAGAGCAAAGCTCCCACACCATGCTCTGAAGCATCTGTCTGCACCTCGAATTCCTGCGAGATGTTGGGTGCCTTGAGCACGGGTGCTGTGCACATGCCAGATTTCAGGGCATCAAAAGCCTTCTGACAGGCGTCAGTCCAGTTCACCTTCCTGGGCTGCTTCCTAGAAGTCAGCTAAGTCAAAAGGGCAACAATGGTGCCATATCCCTTGACAAACCTCCTGTAATACCCGGTGAGGCTTAAAAAGGCTCTCACCTCTGTCTGGGTCTTGGGGGGGGGGGGGTTCACAAGCCAGAATGGTATCAATCTTTGGCTGTAGGGGCGCCACCTGTCCGCTTTCTACCTGGTGTCCCAAGTACACCACTAATCCCTGCCCGATCTGGCACTTGCTGGCCTTGATCGTGAGGCCTGCCCTCTGCAGAGCCTTCAACACTTACCAGAGGTGACGCAGGTGTTCCTCCCAAGTGGCACTGAACACTCCGATATCATCCAGGTAGGCGGCACTGAAATCCTCCAGCCCAGCCAACACCTGATTGACCAACCTCTGAAAGGTGGCAGGGACATTCTTCAACCCAAAGGGCAACACCCTGAACTTGTAGTGCCCCTCTGGTGTAGAAAATCCAGACTTCTCTTTGCCCCTTCAGTTAAGGCAATCTGCCAGTACCCAGACGCTAAGTCAAATGTGCTGATGTACTTGGTGGCTCCCAACCGATCTATGAGCTCATCAGCTCTGGGGATGGGGTGGGCGTCAGTCCTGGTGACTGAATTGAGCCCTCTGTAGTCCACACAGAACTGGAGTTCTGGCGTGGCACCGGGTGCGGCAACCTTTGGGACCAAGACCACTGGGCTGGACCAAGGGCTGTTGGAGGGCTCAATTACCCCTAGAGCGAACATCTTGGAGACTTCCTCCTTGATGCTAGCTTTGACCCTGTCATTCAACCTGTACATTTTGTGTGTTACAGGAGGACTGTCCCCAGTGCCCACATCATGGGCACACCACTGAGTGACACCAGGGGTCAGGGACAACAGA
Organism: Calotriton arnoldi; assembly: GCA_963921515.1. Taxonomy (NCBI): domain Eukaryota; kingdom Metazoa; phylum Chordata; class Amphibia; order Caudata; family Salamandridae; genus Calotriton; species Calotriton arnoldi. The sequence goes on along the minus strand of CAWUFW010002949.1, from coordinate 1,831,017 downwards.
GCAGCAAACTGTACCAACAGTTGGCGGCAGTCACTCTGCTCTGCTGTTCAAGAGTCAGGGTGGGGGAGAGGTTTACACCGTCCACTGACCCATCGTGCTCCTTAGCAGACAGGAGGTCAGGGAGAAGCTCAGTCTCCTCTTCCATTCCATCATCTGTCGCTAGCAGCATGCCCACTTCGGACCTCTCCAAGTGGGGCTTAAGGCGGTTCACATGCAGGGCGCGCAAAGGGTTCCTGGGAGACGGCAAGTCCACCAGATAGGTGACGTTACTCTTGCGCCCCACCACCTCGAAGGGTCCGATCCACTTATCTTGGAGCGCACATGGCTGGGGTCATGACCTACACTTTTTTGCCAGGTTGAAACTCGATCAGAGTGGCATTCTGATCATACGACCATTTCATCTCTCCCTGGCTGGCTTCAAGATTCGCCTGAGCGGGTTGTCTGAAGCGCTTAGTTTGGTTCCTGAAGGCCAGCATGTAGCTATATTCATCCTGGGGAGGTTTACTGGGAGCTTTCTCCCAGCCTTCCTTGACAAGACTCAGAGGTCCTCTTACAGGATGCCCATACAGAAGCTCAAAGGGACTGAACCCTAAGGACTTCTGCGGTATCTCTCTGTAAGCAAACAACAGGCATGGTAAGAGAACGTCCCACTTATGCCTCATGGGTTCACCAAGACCCATAATCATGCCCTTCAGGGTCCGGTTGAATCTCTCAACCAGCCCATTTCCCTGGGTGTGGTAAAGAGTGGTGAACTTATAGGTAACACCGCACTCCTGCCACAGGGACTACAAATACCTGGTTATGAAGTTGGTACCCCGGTCAGACACCACCTCTCTGGGGAATCCCACATGGTAAAAGATCCCCATCAACGCCTGATCCACCACGGGGGCAGTCACAGTCCGGAGAGGGATGGCCTCTGGGTACCGGGTGGCATGGTCCACCTACACCAGGATGAACCTGTTGCCCATGGCTGTCTTGGGGTCCAGAGGCCCCACAATGCCAATGCTCAACCTTTCAAAGGGGGTGCTGACGACGGGGAAATGTTGAAGAGGAGCCTTGCCCTTCCTCCCACTCATACCACTTGCCTGGCAAGTCCGACAATGGGTGTCAGAATCTTTGCACATTCTGGGCCAGTAAAAGTGGGCAGCAAGCCTTTCAACGGTCTTGTTTTGCCCCAAATGCCCTGCTAAAGGCACATCATGAGCCAGACCCAGTAGGAAGGCTCTGAAACGCTGGGTTACCAGCAGCACCCGTGCTGACCCAGGCTCAGCAACCTTAGGCTCACTATACAGGAGATCATTCTCCCAGTAGATCCATTGTGATCCAGACAGATCACCTGCTGCCTGGTTTTCAGCCTGCTGCCGCAAACCAACAAGAGAGGGGCATCCCTGCTGCTCCTGGCAGAATTCCCCCCTAGAGGGGCCCCCTTCCTGCTGCTAATGGGTTTATCTCAGGCAGGTCCCCCAGTTCAGCCACTTGCTCCCCTGTAGGTTCCAGGGGATCCCCCTCAAGGTCTGCCTCCTCCTGGACCGTGGGAACTTCGGGGGCCGGTTTCCCACACCACCTGCCTCCTCTCTTTATGGCAGGCACCTGGGCCCTTTTTCCAGGCTCCAGGTCCTCTTGATTGCTCTTACCAGCTGCCATAGACCGAGTGGTCACACATGCCCACTCGGGCAGACCCAACATCGCCAAATGAGACTTGCGTTCCACCTTCTACCAAGGTGAACTCTCCAGATCGTTGCCTAGCAGACAGTCATCAGGCATGGCTGGCCTCACAACTACTTTCAAGGTACCTGAGACCTCCCCACTCAAACGGAGCCTGTGCCACTCTGCAGAGGCACTCTGAGCTGTCAGCTGCAACTACTGGGTAGAGTACATTGGGGACCACCTGCTCTTCAAACACTAGCCGACAACTGACAGCTGTCACGCTGTCTCCAGTGTCTCTCAGAGCCTGCACCTTATGGCCATTGATGGTCACCCACTGCCTGTATTTCTTAGTGTTAGCGGGCAGGTGGGCCCTTGTGACCATGTCAATGTCTCCTAGTGAGTCCAGGGTCAATTCTGCTGGCTCCCCCCCTCCCCCCCGGGACTCCAACTCCTCCCCAAGGCTACACTATTCAACCCACGGAGCGGAGCACCTGTGGGTGCAGTGGTGGTCTTTTTGGGACACCTACGATCGATCCCCTATGAAGTAGCCCACCTGACCACAAGCATAACATGCACGGGGGCCCTTCTGGCCAGGCTTACCTGTAGGGACCCATGGCTGCTTCTCACTGGGGGGCTGGGGACCCTTCCCTTGGCAATTACTTTGGGGCCCTTTGTAGAACTCCTTTTGTTTACCCTTGCCCCCCCCCACTCTTCTGCTGGGGACCCTGCCCACCTTTGGCGGAGTCTTCCACATGACCTTTGTGGACCCTGGTACTGCCCCAGCGGTCCTCTTCCACAGCAAGCTTCCTGGGGTCAGTCAGCTTACTCAGGGCTCGAAAAATCTTTAAAATATTACTAGACCTGCAGGTCTAGTGACTAGAATTATCTACTCGACTCAACATGAATACACTCGACCCTCAAACTGGTTGCATACAAATTTTCTTCAAAACATTTGCAGCGCCAACAACACAAGAAAGCTTTGACCAACCATATTGCTAGCAAACAGCAAATTTCAATTTGTCACCCAGGTACCTCCCTAAGATGTGTGTATCAGAGGTGGTGAAAGTTTACAAACATATTAAATATGTAAAAGTATATAAACTTTAACAAGTCACTGAAATGCCTTCTATGAACAACATATCAGGCACTTACTTGTTGGTGATGATGCTGAAGCTCTGAGCTAACCATAGAGGTTGTGTTCTTCAGATGCAACGCTTCCTGTCTTTGGAATACTTTCTGTCTTGAAATAACTTTGTGCAACAGGACCACACTTGTATCAAGGAAGATGTTGATGCAGACTGAGCGAAGAGTCTACCATAGCCAGAACAAGTCCCTGTTCTTTCAAAATAAGGACAGTTTTCCATATTGGACCTGGAAGGCGGTGTCCAGTAATGTGTCTTTGTCTTGGGTTTGCTCTCAGTGAAAGCAATACTGCTCGGGTTGGATTAAAGTGTCAACTTTCGATCTATCCACATGTATTTGCATTAATGCTGACATGTCAGCTTTGAGGCTGAATGTAGCTCATGTTTTAATCAGTTTATGCTGCCAAATCCTCCATGTTTTTGTTTATATTGCTGTAGTTGTGGCAGCGCTTAATTTGTAAAAAAAATAAAATAAGTGTCAGGGCCCTTGTCAGGAGTCCACTTCCACTGCCCATTGCCACTGCCAGCACTGCCAATTACAGTATCAACACAGCTACTAACCATCCCAGTCCTACAAGTGTGACAATGCTGACTATTCCAAGCCCTCAAATCTAAAAGAATGGCTTTGTAGGCTGGTATTAACCTCTTTTAATGTATGTTGAATTAATAAACAACTGTTGCTGTGCTAGTCTCCAAAGTAAGCAAACAGCTCCACCATGGCAGAAAGTGTTGCCAATCAAGTGCCAGTGCCAAGCACCAGAAATCACTACAGGGGTGTGGAATTTAATAAAATATCTACTTGTCCATGGGGCAGGTTGCTTCATAAATCTATTTGTCCTGTAACAAAATCTACTTGCCCCTTTGGTGCCATGTAGTGCAGCGACAAATTATGGCAGCAATCTCATTATATAAGAGCTCTGATATAGCCAGGGCTCATACCATAGTAGTGTTTGAATACTTGCAATCCCCTTCTGTTGCCACGTTTCCGCAGATCTACATACTGGGACTGAAGGCAGTGGTAAGCAATAGTTCCAAGGTTAGAATGCCCTTTTGAGTCTGTGCAAACCTACTAACTTGCATGTTTTAAGGGTTTTCAACAACTCTTCTCTAATCTTTTCCCATACTGAGAAATGTTGGAAATTTACTCCTGACAATGGCAGGCGTAAACCTTCTTCAAGAGTTGGGAAAAAGTGGTTGGAGGGAAAGTGTACTTGCAAACACTCAGATTTTTGCATGAGCAAATCTATCAATCAATCAATCAGAGCATTTGTATAGCGCGCTACTCGCCAGTGAGGATCTCGAGGCGCTGGGGGAAGGGGGAGGGGTGCAGCTACTGCTCGAAAAGCCAGGTCTTGAGTAGCCTCCTGAAGGTTAGTAGGTCCTGGGTCTGCCGTAGGAGGATGGGGAGGGTGTTCCAGGTCTTGGCGGCGAGGTGGGAGAACGATCTGCCGCCCGTGGTCGTTCTTCGGATGCGGGGGACGAGGGCGAGGTCGGCGGAGCGGAGCTGGCGGTTCGGGGTGTAGAAGGTGAGTCGTCTGTTGAGGTATGCTGGTCCGGTGTTGTGGAGTGCCTTGTGTGCGTGGGTGAGGAGCTTGAAGGTGATCCTCTTGTTGACTGGAAGCCAGTGCAGGTCTCTCAGGTGGGGTGTGATGTCGCTGCGGCGAGGGATGTCGAGGATCAAGCGTGCAGAGGCGTTCTGTATGCGTTGTAGTCGTTTCAGGAGTTTGGCCGAGGCTCCTGCGTAGAGGGCGTTACCGTAGTCCAACCTGCTGCTGACGAGGGCCTGGGTGACCTTTCTTCTTGTTTCGGTGGGGATCCACCTGTAGATCCTGCGGAGCATGCGGAGGGTGTTGAAGCAGGAGGACGAGACGGTGTTGACCTGCTTGGTCATGGAGAGTGTTGAGTCGTGGATGAACCCCAGGTTGAGTGCGTGGTCGGTGGGTGTTGGTGCTGCTCCCAGTGCGGTCGGCCACCAGGAGTCGTCCCAGGCCGAGGGGGTGGAGCCGAGGATGAGGACTTCCGTCTTGTCCGAGTTCAGCTTTAGACAGCTGTTCTTCATCCACTCGGCGACGGCTTTCATTCCTTTGTGGAGGTTGGTTTTGGCGGTGAGAGGGTCCTTGGTGAGGGAGAGGATCAGCTGGGTGTCGTCGGCGTAGGAGATGATGTTGAGGTCGTGCAGTCGGGCGACGTGAGCGAGCGGTGCCATGTAGATGTTGAACAGTGCCGGGCTGAGGGATGAGCCCTGGGGTACGCCGCAGATGATCTCGCTGGCTTCGGATCGGAAGGGGGGGAGGCGGACGCTCTGGGTTCTGCCGGAGAGGAAGGAGGTGGTCCATTCCAGTGCCTTGTCTCGGATCCCTGCGTTGTGGAGGCGTGTGCGTAGGGTGCAGTGGCAGACAGTGTCGAAGGCGGCTGACAGGTCCAGGAGGATGAGGGCCCTGGTTTCGCCGTTGTCCAGTAGGGCCCTGATGTCATCAGTGGCGGCGATGAGGGCAGTTTCGGTGCTGTGGTTGCTGCGGAACCCAGACTGGGACGGGTCCAGGATGGTGTTCTCCTCGAGGTAGCGGGTCAGTTGTCTGTTGACGGTCTTCTCGATGACCTTCGCCGGGAACGGGAGCAGGGAGATGGGTCTGAAGTTCTTGAGGTACTTCGGATCAGCTTTGGGTTTTTTGAGTAGGGCGTTGATCTCGGCGTGCTTCCAGCTCTCCGGGAAGGTCGCGGTCTCGAAGGAGATGTTGATGGCCTTGCGGAGATGGGGTGCGATGGTGGCGCTGGCTTTGTTGAAGATGTGGTGTGGGCATGGGTCTGACGGAGAGCCGGAGTGGATGGTGTTCATGATTTTGATGGTTTCATCGTCGTTTACGTTGGTCCAGGTGAGCAGGGGATTGGTGTGGATGGTGGCCGTGAAGTCGGAGCTGTCGTGGATGTCTGCGATCTTGCGATGGAAGAAGGTGGCAAGGGAGTCGCACAGGTCTTGAGAAGGTGGGATGTCGTTGGTGTTGGAACTAGGGTTGGAGAGTTCCTTCACGATGTTGAAGAGCTCTTTGCTGTTGTGTGCGTTGTTGTCTAGGCGGTCTTTGAAGGAGGCCCTTTTGGTGGATCTGATGAGGTGATGGTGTCTGCGGATGGCGTTCTTGTGGGCTGCGTAGCTCTCCGGTGTCTGTTCGCGGTGCCATTTCTTCTCTAGTTTTCGGCAGGTTTGCTTGGAGGCCTGGAGGTCCGTGGTGAACCAGCTGGCTCTCTTGTTGGTGTGTCTATTGGAGGGTTTCTTGATCGGGGCGAGAGTGTTGGCGCAGTCGTCGATCCACTGTCTGAGGTTGCGGGCGGCGGTGTCGGGGTCGGTGGGGTTGGCGGGTGGGCTTCGGGCGAGGGTGGCGTTTAGCTGGTCTTCGGAGACTTTGCTCCAGCAGCAGCGGGGGATCTGTTGAGTGCGGTGGTGCGTGGTGGGTTTCCGGAAGGTGAAGTGGATGCAGCGATGATCGGTCCAGTGGAGTTCGGTGGTGTGGCTGAAGGAGACGTGGGGGCTTGCGGAGAAGATGGGGTCAAGCGTGTGGCCGGCAGAGTGGGTAGGTGTTGTGACGAGCTGTCTGAGTCCGAGGTTGGTGAGGTTGTCCATCAAGGTGGTGGAGTTGGTGTCGTTGTTGTTCTCGAGGTGGAAGTTCAGGTCCCCGAGGAGGATGTAGTCTGTGGAGGCGAGGGCGTGCGTACTGATGAAGTCGGCGATGGAGTCGCTGAATTGTGTCCGAGGTCCGGGGGGTCAGTAGACGAGGGTTCCTCTCAGGGTGGTGTTGGGTTCTGTGTGGATCTGAAAGTGCAGGTGTTCGGCGGTGCTGAGGGTGTCGTCGGTGCTGGTCGAGACTCTGAGAGTGTTCCTGTGGACGATGGCGATTCCTCCTCCTGTCCGTTGGTGCGGTCCCTGCGGGTGATCTTGTAGCCGTCGGGGTCCCAGAGTTCGACGGCGTGTTTGCGGGCGGAGCCGGTGTTGAGTAAAATGCATCTGAGGTGGTTGCGTCCTTTCTCGGTGGGAGGATTGGCGGCTCGGATGCTGGTGAAGCTGCAGTTCCGGCAGGAGAAGGGTCCTTGGGTGCGCTTCGGGGCGGCCCGAAAGCAGGTGTGTGATCGTCCGGTGTTGAGTGCGTGGAGGGTGCTGGCATCGTAGCGGTGATGAGCGTCGTGGCGTTCGCGTGGGCCAGGGGTTCTGGCGCTGGGCGCGGTCCAGGCGCGGACGGGCGCAGACGGGCTTGCCTTAGGCGCGGCGCTAGCGGCGCGGCCGCCATATAAGGGGAGGTGGGAGGGAGGAGCAGCTGGGAGGCGGCGAATGGGCGAGCAGGGGGGCAGGCCGCAGGGGACGCAGCGGCGGGAACGGCGAAGCAGGGATACAGAAGGCAAAAAGGGGGCACAGAGAGAAAGGGGGGAAAGAGGGAAACAAGGAACAAAACAAAATTACACAGGCAGAAAACAAAATAAGACAAAAGCAGTGAACAATTTAAGGCAGTACCGGACTACCGAGGCGGAGGGGCCTCGAACCTGCGGCAGTGGAGGTGACTGGCAGCAGAGGCAGACAGAAGCACTGGTGGAGCTGTGCGGCGAGGGGGAGCGACCTGCCTGAGGACATGCATATTTGCTCATGCTAAAATGCATTTCACAAACATTTTCTAGGAGTACTATTTCTTGTACTGCATCTGTAAATTCTTGGGAATTCACGAAAGCCGTATAGCTGCATTTAATGCAAGGACATATACCATGGGTGCACTTTCTTTAATAATTGGGCCCCTAATTTGGTCTGGTGTTGACTGTGACCTTTTGTGTTTATTAAAATACTGTCTCTCTCTCTCTCTGTATCGGCAGGCTTCACTGTGAGTGACAGCATTCTGCTCTTTCACAAGGAGCATATCGGCACACAAAGTAGTTTTGTTCAGTTCCAGTAACTACTGTGGCAGTGTGTGCTTTTTGAGACCAAAAACAATTTTTGCTTTTGCCAATGTTTGTTATAATGGTGAGGGCCCGGCATCTCCCACACCAATAAGGTTTTACAAAAACCATGCCATAACAAGTCACACATTGGCAAAACTAAAAATCTGACCACCAGTTTCAGATCTACTGGCTTTTCCAATGCTTGTTTATTTTTGTTTCTCATAATCTTATTGAAACTGGTTACAATGATTTTCCATTATGAATATTTTTGGGAAATACTAGCATGCATCAACACATGTTTCTAAATGATGCTGCAAAGACATGGTACCTGAAATTTTACAGTAGTTTAGCAAAATGTTCTTTTTCCTGCTTTTCTTTTTTAGGAACATTTTATTTTGAAAGCAAAGAATCCTCAATCTTGCTTTCAAGCGCCTGGAAATATTTGCATCAAAGCAGAGAGCATTCTGGGCGCATTATGCATAGCCTCTTATTTCTAAACTTTGAAAACCTGTGTACAGATTTTTATACTGGAACCACCGTCAGTAGTGCAGTCGGAGCTTACAACATTACTTAGAGCGCTCACCCTAATAATAAAGGCTTTCAATTAATGAACCATAAATACAAGTTTGAACAGCATTAACATATGGGCAAAAATATTACCTTAACTGTAGACAGTACCCTCCCTGATCCATAATGTGGTACTGCAAACTGGCAGCCAAAGGGTTTGTGCTTCAGGGGCCTACTTGCCCCAAGGACAAAATACACATGAAAACTTGTTTCCCTTGACCCCAAACAATATGTCCTGGGCGTCGGGCTATGGCGCTGATTTGAACATATAGCAATAACTAGTCGCTATCTTCTGACTCAGTGACAGTCTTGTTTCGTTGACATGGAGGTTAGTGGCCCATAACATGTCTCTTTCCTGGGTTTGCTGGCATCCAATGCAAAACTGCTGGGGTTGGATCAAAAGTTTCTAACTCCGGCCCATCTACTTGGATTCTCATTAAAGCTGACATTGTGTCACTTTTGAGGGACGTACGAAGCTCATTTTTTAATCGGTTCATGCTGCTAAACCCATGTTCGCATATTGCCTTTGTTGGACTGATGGAAAGCATGATTTCTAAAATTGGAAGAACATGTTTAACTTCTTCCGGGCGTCTTTTCAATAACTGGGTGAACAGGGCTAGTGGCTTATGCGTCATCCGATGAAAGACGTACAGTATGAAATCTAGCCACTCTCCAGGGGCAGACTGAATTTCATCATCAGTAAGTACCTTTTTGTAGTGCGTAACAAGCTCCTCAAATTCTTGATCCCCAAAACCTCTAATCTTTTCAACAGAATCTGGCCACAAAGTCAAATAAAAAATGTTAAACAAAGAGTGTGGCTTGCCAGAGATGTGTTTCAGAAACCGGTCATTTATTAAAAAAAAGCACTATCTATTAACTCAGTAGTGTCTTCATTGCCATTAGTTTCACTAGAGCTGCCTTTTGTAGCAGGCTTTTCCGGTGTTGGTAATGGAACCGCTGCAAAATTATTCTCTTTAAAAAGCAATTTAAATTGTGTTAGTGCTTTTCCCGGCTTTGTTTTCAGCTGTATTAGCTTCTGCTGAAGCACCTCAATTCTTCTTGCAACTTCAGAAATAAGACTGCCTTCTTGTTGAAATGCTTTAGACACTTGCTGAAGCAGCTCTGTGAAGTCTATCATGAAGTGCAAGAAATAAAGAAACTTCTCAGATTTCATGTCATGAAGCAATCCTTTGGCTTTATATGAATATCCATCACTACCAGTAGCAATGTGCTCAAGATGAAGTACTGTAGCCTTCTAGTTTGTCTTAAGTGCTGTTACTGCCCTGTGCTGACTTGCTACACATCTGATTTGCTGCAATCCAGCAAAATGTTTTAATTGCTCTTCCAGATTCTCAGCTATCTCTTTAAGTTCTCTTCTCCACTTAGGTTAATAATAATATAGTTTGAAACATCCTTTGAGCACCTCTTTAAATTTGGATAAGTATGAACTTGTTTTTTTAACATCACACACAGCAAGTTCTAGATTGTGAGCAGTGTGATTGCAGTTGTCCCATCCTTGATGTGTGGAGACTTCGTCCAGTAGCTGCTTCACAGCACCAGATTTACTGCCCAGGTTCACACCAGCTCCATCTGTATTCAGACCAATGCATTTCTGACTCAGAATATCCAGAGATATGCCCATGCTTTGCAGGCCAAGTAATATAGCATTTTTCACACCGGATGCAGTGGAGCTTTTCATGCCGACAATGTTACACAGATTGGTAACAAGGGTGCCTTCACAAACGAATCGTTCATAAATCAGTTCCTGTTCCTGTATTCCTTTGTCAGTTGACCCATCTGCCAGAACACTGAGGAACCTAGCATTTTCTACTTGTGATCGGATTGTCATTTTTATGGTCTCTGAAATTGCTATTACAAAGTTACGGCATGCATGATCATTGGTATAATTTTCCACATTCCAGTCAGGATTGTTCTTTTTCTGCAGTGTGCAGAGTTTTGGAAACTTAATAAAAGCCTCACCTTCTTTTGCAAGATAATAGGTTGTATTAAATAGAATGCCTAAGTGCCCGATATTTTTTCCCTGCATTTTTGTGATTGATTTAACTATGTAAGTCTCTTGTGGGATTTGAATTGCAGCCTCATGGAATATGCATATTTCATGTGATTTGCTCTTGTGCCATTCCAAGGTCTCCCTTTTGAACTTTTCTGTACACCAACATATAGGGAAGACTTAGTATCTGCAAATGAGGAAACTTCCTGCAAACTCCACAATACAAAACTTTAGACTTTTTTAAACTGATCTCTTCTAGAACAGCTCCGTTAGTATCCTTTTCTTCAATCACTGCCCACTTAAAATCTTCAAGCCATTTCTGTTGAACAACTCTCTGTCTTTTTCTTTGATCATACTCCCTTTGCTTTTGGTGGATTTCTTCTAATCACTTCCTTTTCCCAACTGCTGAACTCTCTCCTGCATTATTCAGTGGAGTCTTAGCTCCAGTGGTTTTTCCCAACCGCAACCTGATGTCTGCCATTGTTGCTGCACTCTCTGCCTGTTGTCTGCCTCCTCACTAAATAGCCAGCACTGGTTCTGTCCTCTGAGCTAGAATCTAATTGCAAAAGAAAAAACAATAACTGTTAACTAATTTAAAATAACAGGAACTGTGTACAAACTACTAACTTTAAAGGCTTAACAATCTTGCTTTCCGTAATTAGAGTAAGATGGCTCCAATTACTTACTGCAAAGATATATGTGACATGTGTATGGCTTACTGTAACCCGTCACAGGCCAAGATGGATTCGGTGTTCCATTCAAAGTAGAATCTTGACTTTTAATGCTATTACTGTACATTGCTCCTACCAAATATTTATCACAAAATCTAATGGTACTCATCTTACTGACCTTAGGATGGAAGGCTGTGAGTCTGCTTTGATGGGATTGTAACTCATGACTTCAGTCAATGGTACAACAATGCGAAATGGTTTTTAATGCAGGCAAGGAAAATTGCTCCTCTTTTCCCCAGTTAAGTAGTAAAATGCAGGGGCCTGATTCTGCTGTGCCGTGGTTCCACTACACTTGCTGCACCATTGACAGCTAATGCCTCTGATTTCAATGCATGAAAGAGCAAGTAGGAGGTTGCTGTAGCCTGATTGCTACTCACTGCGAATGAGCACCCTTTGGGAATATGGCTGTCACCCACCCCAGACATGTATTGGAGAAAGGCTGTCAGGCACACAGAGCTGCAGTAAGTGCAGAGAAATGTCCACTTTCTAAAAGTGGCAGTTCTAAAAAGTAATGTTAAATCCACCTTCACCAGTAAGGAGGATTTATCATTACAATCCAACGATAAAAAGCTGCTCCTCTCTGATTAGGAATTACAGCTTAAAAGTGTATTAAGGAATTCCCTGTGCTACCCTATGAGAGGAGTAGGCCTCACAGTAATCAAAAATGAATTTAGCTGTTTTAACTACCAGGACATCTAAAGCATCACAGTACATGTCGTACCTTTTACTTGAATAGCACCCTGCCCTTAGGGCTACCAACCTGTACCTCACGGGTGACTTACATGTAATAAAAAGGAAGTTTAAGGCCTGGCAAGTAGTTTTAAATGCTAAGAAGTCGAAGTGGCAGTAATTTGCACACACAGGCACTGCAGTGGCAGGCATGAGACAGGTTTGAAAGGCTACTTTTGTGGGTGGCACAATCAGTGCTGCAGCTCACTAGTAGCATTTAATTTACAGGCCCTGGGTATATGGTATACCACTCTACAAGGTATTTACAAGAAAATTAAATATGCCACAATTGTGAGGGATGGGACTGTAGCAACATGATTCACCCATTCTGTTGTATGGCATACATCAGAAGCGGAAATAAAAGGTAAAAATCGCACATGAACTTGGCAAAACAGTCACTGCACATTATACTTTAATCTGGATTGTGAATTAGTGACTCAAGAAGTAAAACTAACAGAGGTTAAATAGTGACCATGCAGTAACGATAATTCCCAGGCTGATTTTACCATCTGACAACAGACATACACTAGACAAGTTCAGAATGAGGGCACTGGGCTAAAAAACACATCTGATAGAGACATCTAGCCGCAGATTCCTTTGAACTTCCAGGCTGGATCCGGAAGATTATTGATAGCAGTACCCCTGCGTGCCGGCAGATGGCATCGGTCGACTCCACATGACGGTTATATTGATGACGTGGATGTCACGATGACGAACACGACGCCTACGACGTCACACGGAGTCGACTGACGCCTGGAAGTTCAAAGGTAAGGAATCTGCGGCTAGATCATGTCTCTACCAGATAAGGTGTTACTGAAGGTAAGTAACTTGTCCTTCACAGCAAACCTGCCACTGGAACAGTCTCAAAGAAAGCAGGAGGCAGCTACAAAGCTAACCGGTGCTTAATTTGTGCCGGTGTTTGCAGATGCTTAGACACTTGCTTATTGTAAACACTGCCATTATTTAATTATGACAGTCTACTACATGGTGGCGCTGTCTATTTTTGAGCAGAACTCATGAACAAATGTGTTCAATATGTTGAAAAAGAAAATGATTATGAACGCAGTGGGTCCAGGCCATATTTACATAGGGTGACCAGACGACTTTCAAAGTCTATCCTGGTGTCCCAACAGTTTTACAGTAAATAATAACGTATTCTGGTTTTTTAGAAAAGCCCGGATGAGAGCGCACATTAATAACCGTTTAGTGCATGTTCACATTTTCACCAGCCCTCTTCTCCTTAGCGACTGGAACTGAATTATTTAAACAGTCCCCTCCTCACCTCATTGATGCAGCATGGCAGGTTTTAAAGAGGAGTGATTTGTGTGTCCTTGAGGAGGCCATTCAAGCAAGGCCAAGCATGCCCTGGGTCTCATCACAGGATATGCAGGGACATCTTAAGGATTTTGGAGGCCCTGGGCCAAACATATTTTGGTGGCCCCTGTTCAGAACATCTCTGAATTTATGATCCAATTTCAGCTTTTTCATGCCTTGTTGGCCGGGTCACTGACACTGCAGAGCCACATCGGTACAAATTCTAAATGTGTTTCCATCTAGTATTCAGGAATACCGATTTGTCTTTTCAATATTGTAATATAGCAGCAGCTCACTAATATTATTGCAAATAATCTCTGCAACCCACTGCCATTTCACATATGTGAGGTCCCGTTTTGATCTAAAAGGAACTTTTTTATGGTTGTTGCATGGTATTGAAAAACTTACACAACAGTTTGCTACAAAACGTAATAAACTCCCACACATTACCTATATTTAAAAAAAGAAATTACATGAAAATGGTATTCAAAATAATCTGTGTTTAAAAATCATTCATGGTCATCACGGCAGGACTGTGTGGATAACAGAGCCAGATCTATCAGGGGTCCCCCTGAAAGGCTGGGGGCCTGGGCCAGAGCCCACTTTGCCCATGCCTTTAAAACATCTCTGAGGAAATGGAGAGGGAATGTTCTAATCTACGTTTCAGAGGTTGGCACAAAGGGGCCCTGGATGTATTGTTTTTGGTTTGGAAATACACATTAAGATAATACATTCCTTTTTTCATATTTTGCATTCTGGTACTGGTAGCTGTGTACCGTAATAAATACAGAACCTCATGTCCCAGAATGCAAAGCAAAGTGGGTCACTTAATGCTTTTCATTTGTTTCACGAGGCAGGGCCCATTGACATTTTCACATACTTTAACATCTGTCTCAAAACCTGCCACACAGGGGCATCCACCCCTCGAGCCATGAGGCAAGAGGGTGGTTTACATTCCAAGCTTTTCTGCTTTGATTACCAATTACTGTCATTTATCCCTGTAAAGCTGTTTAGTACTCCTTCGTAATCATCAACTGCATTTTTGCTCAATGAGAAAACCGGTAGCACAAGGCTGTACTTACTAATGAGCAGTATTTAGAGAAGACCACATTTTATTAGGCACATGACAAAAACACATAGCTTTTTAAATCAGAAATAAAGTTTAACCCATTCCTGTCTGCAAAATTCAGAAAGGGTACACACACGGTTTAGGCTAGAAGGGCTGCGAACACAGGTTTACAAATCTAACACTACAGAGACGTGTAACACTATATGTGGCCTAAGGTTACAGGTGCCAGTTTCACAAGCGTCAGCTCGGTGCAGCTCCCCCCGTTTAAATAAACTGACAGCAAGAAAAGGGTTCTAGCAGCCTTAAAATTACACCAGACCCCATTTAGAGAGTCGACAAGGTCACCAAAGTCGATCTCACACTTGTCAAAGTTAGAAGGAAGCTACGTTGGCGTGAACATGCTCGCACCTTATGTTTTGTGATTGGCAGGATTATGGTTCAAAATTACTTTTTAGAGAAATAATCGTGTGTAAACAGAATGCACATAGTCCACTTGAGGCAAGATTGCTAAGCAAGCTGATGCACGTGCTGCAATCATTGGCTGACTTCCTACTCCTAACCATTTCCGAACTACAGATTTAAAAAGATGCAGTGGGTCACAGACAATAAATTCCAGTTGTTAGCAGGGACTGGTCAGCCAGCGAGCTCAGTGAGTGCCCTCAGGACAGGAGCCAGTATCAGTATTTCAAACCCACTCTCACATCTGATAGTAATTCAAGACTTCACTACGGCACTATGGACAGTCACGTAGTAGTGAGTGGAAGAAGTCGGCAAAAACCTGAGTAGGCAGAATTGGCCTTTCTAGGTTGAGCCTAGCGGCAGCGCTCATGCACTGCTCGCTCTGCGAGACTGCTGTAGTAGAGTATGGGAGAGAAGTCGCGCCCACTCCTTCCATATTTTTCATTGGCTTGAGCCCCTGAACCCGCGGCTGTGTCCCCATCCAAGTGCACCTACCGTAGGACCCCTCCCCCCCCACGCAGAGAGATCGAGCAGTCCTCGGCAGGCACAAGCTTTTACTGAGAAAGCAAAACCCATGTTATGCGAAGCTGGGCCATGGTCTCCTCTTCCTCGTGCACTCCCCAGTGCCTTACCCCCCACACAGTCAGATTTCCATATTGCACACAGTGAACTCTGTCCCAAGCATGCAGACCTATTTTACACTGGCTCCCCTCCTGCTTCAGCCCCTACAGTATCTTAGGCCTCAATTAGCAGGCAAATTGGTTTCAGTAGCAAAGTCACGGAGAATGCAAATTACCTGAATGTAATTACCATTAGGGTAATTACATTGTTCCCCTGAGTCCTAAAAGGACCTTGCTTGCTCTAAAGACCGGCAGCACTGGACAATTGAAGGTGGGGGCTAAAGCAAGGGGGCAGGAGGGAATACCTATCTGTGAAGGCTGAACACTGGACCGCACATGTCATTTTCAGGCCTGTGAACTTCACAAGTAGTTCGGAGTTCCGCATGTGCGTTCCAGCAATTTCTCTTGCAGTTGGTAAGCGGACAAGACTTGGCTGCGCTCCATTTCCTGCCAACGTTAATCCCCTTCAAAGCCACCCTCCCCAACACTAGAATCGGAGCAAGAGCCCCTGAAGCCGCAGCTGGGTCCCCATCCAAGTGCACCTACTGTAGGGCCCCCCCGCAGAGAGATTGAGCCGTCCTCGGCAGGCGCAGGCTTACATCACGGGCAGAGCTCCACTCGCAGGTCTCCCTGGATCATGGCTAAACACCCGAGGTGCAGGAGGAAAACTTCTGCTCCGCTAGGGCACCAGTGTCGTTCATGGCCTGCCTCCGGTGAAGTGAATTGGAAAAGGGGTTGGCAAAGGCAGTTTACACGCTTCTCAAGCAGTATATCCTGCCGCGGCTCATTGTAATCAGCCAATGAGAAGCGTGTAAACATGCTTCTATACACTTTACTGTGCAGAGATTACCTACCATCTGATTGGCTGATTGCAACTAGGCCTTAGCAGAACGAGCCTGCGTTGCAATCAGCCAATCAACACCTTTGCTTTTTCCGCATTTTGTCACGGCAGTTCCTGAACATTTCACCCAGCTGTCCCCTAGAGCCTTCTACTGGCACTGCATTTTAGCACAGCGACAGAGCTCACTCGCCAGGCCGGTCAAGTAGGCCTGAAAACTGTCTCGCCCTGAAAGAAATTGACTCACTATTGCAAGCGGGCGAGTACATTTTTCGAGCCCTGTTACTGTGAATGAAATGCTGGCGTAGCTCTGTAAAACAACTACCAGACAAGTGCTCCCATGCAACCAAATCATAGAGCCCCTGGAAATAATTTACCTGGCTACCCTTCACCCAACCATCCAGTGCTCTGCAAAAACAGGACATATACTCTACCTGAATGCTTGACTCCAGCTTCTTACAGGCCCTCAACTTCTGCCTGTAGAGTTCAGGAGGTCAACCCATACCTTCTGATCAAGGCTTCCAATATGTGGGCATAAGACATTTGCTCCTCGCTTGGTAAGGCTAACAAAGTTTCCCTCCCCTCTGTCATGAAGCAGCTCCACAACCCCACCCCCCAGTCTCTCTTAGGGATTCTGTGGGACCTCATTGTTACCTCCTATGCCTTAAACCACTGACCAATGTCCTCACTCTTTACAAAATCCTTAATCACTTCCTTGGGAATGTATACCTTCCCTTCTCCAGGCACTGGCAACAAGGTGCCACCATTGGAACTGGACTCTGCACTCTTGGCCTTGATGTCCAGCTCATTCAAGCCTCTTTCATGTTCTAAGAGTACCCTCTTTTCTTCTATGGCCAATTTCTGCCTTTCCAACTCCAATTTCTTATCCTCCTTTCCTAACCTGAGCTTTGTAAGCTCCAGCTCATGTACTCTATCTCTTCTTCTGTCCTCCAACTCCTCTGGAGACAGACCTTTTGAAGACACATTGCTGCCATCTCTGGAAGGTACCCTCCCCCTAGCATATTCAACAGCCCCTCCTGCCCATCAAAATCTTCCGCCTCCACCAGAGGATGTTAATCCCTAATCCTGCCCACTGGCATTTCTGGAATCCAACCTGGCCCCCAGCTCCTTTTGGTATTCCTTTCTGGTGAGTCCTCTTAATAGAGATTTTAATTTTCTTGCAGATAGCTTTCAATTGAGACACAGTGTAGGTTTCCACCATATCCTCTTCAAATTCAATGTCAATAGATGCTGGCTTGGTCATGATGAGAAAATTGGCAGTTTGTAATTTGCAGAAAATCCAAAAAGAAAAGTTCACCAATAGTATGTGGTTGCGTAATGGTCTGCACTATACTAGTAGTGTACACCAATCACTGTATGTAAGGCACAAATGCAAGTCCAGATCCTCACCGCTGACCACCAGTGTTAGAAATGGGGGTCTCTAGCTGGCAATGGTTTGCACCTTTGTCCAAGTAGGGACCCTTCTTTCTAGTCAGGGTAAGGGGGATACACTTCTAAAATAGCCCCTGCTCACCCCCTTGGTAGCTTGGGACAAGCAGACAGGCTTATCTCAGAGGCAGTGTGTAAAACATTTGTGCATGCATACAGTAACACAGTGAAAACACTACAAATGGACACCACAACAGTTTAGAAAAATAATCAAAACTTTATCTAAACCAACAAGACCAAAAACGACAAAAAATCCAACATACAATACTGTAAAAATAGTTACTTTGCAAGATAACCTTTAAATTGCAGAAATAGCTGAAAAAGACAGTTCTGCCGAGTCGGTAGCTCCGTCCGGGGCTACCGCGATGCTGAAAACAACAGAGTTTTACAATTCCAGCCGACCGCGTCGGTACGGGTCAGCTAAAGTGTTGACAGACTCGAAAACAGTAACTTTCTCGTTGCTCCCGACACGTTGGTGCGAGCCGGTCGGGGCAACCGTCGCGGTTACATTACAAAATGGAAGAGGTGCAGGGTGCGGTGCCCTCACGATGCAGTGCAGGCAGCGGCTCGGTGACAATGATCCAGATGGCGTCAGTGAGACCAAGGTTTATGGTGCAGGGTGAGGCGGTGCTCGATATGGTGCTGGCAGGTTGCAGTGCCCGTGAGGGAGCCGGTCTATGTTCGGGTCGAGCAGCGACGGTGTCGGTGACTTCCAGGCAGGGTGAAGTGAGGTGGTGCGGAATGCGGTGCCCACAGGCTGCGGTGCGAAGTGCGGCGGTGCCTTCTGCGTGGCCTTCAGGACACAGAATTCTGCGACGGACTCGGTGACAGTCGGTTGCCCTTTTCTTCTGCGGCGACTGAAACCAGCGGTTCCAGAGACGGTGCCCAGAAGGATGGTGAGGTCTTTGCTGCTCCTGAGACCTCTTGATTAGGGGGCAAGCTCCACTTCCAAGCCCTTGGAGATACTTTCTCAAGCAGGATACACACACAGTTCCTCTCGTTGGCAGAAACAGCTACTGCAGGCCAACCCCAGCCAGCACACAGCAAAGGGGCAGTACTCCTCCTCCAGTTTCTTTCAGCTCTTCTCCTTGGCAGAGGTTCCTCTTGAAGTCCAAAAGTGATCTAAAGTTCTGGGGTCTGTGCCCCACTTTTTATAGCACACATTCCTTTGTTCTCTGGTGGCAGAGAAGCTCTTTGCCCAGCCAAAACCAGTTCTGTCCTCTCTGGTGCAGCTTCCCGGCAGGAGGTGGAGACAGCATTGTCCAAAGCAGACCAGGCCCATTCAGGTGCAAAGGAAATCTCCTCCCCTTACTCTAAAGGCAACCCAGGTCTATTCAGACCCGACTCATTCAGGAAAGGCAGGACACACATCAACCCCCCCCCCCCAGTGGCTGTCTGAGAGAATGCACATCCCCAGCCCCTGCCACTCCAGAACCAGACAGTCAATACACAAACCTAGCAGAGGCACACAGGATGGCTAATCAAGAAAATACCTACTTTCTAAAAGTGGCATTTTCAAACACACAATATAAAAATCATCTTTACTAAAAGATGTATTTTTATATTTTGAGTTCATGTATACTAGACTCCATTTTCTCATCTTGTTCCCATGGGCAGTTATACTTATAAGATCTTATAAGTTAACTCCCCATTCTATCCTATGGGACAGATAGCCTTGCAATAGTGAAAAACGAAATTGGCAGTATTTCACTCTCAGGACATGCAACACACAGGGCATGTCCTACCTTTCACATACACTGCACCCTGCCCACAGGGGTACCTTGGGCCTACTTTAGGGGTGACTCACATGTAAGAAAAGGAAAGGTTGGGCCTGGCAAGTGGGTGCACTTTCCAAGTCAACATGGCAGTACTAGACTGCACACAGATACTGCAGTGGCAGGTTTGAGTTACCTTTGAAAGGCTGCTTGTGTGGGTGGCACAGTCAGTGCTGTAAGCCCAATAGCAGCTTCTTACAGTTCCTAAACTTCTGCCTGTACAGTTCTGGGGTCAAACCATACCTCCTGATCAAGGCTTCCTTCATATGGGCATAAGACATCTGCTCCTCGCTTGGTAGCAGCATTTGGTTTACAGACCCTGGGCACACACAGTGCACTGTACTAGGGACTTAATAGTAAACCAAATATGCCAATCATGGAATCACAAATCCATAACAACAATTTACAGAGGGAGCACTTGTACTTTGGCACTGAACAGCAGTGGCAAATTGCCCAAAGCACCTAGACCAGCAAAACGAAGTCCAACACACAGCAAAACACAGGAGACAAAAGGCAAAAAATACAGGGGAAATCCACGCCAATGATGCCGGTCTAACACAATATAAAAATCATCTTTACTAAAAGATGCATTTTTATATTCTGAGTTCAGGCATACTAAACTCCATTTTTCTATCTTGTCCCAATGGAAAGTTATATTTATAATATCTTATAAATAAACTCCCATTCAATCCTATGGGACAGATAGCCTTTCAATAGTGAAAAACGAAGTTGGCAGTATTTCACTATCAGGATATGCCACACACACCAGGGCATGTCCTACGTTTCACATATACTGTACCCTGCCCACAGGGGTACCTTGGACCTACCTTAGGGGTGACTCACATGTAAGAAAAGGGAAGGTTAGGGCCTGGCAAATGGGTGCACTTGCCAGGTCGACATGGCAGTACTAGACTTCACACAGACACTGCAGTGGCAGGTCTGAGTTACCTTTGAAATGCTGCTTGTGTGGGTGGAACAATCAGTGCTGCGAGCCCCTGGCCCTGGGTACACAGTGCACTCTACTAGGGACTTAACAGTAAACCAAATATGCCAATCATGGAATCACTGACCAATTAAACACAATTTACAGAGGGAGGACTTGCACTTTGGCACTTAACGGCAGTAGCAAAGTGCCCAAAGCATGTTGACCAGCAAAAACGAAGTCCAGTTCACAGCAAAACACAGGAGGAAAATGCAAAAATACAGGGAAAGCCACGCCAATGATGCCAGGTCTAACACCCACCCTCCACCTTCAACCCCGACGACCTCAAGCAACCAGCTCACAGCAGCCAAACCATTACCACCAGGTCACCGATCACCGCACTGACCACCTCAGCCATCATGTCTTCCATCCACTCCGGGGCACCCACTGACCCCTGCCCCCACCACTTCTTCAACCTCGCAATGAACCCTATCAGCACACAACTCACCAGCATCCTCAACACCTCCATCTCTACAGCAACCATCCCGGACAAATGGAAACATGCAGACATCAGACCCCTCCTAAAGAAATCCTCTGCTGACCCCAACGGTCTCAAAAACTATAGTCCGATCTCTTTGCTTCCCTACCCGGCCAAAGTAGTCGAGAAAGCCATTAACCAGCTGCTTTCCAAATTCCTGGAACTGAACCACCTACTTGATGCCTCTCAATCAGGATTCCGTGCTAACCACAGCACTGAGACCATGCTGATTTGTCGCCATAGACGACATTAGAACACTCCTCGACCGTGGGGAAACTGTGGTCCTGATCCTCCTTGACCTCTCTGCGGTGTTTGACACAGTCTCTCACAGCACCCTCATCAACAGACTCTACAACAGTGGTCTTCAAACTTTTTGATGCCGAGACCCCCCATCAAAATTTTTAAAGCGTAACGACCCCCTCGTGACAAAAATTTCTAGAACCTGGTAGTCCTTATCATTGACAACCATAAATGTTCTCCAGAGAAACGGTCAATCTGTGGTTGCACCTCATTAGTACCAGTTTAACACCAAAATATAGCAATAAGCAACAAAAAGGGGACCAGTACAGCTTTACAAAAGGCCTTCTACAGAGCGGCAACACCTGTTGCTGCTTTTTAGTAACTTTTAAACCTTTTGAGTAAATACATTTTTTTTGGTTAAAATCAGCAGATTATGCGGCAGATTATGGGGCAAATGCGGCAAATCTATAATTATGCTAAAATCGCTGCGGCCGCACAATCACATAATTCCAGTGGCCCTTGGTATAATAGCTGTAATGCATGGGCTGCAACTTTAATGCACAGCATTAGAGGAAAACCATACTATATTTCATGGGATGCTGGCAGCTTGGCAATTACAGCATGTAACTGGAGGTAGCTGAACATCATTCATCATAATTAAAACATACGTAAGTTTTTTAGGTCTTTCGCCGTCAGGTAGCTACATATAAAATAAAGGGCAGCTTCAATGAATAATAAATACATTTTAAAAAGTTGTTACTCAGTGGGAAATGCACTATAATAAATTATGAAACCTCTATTAGTTAATGCACTGCAAAAGTCTGTGTGAAACCAGAGAGTCACAGAATTAAATCGTGGTTGGTGCAGTGGAGAATAGTGACTTGTGTATTTTTAGTGCTATGAGGTCACAGCCTGTGACAGAAAGTACTGTGAATATGTAAGTCTTTATTTTATACTTGCATTACAAGCAGTATAAGATAGACTGCTACATAATGTGCAAAATGTTTTTTACGATAAAATGGTGCTTCCAAAATGTACGGGCCGCTTCCAAAATATAGGGGCTTATTTATAAGCCCCTTGCGCTGCCGATGCGTAATTTTTTATGACACTCTGGTTGCGCAGAGAGCATACCCATATCTACGAGGCCACGCAAAGTCACTTTGCGTGGCTTTTGATGGCCTCCTAGATATGGTGTTAGGCAACGCAGTACAAGTCGTGCGTTGCCTTACACTGCATCAGGGGGGCGTTCCATGGGCATTGCGGTGGGTTTCCCCATGGATTTTGACACATTCCCAGATTTACAAGCATCTGTAAACCTGAGGATGCGTCAAAACTGTATGCTGCCCCAGGGGATGCGTAATGAGGAGAAATATCTTTATGTCTCCTCAATTGTTTCCTCATTCTATGTGTACACATAGAAAGAGGAAAGGGCCTCCATGGGTTGTTTTTGCGCAGGAAGGCGTGCCTTCATGCACAAAAACAATCCTGCCAACAATGCAGACACCCTTGGACCATGGTGCAAGGGTGCCTGCATTGGCGCTAGGCACCAAATTGTGTGCCGGCAGAAAGGACAGGAGTGCACTGTATCTTATAAATACAGTCCATTCCTGCCCTTTTGAATTGGCATAGGGCAGCGCAGCAAAAATACTTGCGGAGCTGCCCAACACCATTTCATTGTAAATGAGACCCATAGATTTTAGTAATATCCAGACCCCATGTAATGCAATTTTTTTACATAACTGTCCCTTCAACACATTCTCAGGGATAGTAAGCCCTATGTAAATACAATGACAATTAAAAGTAAGAACTTCACAGCTCAGTAAACTGTGCACTACAACTCAAAAAGCTTCAAGTGATTTGATCTATTAACAGGGGCGTAACAAAGGCCCCCGCAGCCCCCGCGGTGCGGGGGCCCAAGCTCCAGGGGGGCCCCTTAGCACAGTAACCTGGCGTGACAGCTCTTGACAGTCCCGAGGGGGGCCCTCCATGTAGTTTGCAAGGGGGGGCTCAAGTTTCGTTACACTAGTGCTGAAGGTCAGAATGTCCTTAGTGTGTTTAATAAAATTGTAAAATTGCAATAGGATACAACTGAATTGAGTAACGTGTTATTTACTGAGCTACAGCGCTTCAATATTTTGGCACCGACCACTTCATTAAAGGCAGTGTTTAAAAATGTGTTTTTTAAGTGTTCCACAAAATATTGTTGTCAGTGTTCCAAAAATCTACAGCGAGTCTGCTCAAAATAGTTAAATTACAATTGTTTTCAAATGTTTTGTTTGAACACATGAGAGCAGCTAGCAGCTTGGTCTCCATTGACTAACTCCTAAAATGAGGTCATTTTAGGGAAAAAAACGCATTTCTTGCATATAGTCAGTAGATTTTGCGTCACCTGAGGTAATAACAGAAGTAAAATCACCTGGGTGCCAATAATATTACTGCTGGCTATCAGTTGACTAGCATCTGATCACAGCATTGATGGTAAGTAATGCAGAATAACGAGAGCAAATATTTTTTCACCCTTATTGGCCGTGCTATCGCCCTTTACATTCTGTTTTGCACGGAATAAGGGCATTTTTTGTTCGGAGCTCCTATAGTTAGTGTATTACATTGTCCGTCTGTCATTCTGTCGCCTAAGTATTCACTGCCTGAAAGGTCTTCTCCCACCATCACCTTTGGAAACAAGCATTAGCTGCTTCCATTTTGTCAGACATTCTGGGTAACCCTCCAATGCTACCTCATTCTGCGTGGATCAATAACGTGACTCCCAGGACAACTGAACTCAATATATAGCCTCTTTAAATTACCAATCTCTTCCTCTCTAGTCGGAAATTATTATTTTACAATTTTACAATTTGCTTTTAACTCTGCCATGTCGGTACATCAGGTGCATGCTCGGAAGGACATACATATGCATGTATTACCATACAAAGGCATTCCTTTCTCACCATCACAAAGCAGTATAACAATCTGCTAATTCTTCTGCACTTTTACATAGAACATTTTAATAAACAATCAATAGTGTTTCCCATTTAAAATGCCACTGCCTTTAACAACCTTAGATGGATGAAACTCTGAATTACGTTTCCTTGCTTTTATCCAGCAATTTACAAGCCACACAGCTTTCAGCAATGCACACTCAACTCACTGAGCTACCGTGCCGTTTTTGTTCAGTGTTTACAAAACATGAGACAAGATTTGCACAATAGGAATAGTAGGAAAACCAGGTAGAAATTCTGGCACCACTTCCTCTGTGAATAGTGTGGGAGTCGTCTCTTTAGATCAGAGTCCCCCCTTGTACATTTGATAATAGCATGCAGAAAAGTGCTCCTCTAATCACAAAGTATTTAACGCAAAAAATAATCCTATATAAGGATGTGCGGCTCGGTGCAGCGTTAGACTGAACGTTTGTCACTGCTGCCATCATTTGCTTGGCAGATGCATATGCTACTCACAGCAACCAGGGGCCTAACAAAGCCCCCCCCCCGCATGTGAGGGGCCCCTTCAACATATCTTCCTGGGGGGCCCCCTCACGTTTTGTTTAAGCCACTGTCTATTAACTACAACAGCACTCTCCAGTCCTTGAGAACTCAAAGCCAGGCAGACAGCTAAACCCACCTTTCTGCCAGTGTGCTGCTGGCCTGAAAGAAATGTAAATGTGCGCAACGAGTTAATCTGCAAATCCTTTACATTTGCAGATTAACTCATTGTGCACATTTGCATTTCGTTCAGGCCAGCAACACACTGGTAAAAAGGCGTGTTTAGATGTCTGTCTGGCTTCCATTTCCCAGCACAGGAGAGTCCCTGAATAAAACTCCAGGGAAAGCATTTTAACAATGTCTGGGACGTTTTTTTTCAGCAAATGAAGAGGGCGACCCCCTTCCCATGCCTCCACGGCCCCCCTGAGGGTCGCGCCCCACTGATTGAAGACGTCTGCTCTACAACATAGGCATACAGCAAGACGCCCTCAAATAAATCACCTCCTTCCTTACAGGATGCACACCGAGCATCCGACTGCCTCCCTTCACCTCCTCACCCAAAGACATCATATGCAGAGTACCTCAAGGATCATCCCTCAGCCACACCCTGTTCAACATCTGCATGACCCCCCTCGCAGATGTTGTCAGATCCCACAAACTCAACATCTCCTACGCAGACAACACTCAACTAATGCTCTCGCTCACTGTGGACCCCTCAAACACCAAAACCAACTACTGCAACACCATGACCATCGTAGCCAAATGGATGAGAGGTAACTGCCTCCAACTCAACTTTTACAAAACTGAAGTACTGATCTTCGGGAAGAACACCTCTGAATGGGACCAAAAATGGTGGCCTGCAGAACTCGGACCCACAGTGACCGACCATGCTCGCAACCTCGGCATCATCCTCGACAGTCAAATGAGCATGAAGCGACAAGTCAACGCAGTCACCTCCTCCTGTTTCCACACACTTTGCATGCTCTGCAGAATATTCAGATGGATCCTAACCAACACCAGAAGGATTGTCACCCAAGCTCTTGTCACCAGCCGCCTTGACTACGGCAACCCCCTCTATGCCAGAATCTCCACCCAGCTCCTCAGAAGACTCCAGACCATGCAGAACGCGGCAGCCAGACTCATCCTGGACCACCCCAATGAACGCACATCGCCCAGACCTCCACTAGCTCCCCATCCAGAAGAGATGCCAGTTTAAGATCCTCACGCACACTTACAAATCCCTCCATTACCTAGGGCCTGCCTACCTCAACCATCAATTGAACTTCTACCATCCCGCTAGACACCTGTGCTCCTCTTCACTCGCCCTCGCACACCCCCCCAGCATCTGTTGCAGCCGCAGCAGTGGCCGCTCCTTTTACATTGCTGTGAAGACGTGGTATGACCTCCAGCTCCGTACAGCCTTTTTGCTGGCTGACAGTGTCGCGCTTTACAAATTCCGATTCATTGATTGATGGAGTGCTTGAAAAAAAAGAAGAAAAATTCACCGCAAACCGGTAACAGTGTAAGGAGACATGTACTTGGTCCATGCGCTATGGGAGGGCCAAACACATGAAGTACATGACGCCTGCATGCCATGACGAATGGAATCAAAGAAAATGAGAGCTACGCTGAAGTTTACCAATTGTAGGAGATGGGCAGCCTGTAAGTTCACAGATAAAACACAACAGGTCTCTTCGAGACAGCGCATGCGCTGTCTAGGCGAGACCTAAAAAAGGGGATGGGTGCGACTCCCCAGGCATCGTGCCTTGCTCCAATCCCAGAACAGGTGAATCAGTCTTCCTGTCCCCTAGGGGTGTATTGAGGGTGTTCACCCAAAATCTGCCTCCAGGGAACAGAAAGGCCATTAGACACTAGGGAAACAAGCATTTGCAATGCAATAGGTCTCGCATTTGCGAGAGTTTAAACTATTGGCATTGCAAATGACAATGCCTTTTATTTATCTGTTTTGATCATTAACACATAAATAAAAGGTATTATCAATTACAATGCCAATACCTCAAACCTTTGTAAATGCGAGACCTACTTCATTTTTAAAGAAGTGGCCGCCATTGTCCCAGGCTGGTTGGAAAGTGAAAGTGCGCACGGCTCACTGAATGTTGCAGGAAAGCATGCCGAGCTTCCAGTAGGAGAGACTCATTAAAGAAAATAGTGCTTTGAGACTAAATAAGACATACTGTGTAACAGAAGTAAAAGGGCCAGTCCTCATGGGAGGTTACAAATGAAGACAAGGCAGTACTAAGGAGGGACTAACAAGCCTATTAACGAATCAGAAGCGAGCATTTACAAAGGACAATGACAAGCCAATGAAACATGTGGGTGGAGCTTCAAGTCCATACTCGAATACAGCATGCCTCGCAGAGCAGCGCATGCGCTTCCCAGGCTTGACCTAAAAACTACTGGCCAGATTAGTGAGGAATAGTTATAGGCTGTGAAGTTTGGTAAGATGGTTGGGAAACATCCAAATGTGGAGATCTTCTGTGGAAAATTTAAGGCATGGGGAGATAGAATAGGGAGATTCTCTGGAACATTAATTTGAGTTACAGCTGTAGAGATTCTGGCAAGATTTCTGAACTGCATGTACAGGTTGACAAACGTGAAAGGGCTACCGCGGGAATATTCATGTGTTTGTTATTTGTAAAGCCTGTCATGCAACCGGAAGCTGCATCAGCACAAAACGAATAATGAATGCAGGTGTGAGGGGCGAGACGTACCTTCTCGCCGTGTCTCTCCTCTGTAGTCCTTCCTTGCTGGCCAGAATAAGAAGCACACCCAGGCTCCCAGTCAGCCAATCATAACGCTGCCTTCGCAGCATTGTGATTGGTCTGAGCGCCATGTTTCGGCACTCAGATGCTGACTGGGAGCCTGGGCATGTATCCACGCAGGCTTTAATGCAGCCTGCATGGTGAACGTGCGAAGAGCGCAAGACTGTTCCGGCCAAGCAGTCATTGCGCACTTAGGAGGGTGCTACTACTCCTCCCCTGCCCCGTCACGCAAAGCTGCAGAAGTAGGAGAAAATAAAATGATAATAATGCGAGTTATTATATTATTTTTCCTTTATTTCACTGCTAAAAAGCAGTGGGGCGACGCTCCTGCGCCTTAGCATAGGAGCCGCCACTGAATCATATGGAGGAAGGGTTGCTGGTTCTGAATGGCCACCATGCAATCCCTACAATTGCGAGGGACGTTTATTAACTGAGTTCTACCATTTGGACCAACTCTCTCAGCAGACTCAGAAGAGACCCGCAACTAGGGACTGGAGTCAGCAGGGGTAAAATCGCAGAAAGAACTGCCCAGCAGAGACTGAAATCAACAATATCAAGAAAATATCTACTTAGTACATCCCCAGATTGAGGCACTTCCTACTCTTTCAGCGTGTAGTGGAAGAGACTCCAGGCACAGAAATGGAGGATTTAAGCTCCCAAGACATGCCAAGGTGAAGGACTTAAGTTTGGACACACACCAAGGGCCATCTCCCACCACACACAGAGGCAATATCTTCATAGCAATGCAACAAGAGGTTAAACTCTAAGGACAGAAACGGCAGTCTCCCAGCAGATACCAGATGTAAGCCACTAAACTACCAACACAAGACCACGACTTAAGGTCCCAAAGGAGACCACCACTTACAGAGTGAATAAAGTCTGTGCAGAGACCTAGAACCAGAAACTAAACTCGCAGACGCGATCTAAAGTTTGTGACTGAACTCCCAGAAAAGCCCGAAGCGAGGGACTAACATCCTAACACACTGCTATGGTGAATTAAACTTCAATGGAGAATAAGATCTCGTGGTGGAAGGATCGCACATTACCGCCAACCCATCCACCCCACAGATGGACTTAAGACAGTCCAAAAAGGTGCCTCTCCGGTGTCCACGTGCCCCCTGTGTTGTCTTCAGATAGTACCCATGGGAAAGCCGCCAAATCACAAAATAATCGAACGCAGCGAGCACCCGAAGTTCAACGGTACAGCAGTGATCCATGCCTCAGGACTGCTCGATGAGCTTTATACGGTCTGGCGCCCTGAAGCCCTTTCTGTGGCGCTACACAACATTGCTGAACAGATCGCTAGTTCAGTCGGACATTAAAAAAAGCCTTCCCGCAGACTAAGCGGCTTACCTCAAGACCTTCCCACCCGGTCTTGGAGCTGGGAGAGAGTCCGGGACGGTCCCCGCTGAAGCTGCTGTGATCGCCGACCATGATAGGGAGAAGGAGCAGGAAGGGGGCTCATGGGAGGGGAGGGATGGGGACAGGGGGAAGCAAAGCCGAGGGGAACCAGAAGGATCAGTGGTGGCGCAGAGTCTTAACAGAGCACAGATCCCAGCACCCCGTTCCCTTCCCAGAACTTGCCCGGCCCCCTTCCCGCAGCCAATGTTCGGAGGAGGAAGAGGAGGGAACGGGAAGAAGGTGGGGGAGGAAGGTGGCAAAGGCAAACAACGGGCCTTATAGGGATTCTGGCAGCCGCCGAGGCTGTGCAAACACGGGGGCTCAATTGCCTCTTTCACGGGGGGCGCGCAGCACAGAGGTGGTTCTGTGGTCGAGGGGCGGGGGTCAATACCACACGGCTAGTGTACGTAACGCACTGCCCTACGACCCGGAAGCTGAAAAGTTACTGTGCGGTTCTGAAAAACAAGCATTGGCAATGCAATAGGACTCGCATTTACGCAAGACCTATTGCATTGCAAACGGGAATGCGTGCAGGCGACAAGGCACGAACGGGGGCGTGGGGGGGCGGGCGAGAAGGCATCGGACTGCGGGAAGGGGGGGCACGGGAAGAAAGTAGTCTGTGCAGTAAAGGGGACAGTAGCCATGGAAGGACACAAATGACGACATGGCCATCATAAGGAGGGACTAACAAGCCTACAACCAATCGAAAGGCAGCATTTAAGACACAGGCCAATGAAAAAGATGGGCGGAGCTTCCACGAAGCTTCCACGCTATACTGAATACTGCATGCCTCAAGAAGCGAGCAGCGCATGCGCTGCAACGCTAGGCTCGACCTATAAATAGGCCTAAAAATAAAAAGTGGTGCGGGTGGCTCACCCAGGCATCAAGCTTTGCCCCTAGTCCAGAATTGGCGCAGCAGTTTTTCTGACCCCCTCCGGGGCAGATTGTGGTTAAACACCCTCCAACCCCTTTTTTATGTAAAAAAAATTAAAAAGGCCACCAATAGGAAGTAAAGATCTCCTATCTGCCAAGGAGGGGGCAAAGGACTGTGGAGATCATTGTGGGGCTGGGAGTTCAACCTGATGCCTGGGCAGGTTGCCCCCAATCGTCACAGGAATACAAAAAATAATCTCCTTGGTGTCTAATGGGTGTTGGTTGGTGCAGATTGGAGGTAACAACATCCTAGTTTCCCCCTTAGCGAGCAGAAAGACTGTTGGGGTCATTTTGGTGGTGGGGGCTCAGTCCAATGTCTGAGCAGGATGCCCCCATCCCTGATACTAATACAAAAATAACCTCAGTTCATCGCTGGTTTAAACACCAAGAGATCAGCCCCCTTTTGGATTAGTTATATTATAGCCTTATAGCCCACTGCCGAGGGCTATCCCGATTGTTAAAGGCCACAACCCGAGTTATAGGTCAGAGCGGCAGGCGAAGGCTTATAACAAGGGAGAGAGCCTTTAACAACCGGTATAACCAGAGGCAGAAGTGGCTATAGGGCTATTAGTAGATTCCACCCACTAAGGGTAGAATGTTGTAAATTAAAAAGTAAGAAACATGAAAACAAACATTGGAACGTTGACGCTCTAGGCTTATACCAGCCATATAAGCCCGGAGCTACTCCATGTTTTTAATGAAGCTCTCAACATTCCAATGTTCTAAGTGTTATAGTGTGAACTGTCTGCAGGAAACCAGGGAGGTGACCAATACATTTTCTCTTGATTGATATAAATCCTTTTTTTTGCCAGCCAAAAGTGGTTGATTTCTCTTAATCTTAATGCAAAACTAGAGGAGCTATTTACAGGTTTGTCTTAAATGCAGGTAGTCTTAATTGGGTTGTCTAAAATCACTAAATTGTTATTGATCAATTTTTAAAATGCTAATAATGGGGGCAAACATTTTGAACATTTAATCGCTGCACTCTTTTATAGAAGGCACCTTGGAGGATAACACTGATGTATGTATGCACCTAAGGCTCTTAGATGATATACATCTTTGCAGGGGTTCCTGTTCCAGTT
Source organism: Calotriton arnoldi (assembly GCA_963921515.1). Taxonomy (NCBI): domain Eukaryota; kingdom Metazoa; phylum Chordata; class Amphibia; order Caudata; family Salamandridae; genus Calotriton; species Calotriton arnoldi. Next base: position 1,800,377 of record CAWUFW010002949.1, on the reverse strand, counting down.
ATCTTGTTATCCAGACTAACCTGTCTGGCTGCTTCCTGCACTTGAAACTCTCTAATCAAGGCGAGTTTTTGAACAGTTTTCTTAATTTAAATCTAGCATTCACGCTCACAAGGACTGCTGATGACGGGCTGGGTAGTTTACCACCTTTTGTTACATTTCGTGGGTGTTCATCTAGTATTGATTTAATTTTTTTGTCTTCTTTTGTGTTTGGTTTAGTTTCAAAGTTTAGTATTCCGCAGTCTGGGTTCAGTGATCATAATCCATTCTGTCTTTCTTTGTGTTGGTTTAAGTCTAAAAGGAGAATGAGGGACATTGTTTGTCCCTCAGTGTCGCCTGCATCTTAGGGTTGCAGACTAAAAGGAGCAAAAATCGTGCCA
>CAWUFW010002947.1:1800000-1990173 GCA_963921515.1 Calotriton arnoldi | reverse complement strand
TACTTCTGTTCAGTTGTATTGCACACCAGCAACGTCTGCAAGCAGCGACCTCTGTCTCCCACCCTCCCACCACCCCTGCTGACATGTGCAGTGTGTGCAGTTGCACGCACAGATAACCCTGGTCCACCTTGGGGGTTGGTGGTGGTGGTGGTGTCCATGGCCCCAGGTTGGTCCAGGGTCACTGCGCTGGTGTTGTTCCTTATTCTGTCCATGTCGGCAGGGATGGTATTCGTGGTGACAGTCGTTGGAGGGGTGGGTGCAGGGGTGCAGCTGGTGGACCTGCTGGTGCTGCAGCTGGTGGTCCTGCTGGTGCAGCATGTTGACTTGCACCGGATGTGCCAGGTTGTTCTTCATCGTCCGAGGAGGACAGAGGCTGTACGACGCCAGTGAGCTCGGCATCCTCTTGAGCCTGGGACTGGGACTCCTCAGCGTCTGCTGCTGTGTCCCTATCATCACCTGTTTTTGGGAGACACAAACAATGTATGTCATGTTTCTGCAGGCATCAGTGGTTGACACACCTGACAGTTGTGACTGTGCCTCGGGTGCGGGCCTGTACATTGTATTGTCCTAAGTCGTCACAGTCAGGGGTTGATATTGGTGTGGCACATTGTCCTGCATTATTTGGGCATTTCTATGTATTCTCTGGGGTGTGAACATGGTCTGCATTGATTGTGTTTGGTTGACAGCCAGACCTCCTTCCCACCCACCCACCCACCCAGTCAGTTATCCCACCATGGAACGTGCTTGCATTGCAGGGAGTGTAAGTTGTCTCTCAGGATGTCAGTCAGAGGTGTCCTGCTGTTTGTTGGTGCACAGTTGGCAGCAGGGCCTTGTGCTCCCCGCAGCAGTAGCCAGTGTCAGCCATCTTGTGAGTCCTTCTCCACTCCCTGTGATGTGAGCATGGTTCAGGGTGGTGTTGATGGGCCAGTTGTGAGGCTGAGCAATGTCTGTGACTACGACTCCCATCATGCTATTGCCTCCACCCCCCTTCCCAGCATGCCCATGCTTCCTTCCTTTTGACTCTGCTTCCCTGTGGGGTGGGCTGGCTGTGCTGACAGGATGGCTGGGAGTGTTGTCCTGGCAGTTGTTTGGCTAAGAGTCCCAAGAGTGTCCCTGTGCTTCACACAACATAACCCAGGGTGGTGGTGCTTTGTGGGATCTTGTGTTAGGATGGAGGGCATTGCATTCTACCAGGTGGGTACTGTGGAGTTTGTGTTGGGGGGTGTGAGGGGAGGTGCTGGTGACTATGGTCAGTGCTGCAAGTCCCCCTTCCCACCCAGCCAGCCGGATATCCCACCATGGAACGTGCTTGCATTGCAGGGAGTGTAAGTTGTCTCTCAGGATGTCAGTCAGTGGTGTCCTGCTGTTTGTTGGTGCACAGTTGGCAGCAGGGCCTTGTGCTCCCCACAGCAGTAGCCAGTGTCAGCCATCTTGTGAGTCCTTCTCCACTCCCTGTGATGTGAGCATGGTTCAGGGTGGTGTTGATGGGCCAGTTGTGAGGCTGAGCAATGTCTGTGACTACGACTCCCATCATGCTATTGCCTCCACCCCCTTCCCAGCATGCCCATGCTTCCTTCCTTTTGACTCTGCTTCCCTGTGGGGTGGGCTGGCTGTGCTGACAGGATGGCTGGGAGTGTTGTCCTGGCAGTTGTTTGGCTAAGAGTCCCAAGAGTGTCCCTGTGCTTCACACAACATAACCCAGGGTGGTGGTGCTTTGTGGGATCTTGTGTTAGGATGGAGGGCATTGCATTCTACCAGGTGGGTACTGTGGAGTTTGTGTTGGGGGGTGTGAGGGGAGGTGCTGGTGACTATGGTCAGTGCTGCAAGTCCCCCTTCCCACCCAGCCAGCCGGATATCCCACCATGGAACGTGCTTGCATTGCAGGGAGTGGAAGTTGTCTCTCAGGATGTCAGTCAGTGGTGTCCTGCTGTTGGTTGATGTGCAGTTCCCAGCATGCCCTTGTGCTCCCCACGACACAGCAACAGTGTCAGACATCTTTGATGGGCCTTTCTACTCTCTGTGGGATGTGCATGCGTGAGTGTGAGCTTGCTGGGCCATGTGGTGGGGGATGTAGAGCTGTGACTACGACTCCCATCATGCTATTGCCTCCACCCCCTTCCCAGCATGCCCATGCTTCCTTCCTTTTGACTCTGCTTCCCTGTGGGGTGGGCTGGCTGTGCTGACAGGATGGCTGGGAGTGTTGTCCTGGCAGTTGTTTGGCTAAGAGTCCCAAGAGTGTCCCTGTGCTTCACACAACATAACCCAGGGTGGTGGTGCTTTGTGGGATCTTGTGTTAGGATGGAGGGCATTGCATTCTACCAGGTGGGTACTGTGGAGTTTGTGTTGGGGGGGTGAGGGGAGGTGCTGGTGACTATGGTCAGTGCTGCAAGTCCCCCTTCCCACCCAGCCAGCCGGATATCCCACCATGGAACGTGCTTGCATTGCAGGGAGTGTAAGTTGTCTCTCAGGATGTCAGTCAGTGGTGTCCTGCTGTTTGTTGGTGCACAGTTGGCAGCAGGGCCTTGTGCTCCCCACAGCAGTAGCCAGTGTCAGCCATCTTGTGAGTCCTTCTCCACTCCCTGTGATGTGAGCATGGTTCAGGGTGGTGTTGATGGGCCAGTTGTGAGGCTGAGCAATGTCTGTGACTACGACTCCCATCATGCTATTGCCTCCACCCCCTTCCCAGCATGCCCATGCTTCCTTCCTTTTGACTCTGCTTCCCTGTGGGGTGGGCTGGCTGTGCTGACAGGATGGCTGGGAGTGTTGTCCTGGCAGTTGTTTGGCTAAGAGTCCCAAGAGTGTCCCTGTGCTTCACACAACATAACCCAGGGTGGTGGTGCTTTGTGGGATCTTGTGTTAGGATGGAGGGCATTGCATTCTACCAGGTGGGTACTGTGGAGTTTGTGTTGGGGGGTGTGAGGGGAGGTGCTGGTGACTATGGTCAGTGCTGCAAGTCCCCCTTCCCACCCAGCCAGCCAGCCAGATATCCCACCATGGAACGTGCTTGCATTGCAGGGAGTGTAAGTTGTCTCTCAGGATGTCAGTCAGTGGTGTCCTGCTGTTTGTTGGTGCACAGTTGGCAGCAGAGCCTTGTGCTCCCCACAGCAGTAGCCAGTGTCAGCCATCTTGTGAGTCCTTCTCCACTCCCTGTGATGTGAGCATGGTTCAGGGTGGTGTTGATGGGACAGTTGTGGGGGGGCAATATGTGTGAGTGCGACTCCCATGATGCTATTGGCTACACTGACTTGGCCAGCATACACAGAATTCCTTCCTTTGAGTGGTCTTCACTGTGTGTTGGTGTTGTTGTGGTGGCTACATGTGTGGATGTGTGTGTTAGTTCTATTTGTGCCACTGCCTAGCTGTAGTTGTGGTTGTGTTTGTACATGTGTTGGCACAGTTGGATGTGACTTTTTTGATGGCATGTGTTGTGTTTATCTGACTGACATACACATTTTGGGATGATTCTGTTCTAGTTGCTGTGTAATTGCTATGAGTGCATGGTTTGACTCTCCCCTTGACAGTGATGTGTGTGTTTTGTGGCAGTTTATTGTGTACATTTGTTGTGTACTCACCAGGCTCTGGGATGTCCTCTAGTCCATATACGCTCACTGGCGGAAGGATGGCCCGCACCTTCTCCTCCCAGGGCCTGAGGTATACTGGCTTGGCAGGAGGGCCACTGCCGGTGTATTGGCTCAGGTGGTAGTCTTTCTTGAGCAGCTCCCGGACCCTCCTGCGCACGTCATACCACCTGTTCTGGATGTCGGTCTTTGTGCGCCGACATGGTGATTGGGCGTTCACCCTGTTGATGATCCTCTCCCACATCTTGGTTTTCTGCGACATGGGGGTCTGTTGGACCAGAGTGCCAAACAGCTGTGGCTCCACCCTGAGGATCTCGTCTACCATGACTTCCAATTCACTATCTAGGAACTTGGGATTCTTCTTGGGGGCATGGTGATGGGTGGTGATAGTGGGTGCTGTGTGTGTTGGTGTGCAGGTGAGGGTGTGTGGGTGTGTGTTGTGCTGGGTGTATGTGAGGTAGGTATTTGTTGGTGTGCTGCTGGTGTGTGGCTTGTGTGAGGGATGAGCTGTGGGTGTGTGGTTGCTTTCTCTTGGGTGCTGGCAGTGGAATGGCATTTGCAAAGGCTCATGGTAGTGATTTGTGTCCTTTATATAGGTGGAGTTGTTGGTGTGTCTTTGTTCTCTGTCCCCACCCCCCCAGTATTTATTGGCTTGGTAATTGCTTGTTTGGCCTTTTTTTGGTTGATTTTTCCTTTGTGCTGTTTGTGTATGTTGGAAACGTTCTTGTGACCGAGTCGGACCCTGCATTGGTCTCGTACGGTGTTTTCCGTTTCGTTCACGCTGTGTTTGTGCAGTTTTGTATGCTGCGTACGCGTCGGTCGCGGTGTATTGTGTTGCTTCGGCTCGGTTTTGTATGCGTGTCGGTCGTACGGCTTGTCCTCCGTCCGACTCGGTCGTGTTTTTCGCGCCTTGCATCGTACTTTGCAGGTTGGAGTTGGCGGGTACGATTCGGTCGGATTTGTTCCGGGTGCGTGTCGGTCGGTTGGATTCGCGTGTTTTTCCGGCCGGATTGCTATTTTCCGAGCGGGTCGGTCGGTCGGCTTGGTTTCCTGACGTGTCGGTCGGATTTATCGCGGCTTGCATCGTACTTGGCGTGTCGGGCGCCACTGGTACGTGTCGGTCGGTATTTTTTCCGGATCCGAGTCGGTCGGTGCTTTTTCCGGCCCGAATCGGAATCGACCCCTTAGTGATTAGGGTTCTTGCTAGAACCTCAAACTGTACATACTCAGTGTAAAATGAGTGACAGATGACTCCCATAGCATACAGATCACAATTAAATTTCCCTGCTGAGGAAGATTTAAACCTTCTCACTGCAGTACAACCAGCTATTCCAAAGGAGCATTGTATTACACAGAGTAAGCAAATAATTATAGTTTTCCCATACGTGCACTGGAAGCAGCAAAAGTAGTATTCCTAAAGCGTGCTCTACACCTTTGCTGGGTTCAGTGAGCCGCTTCTTTAATGCCGCTGATGAAAAATTTGAATTTAATCCAAGAGTACATACTTTTGCCACAAACAAATAATATTTTGCAAACCTAAGTATACTACCCATACATGTGTAAAAGAAAGTTTTCTATACAGACCGCCCTGCACAGCCTGCAGCTGGCACTAAACGAAAGCACTGCATGGCTTGTAATACAGTGCAAGGAGTTTTTAAGGATGGTGACTTCAAGGCACTACATACAGATTCTAAAGTCCTGAGTGATTCCAATACACACTTAGCAGAAATACATGCCTTGCTACTTGCCCTTCAGAAAGCTGATCCATTAGTTGGCACACTTAATAGTGTCCGACAAGCCTACAATGTAGATTTACCACACTGGTGCTGAAACGGATTCAGAGATTCAAAGGGAAAGTCAATAAAACGTAAACACATTTGGGTAAAGGTAGCAGTTCTAAAGGACAAGCTTCCTTTCATCCTTATCCAGCACATCATGGCCCATAACAGTGAAGGAATGAAACTGTGCAACAGTAAAGAGCTGTAAAGAGAATGGTGCCAAAGCTACAGTGATCGATAGCAGACTAAGATGAATGCAGACATTTTAGTTGCAATACAGGCAAGATTGAAAGGAGAAAGCCTCCTAACAGGTTTGTCTCCAAATATTCTTATATTGTTACCAAAGATAATGTCCCCATGGTTTTTATGTCAAGTGTTAGATCTGAGAGCCTTAGGGTGGTCTCCCGGCAAACCTTTTGCCTCACCTCCTTCATTTTTGCTGCAGTTATTTTTGTTGGCCTTAGGACTCAGTGCACTTTACCATTGTTAACCAGTGCTAAAGTGCTTGTCTTCCCTCCCTAAAACCTGATTACATTGACTTATACCCAAAAGGCATATTTAATTTACTTGTAAGTCCCTTGTAGAATGGTATACCATATATCTAGGGCCTATAAATTAAATGCTACTAGTGGACTTACAGGACTTATTGTGCCACCCACATAAGTAGAACTTCAAAACATTTCCCAATTCAGCCACAGCAGCCTGCATGCAGTTTTAAACTGCCTTGTCAACTTGGTATTTGAACCCCCTTGCCAAGCCTTAAACTCCCCTTTTATTACATATAAGTCATCGTTAGGATAGGCCGTAGCCAGTCCATAGGTCAGGGTGCTGTGTAATTAAAAGGCTGAACATGTACCTTTAAGTTGTACATGTCCTGGTAGTGAAAAACACAAAAATTAGTTTTTCACTACTGCAAGGCCTACCCCTCCCATAGGATAACATTGGGGATTCTGTATTACATTTAATAAGTTGTAATTTCCATTCGGGAGCCGGTAGCTATGTTATGTTTGGTGTCTTTGAAATTGTGGCAAAGAGTCATATTTAATGTTAAAGTCAGGTTTTTGATCATAAATATAAGAATACCACTTTTAGAAAGTTGCCCCTAGTCCCTTGTGCCTATAGCATGGACTGCCTGTAACTGACAGTTAGACTTTGTGAATTCCTCCCAGACAGTCACATCATAGAGGGATTAGGTGTGCCTGAATGTGAAGGATGGGGGGGGGGGTGGAGCTGATCACAACCCCACTTATAACTGAATAGCCTGTGCACTACCGTCACACAAAGGGCCTAACAACCCTGCATTGTCACATCAGCAAGCTTGGAGCCAGGTCAGGGGAGGCAGGAAATTCCATAAACTTCAAAGCCACTGTCTAGAAGCTTCTCCCACCTTCCAGAACTAGGCACCATGGTATAAAAGTAGTGTGTCAGACACCAACTCTTAAGTACACTTCTGGACCTGTGGATACTCTGCCAGAAAGAAGGAGTACTGCGCTGTTGGAAGGACTGCCACTCTGTTGGACTGCTGCACTACAAGATTGCTTACCTGCTAGATTGCTGTCCTGTTTGTCCTGCTGCAATGCTACCTTCTGCCTGGGGACACGGACTAGATGTTCAACTGTTCCAGGACCTCCATAGTGACTCACAAGGGCTAGTTTGCTGGACTCCTGTTCAAAGCCACAGGACCTGAACCCAGCCTGCATGAGTCCTGACACTCCAAGTGGTACCGCTCCAGTCCTGGATGCTTGGAAGTTGTGCTAAAGGTGCCCAGATAGCCAATAACCAAGAAGGGGGACTTAGAAAATATTTGGCTAAAACTGCTCTGAGAACCAGGAGGAGACCAAGACCAACCTGCTCTTTTTTCCGCCCGACGTGCATCGCAGGTTGAATTGACTTCTAGGCTTTTCCTGTTACATTCTTCACCACAGCAGCAAATCTGTTTCAGCTGTCCTTCGCCAAAGGGGTATCCGACCTTGTGGAACTGTTTTCAGCTACAGCCCTCTCCCACTGGAGATTTTCAACTTCCATTTCAGAGACTGTCAGAATGTAGAAATCTTCACTGCAGCTTTGACCTAAGGCTATCAGGTGCTGACGCTCCCTCATCAGACACCTCCTGCATCCTTGCCCCTCTGAATTTTACCTTTTCAGTCCGAAGGTAAGCGCAGACCAGGCACAATTCTCTCCTTGTATCCGAACTGCACTACATTGCGGTCAGCCATATTTTTTTACTTTGATCCGGTCTCACGTGACTAGAAGTCCACAGTTGGTGCTTTGATCTTTTACGTGCAAGTTTTCACTAAAAACTTAAAAAATTCATAACTCCGGTTCTACTGATTGGATATTTGTCATTTTGATGTCAAATAAGTTATTAAAATGTACTCCATTTTTCTAAATTAGTTTGGAATTTTTCTTGTGTTCTGTTTACACTTTATTACTGTTTGTGTGCTGCATAAATACTTCACTTTGCCTTTAAGTTTAGCCTGACTGTTTTTTGTGCCAACCTCCCCAGGGTTAAGCACAGGTTAATTTAGTGACCTTTTGTGATTCACCATGCACACCCCAGTCAACCAACAACCTTACTTCCAACACCTGGGATATGCATATTGCTATTTTTACTAAAACTTACATAAAAATATGGGCAACAATGCAACATTTTTCAACAAATAAAACAAAAGCTGTAAGACCAGCACCAACTCCCCTCTTGTATTGTGTTTACACTTTGTTACTGTTTTTGTGCTGCATAAATACCTCACACTTTGCCTCTAAATTTAGCCTGACTGCTTTTTGTGCCAAGCTAACCAGGGTCAAGCAGAGGTTAATTTAGTGACTTTTTGTGGTTCACTCCGCAAGGGATTATGGCTGTTGCTTGACCAGGGTTCACACCCCAGGCAACCAACAACCTTATTTCTAACACCTGGGATATGCATATTGCTATTGAGTGTACTAGATTAGATTTAGCCAGGGCAGTTCACTGATGGCTAGCGTCTGCTGATGCTGGTATCAGCATTACTATATCAATGCAACATCAGCATTACAGTTAGCCATTTTTACCAAAGCTCACATAAAAATATGGACAACAATGCAACATTTTTCAACAAATAAAACAAAAGCTGTAGGACCAGCACCAACGTCCCTTATTATCTCTGCTAAATAATTCAAGGTAGTCTTCCTTGAATATATCAGGCCACTCCTGAGGATCAATAAATATAAATACATGTTGGTTATGGTCATAAAAAACTGCCACTGCCAGAGCGGTGATAACAGACTTGTAGTGCCTGGTAGCAAACGGAGCAGTTCATTCTTTTCTTCAGACATTGGTCCTGCATTCGCCGCTAAGGCATTCATGGATGCCATGTCTGCTCTGGGAGTATGACTGCTATAACACACCTGTTCCACCTGGAATTGTACGATGTTGCAGAGAAGCTAACTGTACATATAAAACAAGTCTTGACCACTAGGGTATTGCAATTCAGGATTAACATGGATATAAAACCTTTATGGGGTTCAGACAACACTAAATAATTTGTCTGGAGGTGTTAGTTATATAGAAATTAAAATTACTTGCTGGATTACTAATGTAGGTGCCTGACTTAAATTTCCCTGGATAGCTGGCAGAGTTGAAAACAAAAGCACTGGGTCCTATTCCATGGTTAAATTTGTTACAAACTGTTCAAGAAACTAGAACTAATTGTCCAACATGAAGAACTCTGTCTCTGTCACAAACTAAAATAAAGTTACTAAAGCTGCTGGTGGGTGGCTCCTCAAGATAGGAGACCTAGGTCAGCAAAAGATCTCTGACAAGCAAGACTTTGGACCATTGTACTGACCACCTGTTTGCTTGGGATAGAAAGCACTCTGACAGTAATTTTGACTTTGCTTCCTGGTGCAAAGAAAAACAAGAAAATGTTGATTGATCACATCAGAAAACACTATGTTACTGATTCTGTTCATCCCAGACCTTCATCGACATCAAGATGCACTAGAGTAGATCAACATATTCTCTCCTTATTCTGGAGAAACTATCCAAAGAAGAATACTGGAACATTGAAATGGTCACCCCCATTTCGGGGATTGATGAGAATGATGTGTTTCCAGCTTTACACCAAATGCCAGCAACATCAAATGAGAAATTAAATGATGCAGTACAGTTGCAGGAAACTAATATTCCAATATCAACAATCGCAACTTGTGCAACTGCGATATATTATGAACTGGCAGCAGAACCTGCATAAATTTAAAATGAACCACACAAGAAATTATGCTATATGAAAATAACGCTGATTCAGGGTTTGAAGGAAGAAAATTAATCCTTCCTCCAATCAGGTGGCACTACAGATGACTTTTTGCTTACTGCTGATTCTCAGATCTATACCTTTGTCCACCATGGTAATACATCTGGTTTCTAATGATGGTTTGTCCATTCTAGTGTCGATTCAAATGCTGATTATAATTTTACATTCCTGATAAAACAGTGCTGTTTCCTCTGGTTCAGGAATTTCACTGTGTTCTTCTCACAGAGCACAATATGGATTATCATGGTGTACTTGAAAATAGCTGGTGGTAAGAGTGTGCTCACCAGTCCCAAGACACACTAAGCCACAATTACCAATAGGGCTAAATCAATTTCTATTAAAGTTGAATCTAAGTTCATCCAAGAATTAGATCACAGTTCATGAGAAAATTAAATCATCAAACTTTTATGGCTTCATTCACATTGTTGTAAATCCAACATTATCATAATGGATCTGATTTCCAAAGAAAACAAATCTCAAATAAATTGGATATATTCGGAGTTATGACTTTTCATAACAAGTCTTGTTGATTCTTGTTATGAAAATGACTGGAGAGCACACCCTTACCACCAGCTATTTTCAAGTATTCACTTGTGTTCTGAGGACAGAGAACAGTCCAAGATGGCATGCTAGAGCCTGATATAAATTTCACTGAAACCCATACCACATAAAGGCAAAGTGCATGTTTCCAGGTTTATAATTTCTGATTGTAGACTTCTGTCTATTATATCTGATCTTTGCACCTATTGTCAACATGTCTTTTGAAGATAAAGCACATATCACAGAAAACAGAGATAAAACATTAGCATACACCCCAGAAGAGGCAATTGACATGTATTCACTCATCAGGGAAACTAAGCAACAGAGCACTTCAGTGAGAATCATGGCACAACAGATTAAATACTTGGAATACCTATAAATCAACATTTACATGCTACAACTTTGATTGATTTAGTAGCATAAGGCTAAAAGAATACCCTACGGTTTGTGTGTCATTTTAAAACACTTGCTTTGCAAAACTGGTAAGAAATTCATAGAATGTTAGTACACCATCCTTAACAAATGTTCATTGGATCTCATTCTTTTAATCATAGAAGAATTATAAAAAGGTCTTTATTAGTCTAGAGGAGGAAATCAACATAATACATATAGTGTCGGTAATTATGCCAAAAAAGGCAAATTAATTCCGGTTTAAATTCTGTGAAAGAACACCCATCAAAGCTTAGCAAAAAAGATTTATTTATTCTCTAATATACGTTGGTATAAAAGTAGAGCAGGCATAATTTGATAAAGAGGCGGCATAAAGAATTAGAGAAACTGACAGAAATAATTCAGAGAACATTTAATATCACTGACAATGGTTTATAAACACTCTCAAAATGTTTATACACAATCTCAATCAATATATTTCCACTGTTAACCTTTTAAAAGAAGATCAAAATCTCTTGCAACAAGGGTAAGCTCAGACATGGGTTATAATACAATTGAAAAAAATACTAAAACAGCCCCTAAATGAATCAGCCTTGTTTGATCCTGACAATTTGACTTCAAAACAAATAACAATCCCTAAGAAAGAGGAATTATACAATCTTTTATCAATAGAGCAAATTGAGAGATATGTGGCTCCAGCATGGAGTAATCTTCCCAATGACTGCTTTTCATTTGTATGATTGTCAAAAACACACATCTTCGGGTTGGTATGAAAAAATGCACAATACTTTCCTTCAACACATCTGAAAATTCCCTTTCTAGTTCAGTTGCTGAACAAAAGATGATCCTGCATTCATTAGCATATTTGCATGCAATAACCCACTATATTATCCACACCTTTGTGATTCTAGCCCTCTACATGGCTCTTGTAACTCTTTGAAGCCTTACTATCATACACACATCGGACACAGTTTGCATTTTATCACAACAAATGAAAGTTTTTATGGGTTGACTCCAGGATTCATCTTTGAATTGACTTTTCAAAAAACAGTGACATTTTATGATATTACATTCTATTCCCTGCCAAAGAAATAGTTTGAAGTGCTCCCTGGCCACAAGTAGATGCACATGATAAATACATCTTTTGATAAATTAAACAAACCTGTTGCAATTCAGACACAGAACAGAAAGAGGTGTTGATAACCTAGGCAGCAGTCATATTTTCCCTATCAACATCCTGTTGCCTTAAACTACAACTCTGGTGTAGCTCTACAAGGTTTGCTTTCCCACCCACGGGTGACCCAGGTAAACTTAGTTCAATGCACCAGCACTGAATGTGAAAGACAGGTTATTGTAGTTCCACAGAACCCCAGTCAATACATAGTTGAAGTGAAGTCATTGCTTTTGGGTTACTAACAATCCCTGAAAAGGGATCAGGGGCATTTTGGTAAGAGTAAACCTATTTTGCTCTTCATGGTATCACACACACACACACAACACTAAGAAGAATAGACACTTTTAACAAAAAGTATTTAGTACAACAGAGGAGAACCTGTTTCGTAGTACATGTAAAATATTCAAACAGGATATCATGAAAACACCAAGAAAGCATGTTAAAAACAACGAAAGTAAAATGAAAATTTCTAACATGATTAAAATGTCATCTAAAAGCACCCTAAACCTACTCCTATGCGCTACCCTAGGAGAGTACATAGTAGAGCAACTTGCGGCCTAGAGTTTCTAGGGAAGAAGTGATGCACTGCATTGCTTGTTGACAGCTCAAGCTGTCGTTATCGGAAGAGCCTTGAGGAAGTGTTCCCTGCGAAAGGCAAACACGTGCTGCGGTAGCAGCTCTTCTCGGGTACTCTGCTCTTAGTAACTTCAGGCAAGATGCATCAGCTTCGCTGAATGCCAGCATTAACCAAGATCATCTTCGGATGGTATCTTGCAGGATAATATGGGGCGAAAGACCTCTCTAGCTAAGGGGTCGAGAGGTGGTTCTTAAATACTTTAACCTTATCATGGATGAAGACCTTTGACATAGTTTTAGGAATGTAATGTAAAGATTACAGGCACCAGAGAAGGGGTCCTAGACATATCTTTAAGAAAATAGGAGATGAGAGGACATCAATTTGAACAACACCGCTTTGATGAAATATCTAGGGATGTTTCTTGATGGCCTTGACTTATTGATAAGGGAACACTTGTTTCAGACTGAGTGTCTCATCTGGTGTTATGTCTGGGTCATTACTGGAACGTGTTGACACTTTCTGCCCCTTTCTCAGTTTAACGAATGATAAGGGCAGATGACATTCATGATACTATTTTTTAGAACAGATACAACAGAATTTGGAAGGAGGGAAATCCGAGATGGAATTGAGGGTCAGACCGGAATGGAGTCGGACCTTAGGAACTTTACATCAATCCCAGTCTGCATTTGAAATTCAAAAGCTTCAGTTGATTCAGTTTCCAACACATTTTGGTAATTTATTGTACACCATCTTACATGCATCAAACACAACAGGCATAGTCCGTGCTTATGAAATGATAGGAACTGGCCTATTGTTTGGTTTTAAGACTATTTTTGGATTCATTCCTTATTCTTCAGTTTGTTGTTTTCAAATTTGTTTTGTGGAATCTCACCTATACTTCTGATAGCTGGTGGGCAATTCTTATTTTTTTCTAGTAAATAAATAAATCCCACATGATTGCCAGCATGGATGAAAGTGAAATGTATCCAACTGAACAGCAATGCCATGAAACAATGGCATTCTAATTTACAGGAGGCCTACTGAACAGGATAACTAAGAAATGGATTTTGTCATTTCACAATTTTAAAGCTCTCTCAGTGAAACCTGCTCTCTGGTGCATGATCGGTTTTGAAACAGTTTACCTGGAAATTCCATTGGAACAACTGCCAATAATGGTCTTTGACATTCAACCAACTTTCCCAATGAGTGACTGGATTCATCAAGTGTATTGCACTGCAATGTAGTTGTCTATCGTTAGAGAAGCTATATATGACAATCCACTAATGCCGTCACCTTGGTCATCACCACCCATGCCGACCCTGGTAAGACTCAAACCACCACCAGTACCTGCATGTTCCTTCCAACTCAGTTGTTGTTTTCATGCAAATCAACTTAGTCTTCGACATCAACAATGTTTTTGTTTCCGGATTCGATTAGTGCCGTTTCCCAGAATGCCTCAGCTTAATCTTCAACATCGCCAATTACACCACATTCAGCTCTGGTCTCAACATCCTCACTCTGAGAGTTTTGTGGAAAATTCACGTTTTTGCAATGAAATCTAAAAATGAAAATGTATGGTCTCTTCTATTTTATTACAGAGAAATCATCATCCCTCCCATTACAAAGAGAATCTTAGCAAGACAATTAGAAGCAGCTATTTATATTATTTTATAAATCATTTACAAATCATCAATTATTAGCTTTGTGCTTTTTGAATCCTTCTTGGATTAATCTTTTGCTCTCTTTTTGTACTCCAAATTAATTGAACCAGTCTTAGCAAATCAACAGGTTTGACACTGACTGCCAGCCTCCTGGCAATTCTAGTTTTGTTATGGTTTTTGCACAAACTTTGTTTGGGAATATGCCAGGCTCAATCAATCTAAAAAAGATAATTTGCTACTGGCAAAAAAGTTTTGTTGGTCTAAAAAAAGACTCACTATGATAGTACTTCTGCCACTGAACTGAACTACTTAAAAAGTCAATCAGTTTGACATTGGCTGCAAGGCTTTTGCCTTTCAGAAAGAAAGAAAGAGAAGGAAGAGAAGGAAGGAAGGATAGGAGAGAGGAAGGGAGGGAAGGGAGAAAATAATAAAGAAAACAGGTAAGAAAGAGATAAGGAAGGAAGGAAGGAAAGAAAGAATAAAGAAAGCAGACAAGAAAGAGAGAGGGAAGGAAGGAAAGGATAAAGAAAGCAGGTAAGAAAAAGAAAAGGCATGAAAGAATAAAGAAAGCAGGCAAGAAAGAGAAGGAAAGAACGATGGGAAGAGAGAATTGAGGAAAAAAGAAAAGTAAGAAGGAAACAGAAAGGAGAGAGAGAAAGGTAGACAAAACGAAGGAAAGAGAAAGATCGCGGGATAGGCATAGAGAAAGAAGGAACAAGAAAAAAGTGAAAGAAAGAGGGAAAGGCAGAAGGAAGGAAGGAAAAAGAAGGAAAGAGAAAGAAAGAGGGAAAGGCATACATATAGAAGAAAAAAGTAGGAAAGAAAGAAAGAAAGAAAGAGGGAAAGGCAGAAAGAAGGAAAGAGTGAAAATAAAGAAGGAAATGAAAAAGAAGTCAGGAAAGATTAAAAGAAAGACAGCGGAAGAAAGAGAAAGAAACAGAAACAAGGAACGAGAGAAGGAGAGAATGAGAAAGAGAAGGAAAGAGAGAAGGAGACAAGAAAGAAAGAATGAATGAAAGAAAGAAAGGAAATAAATAAGGAAAGAAGGAGAGAGAAATAAATAAATTAGGAAAAAAGGAAAGAGAAATAAATAAATGAGGAAAGAAGGAAACAGAAAGAAAGAAATTAGGAAAGAAGGAAAGAAACAGGAGAGGAAGGAAAAAGTAAAAATAGGATAACTTACTACAGAACAGTTTGAAATAGACATAATAGGGTATGCTGTGAAATAGCAATAGTCAGAAAAGGAAAACCCTCCATAAGGAATTTACATCAGGTGACCCAGGTGACCATCCGTGACCGGCCCCGTTGAGAAATCACGCTGGGAGATGGTTTAGTGTTGGATTTTCCTTGCTCGCCAACTTAACATTGGTGAGCGTGAGCAAGGAAAAAACTCCCCTCCCCTTCATGGAGTGGAGTTTTACAGAACAAAGCTTACTCCATGGAGCGCGAAAAACTCCGCAAACTCCGCGAACGGAGCGGAGTTCACCGGCCTAGTGTTGAGGATGTTGGTGAGTGCGCTGCCGATTTCCTTCTGTCCCAGGTTGAAGGCGTTGTGGGGGCAGGAATCTGTTTGTGCTCCGGAGTGAATGGAATTCATGATCACTGTGGTGACTGGTGTGGTGAGCTGTGTTCAACCGGAGAGAGTTGGCTGTGGGAGTTGTCGGTGTGTGTCAGGAGGAGGCTGAGGTCGGTTGGCTGCAGGTCAAAGTTGCAGTAGATGTCTGCTATCTTGTTGTGAAAGTGGTCCGCCAGGGAGTTGCAGAGGGCTTGCAAGGGGCAGTTTGTTGTCTCAGTGGCAGGTGGGCGGGAGAATTCTCTGACGAAGTTGAAGAGTTCTTTTGTGTGATTGGCGCTAGCTTCAATGCGGATGGTTAGGGCGTCCTTCTTGGCTTCTTCGATGCTGTGGTAGTATTTTCTGAGGGTAGATTTGAAAGTGGTGAGGTCTGAGGAGCTCCTACTGGAGCGCCAACATCGCTCCTCTCGCTTGCACTCGCGTTTGAAGGTCCGGAGTTCGGGGGTGAACCAGCTGGCATGATTGCTGGTTCTGAGGGTGCTGGCCGTTTTCATGAGGGGTATGGTGTTAGTGCAGTTGGAGATCCAGTCAGAGACGTTTTGGTTCGGGGGTGGGCCTTGGTTAGACTGTGATGGTGAAGTGGGCGATGCTGTGGTCTGTCCAGCTGAGTTTGGTGGCATGGCTGCATTTGATTCTGTCGTAAAGATTGAGCCGAGGATGTGTCATGTGCAGAGTGTGGAGCCGGTGACCAGTTGTGTGAGTCCAATATTGCTCATGCTTTCCAGGAGGTTAGCGAAGTTGGTGTCATTGGGGTCGTTGAGGTGGAAGTTAGATAGTGCTCTGAGTCGAGTGCCATGGGGGCGATGAGTTTGGAGATGGTGTCACAGAAGCCGTTACGGGGGCCCGGGGGTCTGCAGGTGAGGATTCCTCTGATGGATGTGTTGCGTCTATACAGATTAGGAAATTGAGGTTTTTCATGATTGATGAGATCGTGTGGTCCTCGGTGGTGGTGCATTGGAGGGTCTCCTTGTGGATGATGGCGATGCCTCCTCCGTGTTTGCTTGCGCCGTCTCTGTGTATCATCTTGTAGCCTTGGGACGTTGCAGTCATGATGTCGGGTGAATGATGAGACAATATTGCTGAGAGACGTAATGTAACATGAGAATAGACACTGGCCAGGGTCATGCTTGGAAGACTCTTAGTGAAAGAGGTAAGGGTGATGGGCTCTTGATACACTAAGAGTCAGAGAGGGCTGAGAGATAGGATGCAAATCAGATATATATGTAACAGACTATCCCCAGGGAGGGCAGAGTGTTAAGAAAGATATTGTGATAAGCAATGTCAAAGGTGTTGGGCAAGTCAAGGTGTGTTAGCAGACTTGGCAGATCTTTGTACTGTGTTTTGGTGATGTAGTTATAGACCTGGGTAAAGACAGCCTCATTTGAAAGGAGAGAGCTGAAGCACAACTTGGCGTTATCAAATAGGTCGTGGGTAAAGAGTTATTGAGTTAGCCCAAGGTCAGACTGGGACAGAAAATAGGCCTAAGCACCAAAATAAAAGTGGCCCCCATTAGTAAATTAGATAGCTAAAAAAGCGGCCCATGTTTGCAAATTGGAGCAGTTTTCTACTTGTTAAGACAAGCTGTATGGGTGTTTGCAAGGTATGGGAAACAGAATGGATTTGAGCTTGCTGCATGGAATGAGTGTTTTAATATTGGGGAAATCAACAGTAAAGACCGGCCCACGAGACCACAAAACAGGCCCACAAACAGCCAAAAAAACAGCCCACACACTTACATCTCAGACCAGCCATTCAGACACTGACAGACACTGCCTGATTGCCCTGGAGGCCAATTCGACCCTGGAGTTAGCAAGTTGATTATTCAGCGAACCATAGGATGGGAGGGAGATATAGATCTGTCTCTGTCTGAGGCTTGAGTAGAGGAATTACTAAGGCATTTTAAAGCAATGATGGTTTACATCAATGAGGTCTGCATGACTGATACGTTGAGTGAAATAAAAAAACATTTGAGTTGAAAAAGAAGCCTTTCATGATCTATGCAGAAAATAGGTCGAATATTGTACAGGAGAGATTAAACGATTTAAGGGTGGGGAAAGAGCACATTTGGGGGTGGTCTAGGCAAGAAGTAGGAGCCTGTGCAACCGAGGAGGAGAGGGTAGGAAAGTCTCAAGTGATGAGTGGATAAGAGTGATCTTAGTTCTTCAGTGTTTCAGTTTATTTTGGTGTTGTCTGCTGGCCACATTAACAAGTGTGAAACCTCCAGGTCCTAGTTAAAATTTGTATTCACATACAAACTTGAATTTTAATAACTTTGTGATAGCAACTTCCAGGATAATAATTTAGAAGCACACTTTTGAAAACATATCTGCTTTTTAATTTTGCAAACATTTTCTAAAAAGAGTGTTGGTGAATATTAAAATTAAGATTTTATCCAGCCATCGAGTGACTTATGTTGCATTGAAGGCTTATCCCCAAAACACATTAGGCTTAGGAATCCAGCACTGAGAAGGATGGTGATAAGCGAAGTGCTGCGTGATGACTCTTGACTTCGATGGCGGAATCTGAGAAGAACATCCTCTTGGTAGCAAGACATGTTCCAACAAATCTGCACAAGTTCTCTGTCTTTTTGTTTCTCTTCCCATTAGATCGCATGTGCTTGTCCATACCCATAAATAAAAGTAGCACTCTTCCTTTATTGTTTTGTTGGGCATTACCTCTGGAATTTAATCATTTGAGCACTGTGTTTTTATTTGCTACTACTAAAATTGTTTCCCCCTGTTATTACAGAGAAGGCTTGTATAGATTTGGTAACATCAAGGTTGAATACAGTAACAGTATTTAAGGGCAATACTCTGAATGCAGGTGACCAATATAAGTGCCTGGCAATCTAGGACAGGGGAGATAAAGATAAATCTAAGATAAGATAAAGCTAGGCAGCTAGGCAGCGTCACCTAAGTTCTAATTCCTTCCCTGGTTTAATATGAGAGATGTTTTGCTTTTTATTTCCTGCTTGAAATGAATTCTAGTTAGTACACTTATTAAAAAGTGAACCTCCTGATTATGTTTCAATGACATCTGCCAAACTTTTTTTTTTTACCGTAAGCCAATTCTTCATAATGCACAGTTGAGGAACTGCCACCAAGATGAAGATCATCTGTTGATCTATTAGTGGAATACTTGAGCAGGATCTCAGTATGATGGTGATATTATTACTGAGAATAATTTCACCGGAAACCAGAACCATAAATACTATGGGTATATCATATATTATAAGTGGGTACAGTTAATACATTGGTGGGTAGGGTTAATCCATTTTACTATTTGGGTGTGCCTTTTGACTGCACAATTTCACAGGGATATTTACTTAAACTAAGAGTGCAACAATTTTTAAGGTTCATAGAAGTGATATCAGATTTGCACCAAAGCTACGTCTTAATACTATTAGAGAACTACTTCAAATCTACCAGAGAAAATGCATTTCAGTGTAAATGTATTGTGCAGGAATCTGGGGGTGCACAGATGTTGAGCTATTTCAGAAGGCAGAGGGTCAGTTTTTGTGTAGACTTTCAGCATGTCCCCAGGCTTGTCCTACTTATATTTGTCTTGCAAAGTTGGGCCTGAGTTGGCTGTACGATCTAATCATATTGAAATCACTGATTTTATGGACCTCCATTTGGACAAAGAATAGACTAGATTCTCAATGGAAATAATCAAGGACTGTATGGTTCAAGAGAACATGGAGGCCATTCATTGGCTCTCCTATGTGAAATAGACCTTTAAGACACTAGGGACCTGAATTTTATAGCAACCAGGGGTATATTAGTGCTACAATGAAAGACATTGTGAGAGAGCTCTTTTGTAACTATTTTATTAGAACAGACGAGCCATGACAGAATGAGCAAAGTCCATAGTAAGGAATCATATAAATATATTTACTTTGGGTGATGCAGCGTTATACTTAATATATATAAAGAACCCGCAGTTTTGATTCTTCTTGACCAGTCTATGTCTGAATATCTTACCTTTTCTATTTGCATATCCAAAGCAAGGCACTTGGTTTGCTAATCCAAGTGCCCATAGGACAACACTTCAGCACAAAGCACTTTGCTTTTAATTCTATTCTGTAGCCTTTCAACTGTTCCAAGAAGAAGCATTTTATTAGCATTGTGTAGAGTTGCTGCATATTGGGATTCCATTGTTATGTATTGTGGATCTTGGAATGTGGGATAGAATGTTTTCTTTTTAAGGAAGTTGGGAGTTGGAGAAAGAGAGAGAGCCAGAGAGGGTCATCGTCTCCTGAAAGCCAAATCCATCTATTCTGTCATTGAGAGAGAGGCCCTTGCATGCTGTTGGGGAATTAAACATTTCAGATACTTCGTGTGGGGACTGCCATTTAAAGTGAAGACTGATCACAAGCCTTTAGTCCACCTCTTTAAGGGAGGTTAAGTGTTTGAGGGGAATATTACTCTGATGATATTGAGGTGGATGCTTTCTGTTTTGGATTACAATTTTACTGTAGATTATGTCAATGGTCTAAAAAATGTGATGGCAGACTGTTTATCCAGGTTGCCTTTGGACTGTCACGGCCGCATGGCTCGTGGGTGGCGGGGCAGGTGGGTCACGGGGGATGTGGGGAGTGAAAGGGTCCCACATATATTTTTTTTAAAAATAAAAAAATAAAATAAACTTACCGTTGCGCCGGGGCCCGCGTATTCGCTGCTGCTCTTCTCCGGACGTTAACATAGCCAGGCCCCACTAACCAATCACAACGCTGTGATTCGTAGGCACCCAGGCTCCCCTAACCAATTACAACGCTGCAATGCAGTGTTGTGATTGGTTTTGAGCATCCTGGTTGGACGCTCAACCAGGGAATGGAAACCTGGGCTTGTTCTCCATGAAGGCTGTAAAGCAGCCTGCATGGAGAAAGGGGAAAGTGCGCATGACTGGTTTGGGCGGCCCGTGAGGCCCGACCATACAGTCATTGCGCACTTAGGAGTGGGCAAACCACTCCGCCCATGCCCTGCTCCGTGAGCAGAGCAGCCCCGCCCCCCCGCCCGCAAAGCAGCAGAACACGTCACGAAGCATAGAATGATAATAACTTGGAGTTATTATCATTTTATGCTTCTTTTCACTGCTTAAAAGCAGTGGGGGGGCGACGCTCCTCCACCTTAGCGGAGGAGCAGCCACTGCCTATGGATAGTTTGGATACAGAAGATAGTGTGGATGTTGTGGGCGTGATATCAGATGGAAATGAAGGGTCGTCCATCAATAAGGAAGAATGAGAAATGGCCATGAACGATGATTCTACCTTACTGAAATTGAAGATGTGTGTGACTGAGGGTTGGAACTCGGTGGGGGTGTCTGACAATCTGTACAAGTTGTATTACCATGTGAAGGATGAACTGAGTTTGATGGGAGGAAATCTTATGAGGAGGAACCAGAATATTCCACCTAAAAAAATCAAGAGAAAAGTAATTCAGATTGCGCACGAGGGATACCCGGGTCGTAATATGGTGAAGAGATGGGTCTGCCAGTCTTTTTGATGGCCCGGAGTGGATAGTGCTGTTGAAGATGTGGTTAAAGAGTGTTACATGTGTGCCAACAGTGACAAATCCAGAATTGTCAGACAAGCTCCTTTGATCAGTGTAGAACTACCCAAAAGACCGTGAGAAAGGATTACCATACCAAATGGTTTGTCATGGAAAATACTGATTCCATAAATACTAATAATGTGAAAGAGTTTTTAGAGAAAGTGTTCATGGATGAGGGAATACCCATGACCCAAGTGTCTGATAAAGGCTGTGCAATTTACATCCAATAGGATGAGAGAGTTCTTGGACAGAATGGGGGTTAAGCACGAAAGGGTGGCTTTGTTCAGACCTCAAACCAATGGATTAGTTGAATGGGTTGATTGCGTGATTATGGAGAATATCCAGCTGTCCTTAGCGAATAACTTACCTTGGAGGAAGGAGCTAAATAAATTGATTTGGGCATACAGAACCACTCCTCATTCAGTGACTGGGGTTTCACCTTTCATTTCCCTAAAAGGCAGAGAACCTGGAATGAAAGAGGTTCCAGGATGGTTAAAGGATAAGGAATGTGTGTGGGTGGATCGGGAGGCAGTAAAGAGATGTGTGACAGAGAAACAAATCAAAGCTAAGAGTTACTATGATATTAAGAAAAGAGTGAAGGAAATGGACATAAAGGAAAGAGACTGGGTGTTGATAAAGAAGAGTGGCTTTGTCAGAAAGGGGGACAGTGAGTTTTCCAAACCTGTCAGAGTGAAGGAAGTAAAAAACAATGTTGTGGTGTTGCAAGATGGATCTTGTAGAGTGTAGGGAGTGTGTGTACATTTTCAAGTAGATGCATTATTGATGGGTGAGTATTTTCCCACCAACGGAAGGGGCAGCCTGGCATTTGTTTTGGCCTCCCCAAATATGCATGATGTTTTTCTCTACTTAGTTCATTCATTTGTTACTAGGTTTTATAATCTGTAAAACGAAACTGTTATTTGCTATTTTAATGTTGTAAACTTCTTCTATGCTATTGCTTAATATATAAGGAAGGGAGATGTGTAGAGTTGCTGCATAGTGGGATTTCATTGTTATGTATTGTGGAACTTGGAATGTGGGATAGAATGTTTTCTTATGAAGGGAGTTGGGAGTTGGAGAGAGAGAGAGAGGAGAGAGAGAGAGAGAGAGAGAGAATTGAGGCTGGAGGTGGATATATTTAATGATTAAACTTCTGGATACACCATGGACATTGTTGAGCTAGACTTACACATCATTTTCACAAATCAAATGTAAAGGATTTCAGACAAGCTATGATCTTTTTAAAGCAGCTTGCCACTGAATCAAACTGCATTGATGTAATTAAGTTTATTAATGGTACTTTTGCAATTATGAAAGGGTATTGTTTACAAATGATTTTTTTGTGTGAGTTTTAAATTGGATTTTAATTGTGCATGTATGGAATTGATGTTCATCATTCTTCGCATTGCAATGATTGTCGCTTTTTTCGATGTATGCCTTTATGGCTATTTTAATAGCTCAATAACGTTTCTTTGACTGATCGACTGACTGAATATGAAACCAATATTCAAATAGTAATAGTTGTACATAAGTCATATGTGTGGTTGTCCTCAAATTTAAAAAAATAAAAACAATTGTTATATTCCTGATGTCTTTGCATTTGATGTGACATAATTTTGCAGTGTCCATGAAAGCATCTATTGTGAGTAGCATTTATGAATTTGAAGGCAGATGATTACAAATGCCCAGATGTACGATGTTTTTTTCAGCTCGCAAACGGCCCGATTTGCATCTTTAAATGTACAAAGCCCTATTTGTAATTCGATAAGCTATTACTGAATCGTGTATTGGGTTTGCGAGTCACTGATAGGAAGGGGCGTGCCAAGGGCGTCCCTTCCTAATAACGAGTTGCAGGGGCATGTATGAATTTTATGCGACCGGAATGCGGTTGCAAAACATTCATACTTTACAGACTTCGTGAACGAGGTGGTAACCCATTTGCAAACGGAAAGGGGTCCCAAAGGGGCTTCTTCCCCTGTAAGAATGTGGGCGCCAGCTGGCCATGGACCACTGCCTACTCTTAAACAAGCATTGGCATAGCCAATAGGTCTCGCCTTTGGGGCGTTATAAGTGTTTAGACAGAGCTATTGGCTTTGTTAACGTTTTTAATATGTGTTGTAGAGCATTGTGAATGTTGTGCAGCATGTTTCAAATTTATAAGTTATAATAAAAAAAGTGTTATAACTATTTCTGTCACCTTATATCTAACCGAAAAAACATTATATACAACTGAAGTATTGTACTAAAAACCAAAATTAATACAAAAAATGTGTTCTTGTTTATTTGTTTATGCAATGCATAGAGTTTAGATTGGCATAGAGTAGAGTGGCGTGGAATTGAGTGTCAGGGGCTGGTGTAGATTAGAGCAGCATAGAGTAGAGTGGAGTGGCATAGAGAGGCATAGAGTGGACTGGCATAGAGTGGGGTGGAGTACAGTAGAGTGGCGTGGTGTAGAGTGAAGTGGAGTAGAGTAGAGCAGAGTGGAGTAAGTAAAGAGGGAAAGCTCCAGGGAATGGACAATGCTAGCCATTAAATAAGAAGTCAGCAAATGACAGTGAAAGCCAACCAATGGTAATCAATGGGAGGACTTTAAGCCCACTGTAAATTCACGGGAAGCTGGGTCTTTAGCACCGTCGTGGGTATGGGTGACATCAGAGACCACTCAAACGTTGCTCTCTCTGTCTACGTGATGCCACTCAGAACCCCCAGCTGAAAAACATTCCCATATGCCCATCTATGATTCTATATGTTGCATCTTATCTGCTTTTAAATAAATGAACTGCATTTTGTAATAATGGGACTAAGGGGTGTGCAAAAACACAAACAGTAGTTACTCTTGCTTTTTCCTTTTTGCACATTCTAGCATGAATGGAAATGGAGCTGACTGTCGAGTTTTTGTAGCCAAAGTCAGCTCTGTGGAATTTAAAGCGGTGATTAGACACCTCCGTGGCAAGCGCTCAACCAGCTGAGCTAGCCTGGTCAGGCTTATTACCGATTCAACAGGCTGAACGAAAGGCAAGACTTATTCTCATTACTGCAATTAGGACGCTCCGCACATGCCTTTGTTTACGGTACGCAATAAATAAAGCGCTTATCTCTCCGAGGGGTGGTGGAGGGAGCGCAGTGGCGTCTTGTTGTGCTCGGAAACATTCCAGGGCGGCGCAAATTGCCATCTCCGAGCTGTGCCTCCAGAGGCTGCAGCACCCCTCCAGCCCGCACCTTGCCAGCGGTGATGGGCGGTGTTTGCTGTGCCGGATCTCTGCTTTTCAGAGTCAGCCACAAAGACCTGCTATTGATTGTTGTTGTCGTCCGAGGGCATCTGACAAGATGTTCCTCCTGCGGACCATTATCGTATCTGTGCCAGCCCAGATGGGAGCCATGCAGCAATAAAACAGAAGTATTGAAAAACACACACAGACTATTTCTGGATCAAGGTTCCTTCAAGGGTACACAAACATACAAAACATGGGAACGCCGCAGGTTAATAAATAAAACCACACCTACTGTGCGCTTTGTAAGGGACCACCATATAAAGCACAGGAACAAATCCTGTGTCTAAGTGGAACTGTGTCATGACTGACAGCAGCCTTTTGATAAAGGAACTACCACTCTACTGGATCTAGTGCATGGGTGCTCGCAAACATTTTCTCGGGGGTGGGGGGTGCAAAAAGTACATTGTGGGGCGTGCCCGAGTGCTGCATCGATAGCGGGGCAAGCCCAGAGAGATGGGGTTGGGTGGGTGTAGTAAGGATGTTGAGGAAACAGCAGGTAAGTTTCAGAGGTTTATCTCTGGGTTTACATAAACCCACGAACAGGAGCCCCGGCGTCTGTGAGGAACCACCAGTAACTGACAAACATTGCAGTGAGCCACGCAGACACAGTTCCAATCCAGAGTGTGTAACTCTTGTCGTATCGCAATAAGTTATCCTTGTGATAGAGGTGCATGAGGATACTTCACCCTACAACATTTCCCTTTTTTTTTTTTTTTACAACAGGAACATAAGTTATAACTTAGTAAACGAAGAATACAAGCAGATATAATGCATGTTCTGATGCCATCATGTGGCCACTTTTGATATTGCAAGCATCAGTATAAAAACACACTGGCATGTTAATACAGCAGATTCATGCTTGTGCTGGCATCCACGACAGCAGCAGCGGCGCGCATGCCATATGTTTTCAATTAGCACGCGCGCCGCTGCTTGCTCCCGCAAGGTGGATGCCAGCACAAGCACGAGTGTGCTTGAAAAGGAGCAGTCCGATTTCTAAAGGTCATCTCCTAGGGCAGCGCATGCGCGCTGCCTAGGCGAGACCTAAAAATGAAAAGGAAACTTTAATTTTTCTTTTTTAAATGCACCCCATTTTACTTTAAGGAAAACGGGCTGCATTTCAAAATAAAAAAACTGATTTATTTAAAAAGCAGTCACAGACATGGTGGTCTATTGACCCCAGCAGGCCACCATCCCTGTGAGTGCTAGCCATTCCCAATGGGTCGCAAATTGCGACCTGCCTCATGAATTGTAATGAGGCAGGTCCCTTGCGACCTATTGGGAATCGCGAACAGTGTAAAACACACTGTTGTACATAGCTGTTTGCAATTTCCTAATAGCAAAATGCAACCATTCGGTATTAGGAAATTGCAAACAAAAGTCTATGTACATCTGGCCCATAGTGCTTTAGGTGATTTTCTAAGAGCTATTTTATTTCTTCATACTACTGGAAGATTTTTCACTTATATCTATTTCTTTTAACATGCATGGGACTTACCACAAAATTAAGTAAAATTAATAAAATCTTGTTCTGCATATAGCTCTCCATGCCGCACTATTGCAATTTCTAAGCACTGTAAATAACATGTGTTACTGTTACCCAATTTAAGTGTACTCAAGTTACCCACCTGTGAAGTACGAGATGACATTGCTGGGTTTCAAACTCGTGACCTTAAAATCACCAGGTTTCATTAGTGAGCTATCCACTCACTGGCCTATCCTGCTGACGTGAAATGTCTAGGATTTGTCTGCTTGTGAATGCTATCTTTACAATATTAGTAATACTCAAGGTTAGGTCCAAAGTTTTTAAATAAAGAAAACTATGTTGGAAATATTGCAAAAATGAAGTTCTGAAAATTATATTTACTTCAATATAATAAAGCAACCCTTGAAACAATTCTACTTTAAGGCCAATACTTTCAATAATAAAGGGCAGGTGGATAAATTGGATTAGACCAATTTTGTCTTGGTCTTTTTGAGTACCAGGATACCCTCTACACTTCAAAGACTGGGTATTTAATAGACTTAAGGACACTTAAAAGGGCAGAGATGTACATTATTTACTACTGGTGACGAATTGAGATGGCCATGAATAATTATAGGTTTTATTTGTCTATTGATTAAAAAATTATTGCATGGCAATAAGTCTAAAAGACTCAGCAACTGTTATATTTTGATTGATTCAGCTTTTCGTAATCTTTCTCAGATATTTTCCTAAGCTATTACATTTACATACTTCTAACAAGTGAAAAAGTCTTAACAGTGATGCAAGCTGTGTGTGACTCAACATGATACAAGAGGCTTGATATGATACGCCTCTTTCTCACATTGACTATTGCTACTAGTGAAACATTTCAGAGACAATTCTGAGTGTTAGAAATGGCACTCATGGTGAGCAACATTAGATACATCTTAGAATTATCAGGCTAGTTTGTGTCAATGTTCCCCTACGCTGCGTCAATATTCCCCTATAATGGGAAACACTTTTTACTCGTAGGAGGCACTTCACCACCATCTTCTGGAAGTTGTACTCTTTCTAGTGTGTCATCTGAGTGAATGATGGGTTTCTGAAGATGACAGAGGTAACAATGGTGTTCCTTGAACCTCTTCTCTACCATACATTAAATTGGAGCTTAGTTTATGGGATTATGACGTTATCAAACATTTGCTTATGTTGCTTACACTCAGGTGAGAGCCAATGGACATTAGCAATGGGGTAGAGGTTAATATTGATGCTACCAATGAAAATTAGTCATTCTCAGCAAGCAAAAGTCAGTTTTCTCCTGAATTGGGGTGCTGTTGGAATCACCATCCGACAGCTTTGATCTGGTTTGAGACCAAGTGAGCATATTTTCCCTTGGTTTCAGTAAATGTGGGCTTCTTTCAGTTCATATTTAGAAGCTTTGTAACTCCGTAGCTGTATACTCCTTACAGTCCGGAAGCTCCTAGCACTTTTAGTTTAGTGATTTGATTGGAAACTGCTGGGTTTAGCGGGCTCAGGCTCCCTTAAAGTTGGTAAAAGCAGACACGAGGAAGGCATTGGGGGTAGGTTTGGGGGTAGGTTTGTAATTTTCACAGGTGATCAGCAACAAGTTATATTTATGAATTGTGATTTGTTGGAGAATGATCTTCAATGCAATTATGTATATATAATTTCTTGTAAGAGATTATTTTGCTAAAAGTGTAAATATCGTAGCTGGCTCACTGGTTCCCCCTTATCACATGTTTCATGATTTCTTTCTCCGCTGCCAGACAGACAATAAGAACAAGGATACCGGTGAACAAGTCAATTTGGCAACTAATCAGAGACTGTTTATAAGAGCAAAATGTGCAGCAAACTAGCATGCTGACAAACATTTGGGTAGCAGCAAATGGAGAATTCTACTGTAGTTAGCCCTAGAGATATACTTGCTAGATGCTGCTTCATTCTTACGGTTTCTTGCTTGATATATTTCTACAGACTTTTCTTTCCTGCCTATGCGGATGGAAGTGGAATAGGCTGTGGGTAATGTGTACTGGCTGCTGTGGGCTTTATTGCAAGTTGATATTCAGTTCAGTTGGGGAAATAGGTCGAGACTGGCACCATTTCCACAACGCTTATGAATTCATGGATCTTTCACATTCCCTTACCAGATATTCCGCTCCCTCCACCACTGACTGTTATGGGCCGCCACTGGCCATGACTGGTAGCCACACTGGGTGTCGCCTGCTCTAGGAAAGTGCTCTGCTGTGGCTTACCACCATGGAGATATACACCAGCTCCCTTATAGCTTGAGAGAACACATGATCTATAAAGTGGAGCAACCGAACTAAGTCACAGTCATGGAGCTGACAGGCAAGCAGAATTAGGGAGAAACAGCACACCACATGCTCGATCACACGCAGGTACGGAGCACAACCAGCGACTTCAACTCTCTCTCTCCTTCTTCAATCAATGGAATTGTGTGAATCATGGAGGTGCGATTGATTGCTTCCTGCTTTGTCTTGTTTAAGAAGATGGTCTCATTGAATGCTGAAAAAGCGTTGTCATTGTAAGAAGTATAATTGGAAATATTAACTGTTATGCCCATCAACAACAATGCATGTTCATGGATTTTACATTCAATCATAAAAATTTGCTATTACTATCCAACCACAGATTTTTTATAATTAAACTCAAATATCAACATTGTTGATGATCTATTTAAATCGAGATGTAAAACTCTGTGTAGGTCTCAGTCATAACAGACCTAAATATTTCCTCTTTTAGCAAACAGGCATAGAGCTGCTGATTTCAATAAATGCAGTATTGTATACTCCATTTTCACAAGATGGATCTTCGAGCATGAAGTCTATACAATTACATTAGAGTTATTATCCATTATATTATATGCCAGCATCAACTAGGAGTATATCAATGTTTGGATATCCTTAAATGCAATTCGTATTATGCAGTAGGGAGTCATTGTACAATTACCTGCATATTTCTATCTTATCAATATGTTTCACTAGGGCATTAGAGGGTTATTTTCTTTATTTTCTTTATTTCATTCATAGGATAATTCTGTTTGTATTGTTTCTCAGTGTGTTGGGTCCTGGTTCTAGATTGTCGGGGAGATGCTTAGGAGGTTGGAATGTTATGTTTTGAATATGTTGAGAAGTTGCAGATGTTCTGCTGCCCTGACGGTCATGTTGTTGTATGCTTAAATAAACTTCTTGAAAACTTGCCTTGCCTGTTTGAAGGCTCTGGATCGTCATTGTAGTAACAATGAGCAGGGCCTTTGTACTCACCCGTGTCCCGGTTCCTTGTATTTATTTACATTTTGACCAGAGAAGGAGCTGAAGGGAATTTCTTCGGCTTAAGTGGATCCCTTGCCATTGCTGTGTTGGGGCCTGGGACTGAGGAGTTCTGCATCCTGTGGAGTCCTGGTGTCGATGTAAGCAGGAAACATGGTGTTGCCGAGATTAAAGCCCGATGGACAACTGTGCAGCAAAGGAGCTCAACGGTCCTGTTGTTTCTCAGCGGTGACATCAGCACTCTTTTGGCTGCCATCTTGCTAGTATAGTTGTGGTTGTGCCGAATGCCAGCATGTTTCCACAGCGGCACCCACCATCTTGGGAGTATTGTTGGTGGCCAGTAATTCAGTGTGTGACTCGGTTGCTGTTGCCACGTTTACATCCGCCATCGTGAGTGTGGCGGATCGACTCATCGAACTCTTAATGCATTTGAGGGTTAAGGAACTGGCTGAATTCATATCAGCAGTGAGTCATGTGCAGTGATTCACACACCATTAATATTCAGGCACAGTGTTGCTGTTTTATATGGTGATAGTTTCACTTTAGTCAGCAGGCACTGTGTCTATCTGGATGTTTGGAGTTCGCTCCGATTTGGCAGTTTGCAGGTGCCAAGTATACACAGTGATTTTGCACACCAATTTCTGATAAAGAAGATTGTTGCGACTGTGACGGTTTGGCAGTGGCTTCCCCTAGCCAAGGAAATATTTGGTAAGAGAATTTACTAAATGATATAAATAGATAAGACAAGTTCAAGATGAAACTGAATGTTATGACATCTGTTGCTTCTTAGTAGCCCCTGAACGTCCTCAAATTGAATGAGAACAATGGAAAAAGGGGGTTGAGGCGTATATGGAGGCAATTGAAGGAGAGGTATTTACGCAGAAAAAATAAATGCTTTGTTGCATCATTCATTAGATCCTGAAGGGAGGAATGTTTTGAAACATCTACAGGTTCCAAGTGTTACGGGTAAAGGAGACATTGTAGATGAATATGCCTCTGCAATCAAAATGCTTGATGCCCATTTCCTAAAGAATAAAAATTTCATTATGGCAACCTATAGGTGAATCAACTGAATCATATTTAACTACGTTGAGAGTTCTGGCAGCGTTATGTGATTACAAAACGTTTGAAGAGCAGATGATTAGGGATCAAGTGGCGAAAAGACTAATAGTAAAAAGATGCAAGAAAAATTACCACCAGTAGAAAATTTTACTCTTGAAAGAGCTGTTGAAATCGCAAGCAATATAGAGGCTACCACTGTTTTTATGAAGCAAATGTCGGTGAACCCAGAAGTGCATGGTATGTGTGCCTGTGATGAATTGAAAGGAAAAGAGCGAAAGGATGCTTATAGACCTAAAGGTGTGGAGTGTTACCGGTGTGGCAACAAGAATCACTTAGGCGATGCCCAAAAAAGTCCAGCTATTGACAAAACTTATGCTAAGTGCCAAAAGAAGGCTCATTTTGCCAAAGTGTGTAGGATTAAACCTACTAATGTGTCAGATAAAAGTATGAATACTGTTGCGGAGTGCAGTATGGGATGTATTGAGCCATCTGATTCTGATGAAGACAATGTTGTTTGTGTGTGGACAGTGATCTCATTGAACATAAGGTCGTGTCCAAGGACTGTGAGTGGGTTCATGTTTCCTAAGTGGGGTCAGAGGTTATCATAAGATCCTATTGTATAGTCAATGTTATGGAAATGCCTATCACTATGATGGCTGACTCAGGTTCATTTATCACATTGATTCGACCAAAGGAGTGGGAAAGATTTTCCATCATAACTTTGAGGGAATCAAATGTTTGTCTGGTAGCCTACGGTGGTAAACCCATTGAAATACTGGAGAGTTTTATTTGGCGTTTTATTTCAAGGGGAATCGTGCTAATGGTACAGTGCATGTGGCTAAGGATGGCTCTTGTTTGTTGGGACTAATTAGGAATAATTTTAGATCCCAATAGCCCTGATCAAGTGATGTTGAGGAAAATGTGTGGTTTGATCATGACAGTGAGTGAGTGCATGTGGATAAAAATGTTTCCAGACGTATTTACAGAGGAAGTGGGTAAAATTAAAGGTTTTACACATCACATTATTCTGAAGTCTGACGTGCACCCTGTGGTGCACAAAGTGCATCATGTACTCTTGTTGATGCGTGAGGAACTAAAATAAGAATTGGAAAGTTTGTGTGAGCAGGGGATTATAGTACCCATTGAGAGCTCAGAATGGTTATCCCCAGTTGTTTTGGTCATGAAATCTAATGGGTCTGTGAGAATGTGCATTGATCTGAAGGACCTTAATGAAATTTGGGTTGACAGGCATTCATTGCTGAATATTTCTGAAACGCTTACCTCTTTGAAGGATGCTAAAGTTTTTTCTATCTTGGACATGACATCAGCATTGCCACCAGATAAGTTTGCATTGAAAATCGTGCCACTTGACAACTTTTGTTACCCCAGAAGGGACGTACAGGTTTAAACGCATGCCTTTCGATATGGCTTCAGCCTCATCTGTGTTTCAACGGGCTGTGGAGGCATTATTCAGGTGGAGAGGTGTGGCTCAGCGGCCAGGGCAGCTGACTTCGGAGCACAGGGTTCACGGTTCGATCCCCGGCTCCGGCGGCAGCTCAGCTCAGCACCATGTGACTCTGGGCAATAGCTCACTTAATTTCCACTCCGGCCCCCAGCGCCTTGAGACCCGTAAGGGTGAGTAGCTGCGCTATATAAAAACGGACTTACTTACATTCAAGGGTGTACCGAATGTCAAGTGTTTTCAAGATGACATTCTAGTGTTTGGAAAGGATGCAGACGCTCATGATAGAGCTCTGATTAAGATCTTATCCATTTGGAAAGACAGGAGATGAACCTTTAGGGCTAGCAAGTGTAAATTTGCTGTGGCCCACATAAATTATTTAGGATATAAATTGGCAGGTAAAGGGGTTGAACCCAAAGAACGTTTGTTGGAAGACATTGAGGGGTTTCCCACACCAGTGGATAAGGATCAGCTGAGATCATTTTTTGGGATGTTGGAGTTTTACTCATGGTTTATACCAAAGTGTGCAGAGAAGACTCATAATCTAAGTGAGTTGCTCAAAAAGAATGGGAAGTTTGTGTGATCCAAGAAAGTAAAGGAGGTGTTTGACCTTGTAAAGAAAAAGTTTGCTATTGCATTCTGCTTAAGCCGTTTGACACAAGTGATTCCTGTGTAGTAGTGACTAACACCAGCCAGTACGGTTCAGGTGCAGTTTTGCGTGGAGGTAAAGATGAAGTAGTTGTGTTTGCATCCCATGCCTTCAAAGGGGCTGATGGTACATATTCTATGATTGAGCGGGAGGCCTTGGTGGGTTGGTGGGGTGTGGATCACTTCAGCAACTATCTATGGGGTATGGATTTTGCCATCCATATAGATCACAAACTACTGGTCATTTTATTTACCACTGAAGGGGCTGGAAAAGCCATGCTTCGGATTGCCAAATGGAGGTATAGGTTGCAGGAATTCCAATATCGACTGGAATATATACCAGGTGCAAAAAATGTTTTGCGGATTGTTGATGTTGTAGAGTCTGTATGAACGAGCTGAGGTGGCCTTTGCACAGAGAGCGCCCTGGGCAAAACCAACTTTGGCACCCCCTCCCACTTGTCCTCTTTAATTGTCTATGCATTGATAATTTGGTAGGAGCAGTGGCGTCTGGAAATTGTAGCAGAAAGAGGGCTGGGAGGGGCCAGCAGGCCACACATGCATTCATACACACTCACTCACACCCATGCATTCACACACATGCACACACACCCATTCACAACACACACTCACAAATTCAGTCAATTAATCAATCAATCAAGTGTCTTGTAG
Organism: Calotriton arnoldi; assembly: GCA_963921515.1. Taxonomy (NCBI): domain Eukaryota; kingdom Metazoa; phylum Chordata; class Amphibia; order Caudata; family Salamandridae; genus Calotriton; species Calotriton arnoldi. The sequence continues at coordinate 1,957,175 of CAWUFW010002947.1, read as the reverse complement.
AGCGCGACTATTCCCGTAAGGGTCTGAAGGCACTGGGGGGGAGCTGCTGATCCGTCGAAGGCTCTGTGGTTCAGTCAAAGAACCAGGTCTTGAGGTCATTCCTGAATTGAGGCAGAGACGGTGATTGCCTGAGTTGGAGATGCAGGGTGTTTCAGGTCTTTGCTGAGAGGTAGGAGAAGGATCTTCCTCCGGCCTGTGTCTTGGTAGGACGGTGGCCAGGGCCAGTTCGGCGGAGCGGAGGTCTCTGGTGGGAGCGTGGAATGTGAGGCGGTGGTTAAGGTATGCAGATCCTGCATTGTGTAGAGCTTTGTAGGCATTTGTGAGGAGCAAGGACAAATTCATATATTCATACATGCATGCACACACACACTAAACATTTAAAAGCATAAAACGTCTTACCTGCGCTGCAGCTCTGGAGGAAAGCCTCAGAGGTCCCAGAAGGGTTGGATCTGCTGCCTTGTGGCAGTCCCTCACTTGTCACAGAGTGGGATGGGGTCAGTGTCACTGATGACCCCCACCCCACTCTGTGACAAGGTGTCACTGATTGACATTCAGCTCTCTGCACTTCAGGGCTTCAAACTGAAGCTCCCAGGTCCCATGCAATCAGTGACCCTCCCCCTCGTCAGCAGGGGGAGAGTCTTGAGGCACTTTTGCCAGGATGAGGAGGTCATGCCTTCAGCCTGTGCATTTAGGACATGTCTAGCTCCTGACTACCTGACCTGAACAGGAACAATGTCTGTCAGGCTTACCTTTTCTCAGCCTGACAGACTCTCTGGAAAAGGTGGGGGGGGGGGGGGTGGCACCTTTTCCCATAAAGGCGGGCCACGGCTGAGTAGGAGAAAGGTGAGGGGAACAAGATCAATGAGCACCATGAAAAGAAAAGTTAAAAAAAGCAGACAAGGGTGCCAGCAGTCTTAAATAAAAATATGTAAATAGACTCTTCTTTGGCCCCTAACTCATAGGAAGATAGCTCCGGGGAGATTCAGCACCCCTCTGGAGGTTGACACCCTGGGCGTGGGCCCAGCTTGCACATGCTAAAGGCGGGTCCTGTCTGGATGCCTTCTCCTGCTTGAGGGAGTTCTGCATTTCACCTTGTTTCACAGAGACTTCTCTTAAAGTCCACACTCGTATGTAGAACTCTCTTTGTAAATTGTCTGTGTCCCAAATCTGCTGGACTAAACTAACTTTAAAACAAATCTTATATGTCTGAAAGTGTTTTACTTAGTCAAATATCTATCTGCAAATGGACCAGGTGGTCCTGGTCTCACAAGAAAAACCCATAGATATACTCTAACGAATGTACTAACCGTTAATAGCCTCCCACTTACTTTAATAGGCTCCCATTGCAAATGCTAATAAGTGGTTGCTGCCGATTTATAACACATTTAAGTATGTTTTTATTTCTCCCTTTTTCAAAGCTTCTTTTTTTGTGATATAATTGCTTCATTTTGCTAGTTTTCTCTTGCTTTTGTAATATCTTCTGCTTTTCCAAACTATCTAAAGGGAGAGCCATATGTGCTCTAAGGAAGATTTTGTGAATCAATCAACTCAGGTTTGTAGTGTGTGAGGTCGAGGGAGGCGGAGCACAGGTGTCTGGAGGGTTGGTGGAAGTTCAGGCAGTGGTTGATGTATGCTGGCCCTTGGTCATGGAGAGCCTTGTAGGCATGTGTCAGCATCTTGAATTGGCATATTTTCTGGATGGGGAGCCAGTGGAGGTTCCTGAGGTGTGGGGGTGATGTGGGTCCATTTGGGGAGGTTGAGGATAAGTCTGGCAGCTGAGTTCTGTATCATTTGGAGTCTCTTCGAGATTTGGGTGGTGATTCCTGCGTAGAGCGTGTTGCCGTGGTCCAGCCGGTTGGTGACTAGGGCTTGAGGGGCGGTTTTCTTGGTGCTGACAGGGAGCCATCTGAAGATCTTTCGGAGCATGAGGAGGTTGCGGAAGCAGGCAGAGAAGACTGCGTTGATCTGGCATTTCATGATGAGTTTGCTTTGAGGCATGATGCCAAGGTTGCAGGTGTGGTCTGTCGGTGTGGGTTCGAGTTCAGAGGGCCACCAGGTGTCGTTCAATGGGGAGGTGATGTTCCCAAAAACAGCACTTCCGTCTTGTCTGTTTTGAGCTTCAGGCAGTTGATCTTTAGCCAGTCGGCAAAACTCGTCATGCAGTTGTGGAAGTTGGTCCTAGTGGTGGAGGGATCTCACGAGAGCGAGAGGATGAGCTGGGTGTCATCTGCGTAGGATATGACGTTGAGGCCATGAGTTTTGATGATGTCGTCCAGGGGCACCATGTAATTGTTAAACAGGGTGGGGCTTAGGGATGAGCCTTAAGTGACACCGCGGATGGTGCTCTTTGGTTCAGAGATGAAGGGTGGTAGGCGGATTCTCTGGGTTCGTCGTGTGATGAAGGCTGCAATCCATTTGAGGTCGTCTCCCTGGATCCTGATGTGGTGGAGCCTCTCGATGAATGTGTAGTGGGATACGGTATTTAATGCTGCTGAGAGGTTGAGGAAAATCAGGGCTGCTGTTTTATCCCAGTTGAGGAGGGTTCTGATGTCATCGATGTCAGCGAACGGGGAAGTCTTGGTGCTGTGGTTGGCTCATAAACCTAATTGAGAGGCGGAGAGGTTGTTGCTCTCCAGGTGTTCGGTGAGCTGGTGGTTGATGGCCTTCCTGAGGACGTTTGTGGGAAGTGAAATGGAGCAGTAGTTCTTGAGTTCGCTGGGTTCGGGGGAGGGTTTCTTGAGGAGTGGTCTGTTTCTATCCATCGGGGAAGGTGGCCGTGGTGATGGATTCATTGAAAATAGAGGTGAGTTTGCAGCTGATTTCCTTGCTCCTCAGGTTAAAGAAGTGGTGGGGGCAGGAGTCCATGGGTGGATGCAGTTCATGATATCTGTGGTGTTCTATGCGGTGAGCTGTGCCCATTCGGTGAGCCGGTGGTTATGGGTGGCATCCGTTGGTGTGAGAAAGTTGTAGAGTTCAGTGTTACTGTAGATGGTGGATGTCTTGTTGTGGAAATAGTCTGCAAGGGTGTTGCAGAGTACCTGGGAAGGGGAGATCATGTTCTCAGTTGCGATGCCGCAGAGTTCCTTGCTGTTGTTGCAGCTTTCTTTGATGCAGTCTGCCAGGGCATCTCTTTTCGTGTCTTTAAGGTGTTGGTGGTATTTGTTGAGGGCTGACTTGAAGGTGCTCGGTCTGTGGAATCTCTGCTGATGCGCCATCTTCCTTCTAGTCTTTTGCAGTTGCGTTTCATTGTCCTGGGTTCTGGTGTATACCATCTGGCTTGTTTGGTGGATCTGCTGGTCTTGACTGGGTTGATGGGGGCGACTCTGTAGGCACAGTTGGTGATCCAGTCGGAAAAATTCTGGATGGCCTGTTCTAGGTTGGTTGTGGAGTCGGACTGGGTGGTGTTGAGGATGTCCAGCCTTTGGATCTCTGTCACTTTGTTCCAGTTGTGGTGGGAGGAACTGGGGGTCCTGCTGGTGGTGCATGGGGATCCAGTGATGGTGATGTGGACAATGGCGTGGTCAGTCCAAGTGAGTTCAGTAACATGACTGTACTGGACTCTGTCACTGGCAGTGAAGATTGAGTCAAGTGTGTGTCCTGCGCTGTGTGTGGGGTTGGTGACCAGTTGGGTGAGGCCAATGTTGCTCCTTCTTTCCAGGGGGTTGACAGAGTTAGAGTCTTTGAGGTCATCGAGGTAGAAGTTGAGGTCACCGAGTAAGATGTAGTGCTTGGAGTCAATGGCTAGTGGGACAATTAATTTGTTATTGCGTCATAGAAGCCGGGGCATGCTCCTGGGGGTCTGTAGGTGAGGATGCCTTTGATGGTTATTCTGCTGTTGGTTTGGAGTTGGAAGTTGAGGTGTTCCATGATCGGCATGGTGTTGTCTTTGGTGGTGGTTCAGTGGATTTTTTTTTTATGGATGATGGCAATGCCTCCTCGGTGTTTGTTAGTGTAGTCCTGGTGTATCATCTTGTAGCCATTGGGCATTGTGGTGGCAATGTCGGGGGGGGAGAAGGGATTGAGCCGTGTCTCTGTGATGAAGATAACGTCAGGGGTGAGGGTAGTGATGGTGTCCCAGATTTCGGTGGCATTTTTGCAGAGTGATCAGATCACCACTAAGTAACCCCAGCACCTTGAGACCCACACAGGTGATTTGCCATGCTCTATAAATCCTTGATTGATTGATTGTTTGGGCTATATTAGTGTAACAAAAGCTTAGCTATTGTTTGTTTAGTCTCTAGCCACTCTTCCACCTCTTTTCCTCTCCACATTGAAAAAGAAACCTAAAATTTGTACTATAAAAAATGTGTGCTTTGATGCATCTCCACAAGTAGAACACAGAAATAAAGAAAGATAAGAAGCAATCAGGAATTTATAGACTGCCTGATACTGTAAATTATCATATCATTGTCGGACATCTTGAGCGAACCACTGGACGGTGCTTCCTATTATCGCAAAGGCTTGTGTAATTTGTGGTATGCCATTCTCTTCTATTGTAGATGCAGACATCCATGGGTACGTGAGGAGACACAAGTGTTCTCTGCGCTCTCTCTTAGTCTAACAAGTAGCAGATTCAGCATGTTCTCCTATCCTCGCAACCCATAATCACTACTCACTGTATTCTATATTACCCTACTACCCTATTACACTACATTCAATAACAGAACAAATATGTGTAGAGTAGCTTTGCACCAAACATATAACATCAACATACATATATTAAATATTGTTGCCATTAATTACATTTGTTCTTCACTTATTACTTTATAAATATCTTGTGTAATCCTCTAAGAAGATCACATTTTTGTTTGTCAGCAATTCAAAGCAACTATGAAAAGTTGTGCACTCTATAGAACAAGAGATTCCCCTCATTGAATTACTAAAAAGCAAATATACTTACATACAGTCACCACAATCAAACTAATTTGATACCATGGGAATTTTGGGAAAAAAAACATAAATCATTTAATTATACATTCATTAAAAATGAAGGGGGAGAATTTAAAAGATGCTCCAATTGGTTTCTCATGAGAAGATACATTCCCACTTAGTGTGCCACTGGGTGTGGATAAATATGTTCAGTGACATATCAAAACCATCCATGCACTGTGGGTCATGTTTGTGTTCAGTCAACGCATTTCGGTGGTCTTAAACCATATATACACCACCTTCCTCAGAACAAATATGTTTAATGCCTCCTACCAAATGAATATCTATGGAAAACATGCAATACATTTCCAAAAACAAAAACTTCAACCAACGTTAAAATTACATAAACTATGAGGAACAGAGAAATGATTAGGGCCGCAAGAGACCATATAGGGAGAGACCGTATTAATATAGACCTTCTCTGACTCATCAGGGTCTAGCAGTAAAGATAAGTCCACTAGAAGAGAAGATGGGGATGGTCCAGGTCTGATGAATGATTAAGGACCTTTTTTAGGACAGCTGCAAAAAAGAACCAGAGAAGCAACCAGAACAGAGGGAGAGACCAAACACATAGGAACCAACCTCCTCAAGAGTATCCGAGAACCAGGAGCCAGAAATAGTGGAGATAGATAAAACCCTCATTATCAATCTCTCCAAAAGAAACGTTAAATGGGAGAGGGAGGTTATTGAAAGAGGACTTAGTTTTTATCCCACTACAGATATCAATAAATTTGAAATAGAATGGGACCTGAGAACTTTCTTCAGAAAAATTTACCTCAAAAGGTTCTTTGAGTGTATGGACCCTCCTATCACAGGTAATTTGTCATGATTTAAACCTAAATCCACTTTTACCGCTTCCTTTGCACAGGTAGGGAAAGAAGTTGAAATTTTTAAAAGCGTAGTTTAAATTGGTATCTGAGAGATTCAGAGAGTAGAGTGTATCAACCCAATAACTTTACTCATGAACAGAGAAAGGTTCTGAGATCCCTTGGTGAAGATAATTCGATCGCGATCAAACCCGCCGATAAGGGTGGGAGCATTGATCTTTTTCACTTTGGATAGAATATTATACATGTACACAGCCCTCCCGGTACTTTTTGTTTTAATGTTTAGTTATTTTGCATTGTTAGAATTAATACTTTGGTGAGTTCTGCTACAAGTTGACAGTAATATGGCATATAATGAGTGAACCCGCATAGCAAGATCAAAGACTCTACATGCCCTGTTATGTTACAATAAGAGGGTACTCTCATGTGATATATATGATGTTGAATTTTATAAGATCATGTATTATGTTCCTGAAGTTAGCAACGATTACGACTGTACTGCATATGAGATGTTGTTATAATTATATGCCTGAAATTGCGTGCTAAAGTGATGATATGTAACATTCTAAAATGCCAATAAAAATATATACCAAAAAAAATAAAACACGGCTGTCCCCAAAGTGCCATTCACAGAAAGAGGATTTCAGCGATATGTTTGTACACACCGGTGTCTTAGGGTTATAAATATGAAGGTGAGTCAATGCACTGGTGAAGGAAGTGGCCCTTAGGGGCCACCTGGGTTACTTACAACCACCTGCTAGGCCTTCCCAAGTAATGAAGAGTCGGTCAGACAGTAGAGAATACAAACATACCTTTATTAGCAATACTCTGCAGAGGAGTCCAATCTGACCTGCACCCTGAGATGTCTGCCGAGGGACTGACCCCCCAACAGTCTGGAGTGAGTAATCATTCTTCCCAAGAAGCCTCCAACCACGCCCACAGTGGAAAGTTACCGGCCTGGGCCGAACATGAACAAAGAAGGCACAGGAGGATGGGCTACCACCTGCCAGATGGGTACATGCTATCTGTAATTCGAGGTCACCGAGTCTCAGCGTCTCCCAACGTGGGAGCAGAACTACACACTCAGAAAGGTATGCGAGGGCAGAATGGCCTATTCATTAGTAAGTCGAAAAACAGCCTTGAACAGAGAGAAAATATTAACGAAATACAGTGTTCTGCTAAGGCAAGCAATAAGAATGATGAGGCCTAGTTCAGACACGGCCTAAGCGGCCCAATAGGGATTACGAAATACTAAATGGAGTCACACTGGCTAACTACAGGAAAGCTTGCACGTTGCAGGGATAACTCAGTGGGTTGCATAACGTGAATACAAATGGCGTATATTTAGCCACACACTGCTAACCTAATATAGCATGATACGAGCGCATAGCAGGAATGGGAATGGCTAAATGCTTTATTGATGCTATCCGGTAGGGTCTTTACAATTCTAAGTAGGAAGGAAGAAAATGCATAGTCACTCAAGTTACAAGGAGAATAAAACAGCACATGAGGATCAAAATCTACTTAGTATTCAAAAATGCCCTCGTCGATAAGCATGATATCCTTGATATCCTGCATCATCATAGTAGAGACCTTAGTATCACGTCCTGGCAATTTAGGGGTAGGAGTGAGCTTGCTCATACAATAGGTGCAACATGCTGGAAGGCAATTAATACATAGGCAACATGTGAAGATGACACCTGCGATAACTATGAGGACAAGTAGTATCTTCCAACCCCATGAAGTCAGCAGACCCCAGAACCACCCCGTGAGGGACCATGATCCATTATCCTGATGGATATCTGAAGCAAGCCTGTGTAATTTCTGTATGGTGGAGTATACATTAGGGGCGTTATCAGGAATGTAAACACAACAGCTGCTGCCGATGACGCGGCAGGCTCCACCCCTATCAGCAAGGATGACGTCTAAAACCATCCGGTTGTGAAGAGCAACGAGTCTCGTAGCCTGAAGCTCGACTGTAATATTAGTCAGTATACCTGCAGTAGTGTTAATAACTCCTTCAACTACTCTAGCAAGGCGACGGATATTACGGCTATTGAACATGGGGCCCCAGAACGGCAGAATGCCCTTCATGATGTCAGTAAATTGCTGTAGGGAAGTATCTGTTTGATCTATATCTTCTGGATTGACAACTCTCTTGGCCCAATGCAAATGTAGATCCCTACGCTGTAGTCTATGATCCTTGTGATAGTTAGATGGTGCAATATAAACAGGGGGCAAAAGGAAAGAGACATAACACCGGCCAGACCATCTCCTGGGGAGCCATGTATATGCCTGCTCCCCACAAACAAAGTATACATTTGGAGGTGTGAGCAAAGGTGGGCTACTAGTAGTGTTCAATCGGTATGTGTAGTTGCAACTGCTCTGTCCAACTAGAACGGTCCCTGAACCTTCAACACAAAAACTAGCTGCTGTATTATCACAGGGACGGGCATGGCTTTGTCTTCAGTTATATTTCGTTCCTGGAAACATTTAAAATATTCAGTAACATTGAATCCTTGAAAATCCAGCATTTCGTTTTGTAACCAGGTGACATTCTTATTATCCTCAAAAATATTCATACAAGCTCCTGGATGTAGGGTACCCTCCTTTCCATCTGCCCCAGGTGTATATCCTTGGTGTACCACTATATATTCCAACACTGCTTCGTAATCAGAGTGTACCATATTCATCGCATCAGCATGATAGTGCATGTACACCATAGAAAGCAATTGGAACCATGCCTCACAGCTACGCAAGTATGACAGGGGCAATGACACCAATAGATCGTTCTTGTGCATAACTGAGGGAAGTAACCCACACACCCAGCAATTCGTGGCATTAGTGGTACTGTGTACCTGATGAAGCATCTGCAAAAACGCGTTCTCGACATAGGTCTGTCTATGCCTCTCTTTATGCGGGGCCAGTGTAACAAATGAATGCTCAGATGGGGCCGTTGCAGCCCCAACCAATGTGTGCACAGGTTGCTGTTCTTCTAAATACCACACCACCCCGAATAGTGTTAGCGTTACGATGAGAAGGACCACTGCCACTACCACCCTACTTCCAGTAGACCAACTAGACCACACAGGACTATTCTGCTGTAATGGTGGGGCCACCAGAGGCTGTTCCTCCCTCATAATTGCACGGCCAAATGGGTACATAGAAAGAAACTTTAGGAATTGGAGCCACAAAAATACAACCGACCAGAGGGGTACAAATCACCCAGTGTCCTTCAGAGCCTCACTGGTAGACTCCTTTTGTTCATCAACCACGGTGCTATGAAGCACTCCCACGGGGGAGCTGCGCGATCGCAGCCCTTGCTGGAAAACACAAATCCTCTTCTTTCAGGATAGGGCACCCTCCCTCCTGGGCAAGTACCCTCAACGATCCTGTCCAGTGTTCAGGGCAGTGCACCAGTGTAGCTCACTCTAAACTAAAGCAGGCACCTTAGGCACAGCACCTACGCCCTAAGCTCGAGTCCTTCCCTAACTCCTGAACTGTCCTACTGGCGCACTGTCCTTCCGTCGGGCCGCAGGTTGTACCTGGCAACCCCAGGCACTTCTTCATCAACAAAAAGGGGAAGAAATTCAGGCTCAGCAGGGCATTGAGACTCAGGTGTCTGTGCACCAGAAGCGGGAGCATCCGGGTGGCCCTTATCTCTGGGGGGACTGCCTCAAGTAATGCCTCTTCGCTTTCTTCGTCTGTCTGCGCCCACCTCAATCGGGCGTCAGAGAAAGGAATGAAACGGGGCACGCGCTCCCCTTCCTGGTCAGCAATGCCGTCGAGGACGCACTGATCATACGGAAGTGGTAGAGGTACCCTTTTGACATGCGATGCATGCACCCAGTGCTTCCGGCCTTCAAGCTTCACTGCAGTGCGGGTGGCGAGCAGGACAAGCAGGGGCCCCTTCCACCTCGGCTCCAGGCAGTTCTTCCGTTGAAAATTCTTGACCATTACAAAGCTCCCGGGTTGTAGCTGATGCCCGGGCCGCTCTGGTACTGGTTGCAGCGTGGTGTGAATCTGTTGGTGGACAGAACGGAGATCTTTAGACAATTCATACAGTTAATCTATCAGCAGGGGGTACTCTATCTCGGAGAAACTCTTGGGACTTGGGATGCCCCAGATGTTGGCGGGGCGTCCAAAGACCACCTCGTACGGGGACAACCCTGTTCTAGAATGTGCTGTTGCTCTTGTGGATAACAAAGCCAAAGGTAATGCATCTGGCCATCGCAATCCTGTGCTTTCTTTGATCTTCGCTAACTTCAGTTTGAGAGTACCATTGTACTTTTCAACCTGGCCTGCTGACTGGGGGTGGTTTGCTGCATGAAACTTCTGCTCAATATGCAAGCCCTTGCACCCCAATTCAATGACTTTTGAGTTGAAGTGACTGCCGTTGTCACTCCAAATCACACGTGGCAATCCATAGCGCGGGAAGAACTCTTTTAAGAGCGCCTTCGCCGTCACCATGGCCGTATTCTCCTTACTGGTTTAAGCCTCAATCCATTTACTGAATGCACAAATCACTACCAGCACATACTTCAAATTGTTAACTCGTTCCATTTCGATGAAATCCATCTGGAGAACATCGAAAGGGAAGGAAGGCGGTGCAAAATTACCTGCGGTGTAGGAGTACCTTTACCAGGATTATTTCAGACAAATGATGCAGTGTTTTAGGTGTGTAGATACCTTAGGTATATTATCGTTTCGCCATACTGGGTCCAATAGCTTACATATTCCTTTGGCACTTATGTGTGCTGGGCCGTGGGCCATGGTAACAACAAGGAGCACATAGGCGTTCAGCAGCAACCATCTCTGTTTCCCAGACAAGTCAGTCCAACACCCATCCTCGTCCAAACGCCCTGTCCTCTCTTCCCATACTGCCAGTTCATCTACTGTCGCCTCACTCTGTATTTCCCTGACATTTTCTAATGTGTCCTCGAACATTCCATTGTCTGGAACCCACCTAGCGGGACCTGCCACGAACATCTTTTTCATCTTTGATCTAGCTGTCTCCTTACCTGTCTGATCTGCGAAAGCATTTCCCCTTCCAACATCGTCTGTTATTGCTTTGTGAGCGCTACATTTTAATATTGCCAACTTATCAGGAAGTGTCAGTGCTGTCAACAGTCTATGTATCAATGGACCATGCTGTATGCGCAACCCATGCGAGGTCAAGAACCCTCTCTCCGCCCAGAGGCGCCCGAAATTATGGGCCACCCCAAAGGCGTACTGGCTGTTGGTGTAGACATTGACAGTCAGTCCCTCACTCAACTCGCAAGCCCTAAGGAGGGCAACCAACTCTGCAGCCTGGGCCGATTGGTTTGGGATACGGGATGTCTCAACTACAGTGTGTAACGTTGTGATTGCATAAGCTGCAGTGGTGGTCAGATAAGGGAACATCAGTCAGGTCTACCCGTCCCTTCGTTTCTTCCTCAGTCCGAAATAAACAATCATGGACATCATCGTCCTTTTCTTCCGAAGGGAGGGGTAGTAACGTGGCTGGTTTCAGAGTAGCACATCGTTTGATGGTAATGTGCGGAGCAAACAAGGTTAATTCATATTCAGTCAGACGCGCACTAGTAAGGTGCTGTGTCTTTGTCTTATTCAACAGTGTGTCCACAGCATGAGGTACCATTACTGTGAGATCCGTATCAAGGACGAGCCCTGCCGATTGTCAGATAGAAACTGCCACCGCCGCCGCAGCCCTCAGGCAGCTCGGGAGAGCTCTGGCGACGTTATCAAGAATAGCAGAGAAATACGCGCAGGGTCTCTGCTTACCACCGAAACCCTGTGTTAGAACAGAAAGCGCGCAACCGTCCGCCTCGTGTACATAAAGCACAAAAGGCTTCTGGTAATCAGGAGTACCAAGCACAGGAGCAGAGCAAAGCACAACTTTTAATTGCTCAAAAGCTTGCTGACATGCAGATGTCCAAGGCAAGGGTTCATGCACGTCTTTAGTGGTCAGGTAAAGGAGGGGTTTCGTTAGTAAGGAATAGTTAGGGATCCAGTGACGACAATACGAAGTTATACCAATGAAGGCGCGTACCTCTCGTTGGGTCTTAGGAAAAGGCATATTAGTAATAGCAGCTATGCGTTCAGGTGTTAGTCTGCGACCCTCCTTCGACAGTAGGTGACCTAAATAGGTGACCTCCTGTCGACAATATTGAAATTTCAAAAGTGACACCTTGTGTCAAAGGTGTGCCAAATGTAACAACAATTTAACTGTGGCCTCTTTACAACCATCTTCAGTGTCTGAAGCCACCAGGAGGTCGTCAACGTACTGCAACAGCACATTACCAAGGGGAAGCTCCAAGGAATCCAACTGAGCTTTCAAAGCTTGGCTATAGATACTCGGACTTTCTGTATAGCCTTGTGGAGCACGGAAGAATCTAAAGCTCCTTCCGGCTATTGCAAATCCAAACAGATATCTGCTATCTGTATGGATTGGAATGCTGAAGAAAGCATTCTTCAAATCGATCACTGAAAAGAATTTTGCTGATGGGGGAATCATTGGCAAGATCGTGGTAATGTCTGGAACCACAGGATACAGGGGAACCACTATTTTATTAACCTCTCTAAGGTCAATGACAAAACGGTAAACATCAGAGTGGGCATCAGAAGAATCCAAAGGTGTCTTTTTAAGCATAGGAAGGATAGGGCTATTACACACATTCGCTATGGTCTCTTCAACCACACCAGACTTAATCAAATCCTGTATTATTTGCAATAAGGTCTTTTCTCCTGCCTGGGATATCTTGTACTGGAGAATACGCGGCAATTTAGCATTGTCTTTGATCTGTATAGAGACTGGTGGGATCTGGAGCAACCCCACATCCGTGTCTCCTTTAGCCCATAATGAGCGTGGCACATCTTTAAACTCAGCGGGAAGGGGGGCATCCTTTGCGAGGCATTGCTTGGTACGGGCCACTTGTGGTCCAACAGTCATGTAAACACCGTCTGGAGAACAAAAAATTGTCGCATGCAACCTTTTTAACAAATCCAACCCTAACAAATTCTCCCCACAATTTGATGTTAATAGAAATGGTGAGTCAACCGTAAAGGGGCCAATAGTCAAAGCAAGAGGTTTGGAAATACGGCTAACGACCGGCACGCCTGAGAAACCCACCGAAACATTATTTTGGCCAGACAGAGCTGCCCCAGGGACCAGTGAACGGGAAACAGAGCTATTCATAGCCCCTGTATCAACTAAGAATTTCTCAGTCGTACCATGTAAATCTGCAGTGACATAGGGTCCACACTGATCTACAGGCACCGGAACTGGTCCCTTACCCTGTCCCTGGCTGTCCTAGCTGTGAGACATCCCTGTTACTTCGTCCATGTCATAGTTGTCATGATAGTACTGTCTCCCTCTGGGGTCGTGGAAGTAGTTCCCGCTCTGTCTTTTAGATGATGTGTTCTCTGATCGCATGTCCCCACGGCCTCCTCCTCCCCGTCCACGTCCTCCAAACCCCCCACCTCTCGGGGCCTCACCTCTCTGCGACATCTCCGGGCACTCATTCCGCCAATGTCCCTCCTGCTTGCAATATGCACATTGATTGAGCCCAAGGGATGCATTCGAAGTACCACCCCTGTTAGTCCGGGGCAGCCGCTGGGCCGAACCTCTTCCTCTTCCTCTTGCAACTTGCTGCATCAACACCCTCGTCTTCAAATCCTTTGAATTTTTCTCCACCTTCTCTATGCTCGTAGTACTGTGCCATACTCAAAATTACTGACGTGGAAGAGGTGTTCCAAGTGCTTTCTGAAGCCTGCAACCTAGTCGCAATCTCAGGAAGCAAGTTGTTAACAAACCTGCTGACAAACAACCGAACACCACCTTCCAATGACAGATCCTGGCCACAAAAGTCGAGAAACACCCCTTCAAACCTAGTAAAGAAATCAGACACACTCTCGTCCTTCTTCTGACGACATGCAGTCAATTTGTCCCAATCCACCCGTCTCGGCGGGATAAGGGAATGCATATAGGTGCTAATGCGACCCGGTAAAGTCAATATCTCCGCCTTCGGCTTGTCACCGGGCTTGCGGTCCTTATCCCACGCCCTGATCTGATCCCATGTTCCTCCCAATTCCACCACATGATCCTGTGTATGCACTTGCCTCCAAATATCCACCGGTACCAACAAGCCAAAGAACAATTCAATATCAGCTAACGTCATCACCATGGAGGAGGCCACCTCTGTCAACTCTTTGTAGTACGCAGTCGGGTTTTTCTGAGGGTCCAGCAACTGACTTTTAAGGGATATTACCTCACTCCTCTTCCAAGGAGTATAGATCCACTGTTCCTGAAACCGAGCATCAACTCGTGGCCTAATTAGAGTATTCGTGGAGTCGGACAGTTCTGGTATTTCAGGATGGTAAATGGGATGGACCTCCCTCATGGGGCACTGGGTCACTATCGTCGGAACCTTTTGGAGCAGTCTGCCCCGATAACCCACCAATGTTGTTACATTGCTGAAAACCTCATTAGGAGCCATACCTGCAGCATATACCCTGTCCCGTACGTCATAGATGATCTGCAGTGCAACACCCTGGAAACACTGCTCCCACAGTCCTATTAGCGTGGCCGACATGTGCTTAAGGGCCTGCTGCTGCATGAAGGGCTCATAATCTTTCATCACACTCCACACATCTTCCAACTATAGATCGGGCTCCGAGCCCACTGAGCCGCCTGATTCGCCACCATTTGCTTCTCCTCATCACCCACAGCAGAACGCATCAACACTTTGTCCACACGGTCTCGTGCTGCCGCCCAATTCCCTTCATGTATTCTTCGTACAGGGGTCTCGCCATTCAGCAGTGCTTGGGGTGTCATACTCGAGGGAGAAAGAGCAGATGAGGAGACAGGTATCATCATGTAAGGAGACAGTGTTGTAGGAGTGAAAGGGGGGTGTAGCAGTAGATACAGAGTCAGTAGTCGGAACAGGAGAGCTAACGGCTCCCGCCCCCGTTACTGGTGTGAGCAGAGAGGAAGCAGGCGGGGCTAGGGCCAAAGCAGTTGGGCTGGAGGCAGAAATACTAGAAAGAGCGGCACCAGAGGCCGGGGACTTAGATGTTGGAACCCTTGGGTATATCCGCTCTGGAGCATAAGGTGGAGGAGGGCGAGAATCCAATAGCTCTTCAACGAAAACATCACCTTCCTCCCTAGTAACATAACATTCATCTGTCTGCAATCGAAATTTTCTATCTGCACATTCTATGCCTTACTCTATCTTTTCCCTTTCATAGGCCACTGCTTTCTGCGTTATAGTTTGCGTCTGTCTCTTCCGGGCCTCTTTCTCTGCTCTTATACGCCGCTGCTTTGCTTCCTTCTGCTATACTCTTAGGGAATCAAACATCGACTCTCTGCTCTTTTTGGCGAACAATTTGTCCTGCAAGAAATTCAATTTTTGCTCATCAAACGAGCCAGTAAGTGGCCATTGTAACTCAGCATTGTCCCTCGTATATTTATTCCACAATGTGCTAAACATAATAGGGCCAATACCGTGCTTGACGTATACATCAAAATTTGGGGTACCCTCCGGAGGCGCAGGCTGACTCTCTTCCAATCGAGCCTCAGTAGAACAACACCGACATCCAAAACACCCCAATTTGCTTAAGCAAGGCATCTTAATATAAGACACGTGCACTGTCCCTAACGGACAAGTATAACACCAGCAACAGTAATATAAAGAAAAGATAAATAATAAAAATTATTCAAGAACCAAACCAAATGGTCCAGAGACCACTCCCTACAGTCCGGAGACTGTACCAAGTTCAAGAAGACAGGCTCTAGCCCCAGACCTTTTCAAGCATTGACCAAATTACCAGTTGGCCTGGCAGATTGTTCGCGAACAGTCCCAGACCTTTTCAAGCGCGGGCCAAATTTCCAGTTGGTCTGGTAAACTGCTCACAAACACTCTGTGCCTTTTTCAAGGGTCCGCAAACCCACCAAGTTCAAGACAAGACAGCCTGAAGACCGTACCAAGACACAGCCCGTCGACTCGTGCCGTTCAAGGAAGGCAGTCCGAAAACTGCACCAAGGCAGTCCGGAGACTGCACCAAGACACAGCCTGTAGGCTTGTGCCGTTCAAGAATGGCGCCATTTTGCCAAGAATCTAATCACTCACCTGGTGCACACAGGTCGAGTCAAGTTATTCTCCACTGCCGACTCTTCAGGACAAACGGTCAACTCCAAGGTTTCGCCTTCTCAGGACCCCAGCCGGTGACCATTAGACGAGGAGTCGCCCAATCAGACGGGCGGGGCAGCTGCGAGAACCAAGCTCGATCGTGTGGGGTACCCCGATCCGCCCGACCGACCAGACGCAACCCCGACCCTGCAACCCGATTACGGGTGAGCTGGATCACCTTGCGGGGTCCCTGTTCGGGCACCAACTGAAGGAAGTGGCCCTTAGGGGCCACCCGGGTTACTTACAAGCACCTGCTAGGCCTTCCCAAGTAATGAAGAGTCGGTCAGACAGTAGAGAATACAAACATACCTTTATTAGCAATACTCTGCAGAGGAGTCCAATCTGACCTGCACCCTAAGATGTCTGCCGAGGGACTGACCCTCCAACAGTCTGCAGTCTTCCCAAGAAGCCTCCAACCACGCCCACAGTGGAAAGTTACCGGCCTGGGCCGAACATGAACAAAGTAGGCACAGGAGGATGGGCTACCACCTGCCAGATGGGTACATGCTATCTGTAATTCGAGGTCACCGCGCTGAGCCTCAGTGTCGCCCAACGTGGGAGCAGAACTTCACACTCAGATAGGTATGGGAGGGCAGAATGGCCTATTCATTTGTAAGTCGAAAAACAGCCTTGAACAGAGAGAAAATAATAACGAAATACAGTGTTCTGCTGAGGCAAGCAATACGAATGATGAGGCCTAGTTCAGACATGGCCTAAGCGGCCCAATAGGGATTACGAAATTCAAAATGGAGTCACAATGGCTAACTACAGGAAAGCTTGCACGTTGCAGGGATAACTCAGTGGGTTGCATAACGTGAATACAAATGGCACATATTTAGCCACACACTGCTAACCTAATATAGCATGATACGAGCGCATAGCAGGAATGGGATTTTCAAACCTAACACTGGGTTGCTGACTACTGATATAAATGGGCACAGGCCAAGTTATGGTGTGACCGCTTGTTTAATGAGCTAAGCGTGGTTTTGCTCATGAAGGAAGTAGAGCAAGATCATGGCAATATATTGTTGCACCTTTTTGATAGTACTGTGTATTTAGAGTATTGGAGTCAGTTGTATAATTTTACATTTCCACCTCTGACTTGTTACAAACGCAATACGTTATAAAGATTGACCCAGGCAAATGGTTCCTTTATAATCTTATAGGAAACAAACAGAACCTTTGGTTTTTTTTTAAATGCAAGCGTGCTGACAGCTTTGCTGCCCAAATTTATGAGTCCAGAATAGGTGAAAGTTGTTGGTAGTTTACTCATAACCCAGATCTCTTGACTGGGGGTGAATGTTTTGATTTGTTCTGCATTCTGTCCATCAATTGTGTGTCTTTTGCTTCCTCGCCATAAGTGCGCCAGGTATGCCCAGACGTGGGTCCCGTGCTCTCCATGCCACTGGAGTCAAGCTATCCTGGCTGATGAGGGCTGAAAGCTCGAAACCGGTCCAAGGATGCTTGTTTCCAGTCCAGGGAGGACTTGGCCTGGCAGTTCGGGCTGGACTGTTCCCATTGGGCGCAGGGTCAAGGCTGATTTGCATATGGCTGGGTCCAAACTGGAATGGCATGGTGAGCAAAAAAACGATGGATTTGGGCCCAGATCTCTGTACTAGGGTGAATGTATGACATTGTTCTGCATTCTGTCCATCAATAGTTCTTTTTGCATTTGTCACCCTGAGTGGGACGGGTATGCCCAGACGTGGGTCCCGTGCTCTCCATGCCACTGGAGTCAAGCTATCCTGGCTGATGAGGGCTGAAAGCCCGAAACCGGTCCTAGGATGCTTGTTTCCAGTCCAGGGAGGACTTGGCCTGGCAGTTCGGGCTGGACTGTTCCCATTGGCCACAGGGTCAAGGCTGATTTGCATATGGCTGGGTCCAAACTGGAATGGCATGGTGAGCAAAAAAACGATGGATTTGGGCCCAGATCTCTGTACTGGGATGAATGTATGACATTGTTCTGCATTCTGTCCATCAATTGTTCTTTTTGCATTTGTCACCCCGAGTGGGACGGGTATGCCCATACGTGGGTCCCGTGCTCTCCATGCCACTGGAGTCAAGCTATCCTGGCTGATGAGGGCTGAAAGCCCGAAACCGGTCCTAGGATGCTTGTTTCCAGTCCAGGGAGGACTTGGCCTGGCAGTTCGGGCTGGACTGTTCCCATTGGGCGCAGGGTCAAGGCTGATTTGCATATGGCTGGGTCCAAACTGGAATGGCATGGTGAGCAAAAAACGATGGATTTGGGCCCAGATCTCTGTACTGGGATGAATGTATGACATTGTTCTGCATTCTGTCCATCAATTGTTCTTTTGCATTTGTCACCCGAGTGGGACGGGTATGCCCATACGTGGGTCCCGTGCTCTCCATGCCACTGGAGTCAAGCTATCCTGGCTGATGAGGGCTGAAAGCCCGAAACCGGTCCTAGGATGCTTGTTTCCAGTCCAGGGAGGACTTGGCCTGGCAGTTCGGGCTGGACTGTTCCCATTGGGCGCAGGGTCAAGGCTGATTTGCATATGGCTGGGTCCAAACTGGAATGGCATGGTGAGCAAAAAAACAATGCATTTGGGCCCAGATCTCTGTACTGGGGTGAATGTATGACATTGTTCTGCATTCTGTCCATCAATTGTTCTTTTTGCATTTGTCACCCCGAGTGGGACGGGTATGCCCAGACGTGGGTCCCGTGCTCTCCATGCCACTGGAGTCAAGCTATCCTGGCTGATGAGGGCTGAAAGCCCGAATCCGGTCCTAGGATGCTTGTTTCCTGTCCAGGGAGGACTTGGCCTGGCAGTTCGGGCTGGACTGTTCCCATTGGGGGCTGGGTCAAGGCTGATTTGCATATGGCTGGGTCCAAACTGGAATGGCATGGTGAGCAAAAAAACAATGGATTTGGGCCCAGATCTCTGTACTGGGGTGAATGTATGACATTGTTCTGCATTCTGTCCATCAATTGTTCTTTTTGCATGTATCTAGGATATGGGCCTGAAAAAACACCCATCTTTTTCATTGGTGCCTGTTGCTGTCCTTTACAAATGCTGGCTTTTCATTGGTGAATACACTTAGTAGTCCCTCCTTTTGGAATTTTGTATCCTCCCATGAGGACTAGCCCTCTTCCATGTGTTCTTACTGTTCAGGTTATTTATACTTAGAGAGAGCTCTTTTTTTGGTTGGACTGCATCTTTGCTCCTTAAGTATTCTGTTTACTTGTGCAATGAAACGTCCGTCGCTTCATTTGCATTTCGTCCCATCCCTTCATTTGCTTGGTCCCTTGATCTCCCTGTGTCTCCCCCTCACCCCTCCCACAACTCTGCTCCAGGCCCCCACCACCCCTCCAAGGCCACTGCTGTTTTGCTCACGACAGTGCTTGCCCCTGTCTCCCCCTCCCCATCACCTCTCCCACAACACAGCTCCAGGCCCCCACTACTCCTTCGAGGCCACTGCTGTTTTGCTCACGTAACTGTTTGCCCACCCCGAGCAATTAATTCTTAAGTTATTTTACATTTCTAGCTTTTATTCATATAGCGCACCTATCCATGCGCTCGGGGTAAATTAAACAATCAGGCTGACACCAGACTCAAACACAGATCCTCAGCTCCCCACTCCTATCCTTTCCTTGGCCATTTTACAGGGTGCAGTACCCTATGTGGCAAAAAAGGTCCCACAGTACACCTAGTGACAGCCTGTGGTACTGCACCCTCACAACACTGTTTGTTGTTTACTGCTGGGATATTTTTAGCCCCAAAAAATTAATCTAACAAACATTTTTTTTTTAATACCATGGCGGCCGCTTCACAGGCCGCCATGCGCATAACTTTTATATGCACAGGCAATGTGCTTTGTTTGAGCACGGCGCCCACTTTTATATTTACAAAAACAATTGCTCTAAGTCTCGCAAATGCAAGATCTATTGCATTGCAAATGCTTGTTTTCAATATGGCCGCGATTTAGTGCCATACACAATAGGTGATCGTGATTGATTTGGATATTTAAAATAAGGTCTTCTTGACTTGTATTATAGAAGACTGTGATTGATTTAAAAATTCTTTAATGTTGGTCTCCAGTCTTATAACAATGGGGATGATTGGGGGGATCTTGTTGCCTTTTTTTTTAAAACATCTACTCAAGCAATAATAAGGGGTGGTGTGTAGATTATGATGAGGTAAACATTATTGGCATTAGGGTGGCACTGTATCACCTGTATATACAGGGATCCCATTGTGCCATATATATCTATCTGTCTATAGATATCTATATATTATCTCTCTCTCTATATATATATATATAGAGAGAGAGAGAGAGATTTTTTCCCTAATGCGCAGTAATTTATTTCGGTAGTGATTTTCTGCAAGACAAATCCGCCTATATATTGGAGCATCTGCGTGACGCCTATGTGAGTATATGTCACACTATTGTGGTCTACTATCTGAGCCAATAAGGAAATATCATGGAAAGTGAGGATATTCATGATGTTCCTACCCCTTTAATTCTCTTGATTTTGACAGGAGTTTTAAATGATTCTCATAGGTTTTAAACTCTTCATTGCTGTCAACTTCCTGGAGACAATTGACGTCAAGCAGACATTCTGAAAATTGCACTATTGAGTGTGATTTGTATTGGATGGACACACTCTGATAAAAGCTATCCAGATTAGTAGCTCAAATGGGGTGATTTTATCTACACTAGACTGCCCTGCATTAAAATGATGGGCATTTTGGTTATAATATCACCCTATGTTCAAGAAGTCTTTTCTCTTAATGATAGAGGGATTCTTTACCTAAGTATCTCCACTGAGTGAGCATTGGATAAATAAAATATAAGGTAATAGCCCTTGATTCTTATGGGTCTTTGTATGGTTCAATAGTTTTTCAAAGGAATATGTGCGTACATTATAGATATGGGTTGATGCTGGTGATATGCATCTGTGAACTTTGAATTAACGGTTGTTGAGATGTATAAATGTCAAGAGGAACGTGATTCAGCAGCATCTCTTTTATACCACAGGATATTGGGTTGGCCCATATGATCTATAAATGGTTTTTCTTATCACTTGTTTTAAAAGAAAATTTAACATTCACCACCAATGATTGTTATTAAAGAATGTCACAATTTGTGTAGCTTTAGCTGTATGTTGATGTTTTTGTTTATGGAAATGTATTGTATGTTTTCCATAGATATTCGTTTGGGAGGAGTCAAACATTTTTGTCCTGAGGCAGGTGGAATATATGGTTTAAGACCCTCGAACTCGTCGACGTAACACATAAACATGACCCATAGTGCGTGGAAAATTTTGCTATGTCAATGAACATATTTATCCACACCCAGTGACACACTAAAGGGGCAATTATGATTCTGGCAGTCCATGGACCACCAGACTCGTGGGGCACGGAGGTGGCGGTCTCCCGCCCCCCGATTAAGAGTTGGGCAGTTGGACCGCCATGGAACTTCCGCCGCCGCCAGGGAACCGCTGTTCCCTGGACGTGGTGCGATGGTCCAGAGGCTGCAATATGCTTGCGGGACCGTCGTGGTCCCACCAAGCATATTACGAGTTTCCTCTCCACCAGGGTTTACATGGAGGTTCTTACTCCATGTAAACCCTGGCGGAGACGAAACAAAGGGGGCCCTACAGGGCCCACTGGTTCCTCACGCCCTTTGTATGCACACATGGGGGCACAATATGTGCCCACTGTGTACATACACACCAGTTCCTGCACAGCGTGGACTTTTCAATCCATGCCGTGCAGAAACTGTTTTTAGGTCTCGGATAGGAGGACCTTTAGCCGTCGTTCAGCTCTTTTTCGAAGCACATACTCATGCTTGTGGCGGCAAACACCTTGCGGGAGTGCGCAGCGGCGCGCCACAAGCACGAGTATGTGCTTTGAAAAAGAGCAGACTGCGCGCGCACGCATACACGCATGCACCACTCCCGGGCAAGAAATATCAGCATTAGTGAATGTGCTTTAACATTTCCGCATTGCTTTTAAATATTAGCCTTATATCCGCATTGCTTTAAAATATCTGCATTAGTGAATGTGCTTTAAAATATCCGCATTGCTTTCAAATATCAGCCTTAGTTATTCACTCGTGCACGGCTCTCTTTTTTTATTTTTATTTTATTAGCCATTCACGCACGCACCACTCCCGGGCAAGAAATATCAGCATTAGTGAATGTGCTTTAACATTTCCGCATTGCTTTTAAATATCAGGCTTATATCCGCATTGCTTTAAAATATCAGCATTAGTGAATGTGCTTTAAAATATCTGCATTGCTTTCAAATATCAGCCTTAGTTATTCACTTGTGCACGGGTCTCTCTTTTTTTTTTTTATTAGCCATTCACGCATGCAACACTCCCGGGCCAGAAATATCAGCATTAGTGAATGTGCTTTAACATTTCCGCATTGCTTTCAAATATCAGCCTTATATCCGCATTGCTTTAAAATATCAGCATTAGTGAATGTGCATAGCCAATAGGTCTCGCCTTTGGAACCTTATAAGTGTTTAGCTATGCAACAGTTGATGTTGTTGCACCAAGGATATTGTGCTGGATAACTAAACACTTATAAGGTCCCAAAGGCGAGACCTATTGGCTATGCCAATGCTTGTTGGAGTTCCGGTTGTGGTGCCTGTTTTTAAAGGCACCACCGTGGGAACGCCAAAGCAAGCCCGCCAGACATGAGTTTAACTTGTAATCTAGTGGGCGGGAGGCTTCACCACGGGTTTGGTGGTGCAGCGGCGTGGCGGACCTGGAGCCGCAACACCAAACTCACAATTGGGCCCTAACTGGGAGTGTACCTTCTTATGAGAAACCATTTGGAGTGTCTTTTAAATTCTCCCCCTTCATTGATGTTGTTTTGTATATTTGTCTTTTATGTTATTACTGTTAATTCGGTACATTTATTGTGCTAGCTATACATTTTTAATTTCGCAATGATTAATGTATATATAATTAAATGATCTATGTGTTTTTTTCAAAATTCCCATGGTATCAAATTAGTTTGATTGTGGTAACTGGATGTGAGTATATTTACTTTTTAGTACTTCAGCAAGGGGAATCTCTTGTGCTGTTCGGTTGCTTAAACCCTGTCCCTTTGGTCTGAGGGGGTTCTCTCTATTTTCCACAAACTTTGGACTCTACCAAAACGATTTCCCTACATAAACTCTGCTCGGAGTGTCACTCATGAATTATCAATATGGGGAGTAGCTACAAGGGTGACTACTAAAGAGGGGTTACGGAAAAATACTTATTTTTGGTGCCAAAATAAAGTGAGACAGTCCAGGATCCCACTGACTCAGGTATTCAGCTCTTTTGAGCTCACTTATTTGGTTAATGGAAAACAAACTATTCATTCAGTATGCGAGAAAAGAGAATGAAGGAATAAGTGGATGGGTAAATCGTTTTTTTCTCATCATGGGCCCATCCTGTTTGCACACATAACTTCCTGAGGTCGCTGCCAGGTGTTCTGATTTTGATTGGCTGAAGCATGAATGCCCTTCAAACAGGAATAGTCGTCTCTTAAGAAAGTAAACCTTACAAGAATAGTAGCTGCATCTGGTAGAGTCCTGTGCCAAGAAAATGACAAACTGTTAAAGGTCCATGAGGAAAGCCAGAGTTTCGGAGAATGTTAGTCTATTCAAAGCATCTGGGAGCTAGAGGTTTTACATCATAGTGAACTGCTACAGTATTGAGAGCCACACAGCCAATGCTCCTCCTTGGCACACATGCAGGGATGAGGATAATGTCAGGATTGCAATAACTAAAGAGATGTTCTTTTTTTCTGGAAACTGCATTTTTGTGGTTAACTAAAAACTCAGCCATGGCCATATGGTTATTTGATTAAAAGAAATTAGTAAATGAAACGTTTCCTGTACCTTAATTAAAAACTAAGCAGCTCATTGTAAAATGTGTCTCTTGCAAACATCTTTATGAAGGCTCCTAAAGAGGCCCACATAGGTGTTAAAATACGTAGTGCATTTATCAGTTTTACATCCTGCCTAGACAGTTGGACACACTCCTCACTCCCAATGGTTGCCAGATGTTTCCAGTCTCCCACAATACAGAATCTTCGCCAACTATTCTATGGCATCACAGCCTCTGCCCAATCCTTAGTTACAGCACCACGACAATACTTTACAGTTTACAGGTTCAACTGGGATAAAGGCTCCTCCTACATGCAACGGTTACTGCTTGAAGCAGAATGCCCCCAGTCTGGTTCAAGACCAGGGAACACCACCGAAAGATAGTCACACTATTGTAGAGTGTGGTATAGACTCCTCCTCGGGCAGCATGGACATGTCAGCTCTTGCTCTCTTTGAGTACATTTTGTCTTCCCTTTTGATTATTACAGCTGTACTTGTTGACGTGCCACCAAGTTCGATACTGAAAAATCTGATTACAAAATATTTTGCCAATTCACCATTCATTATGCTTCTGACTATGAACATTTGCAAATGTTAATATCTCTTTAGATAGGCTGGAATCCCATCAACAAGTATCGATCAACTCCACGAGGAACAAAAAAGGAGGACAGTGTCAATAATGTTTGTGCTAGAGACGTTTGTGTGTGAGGTTTGTGGAAAAAGTACAAAAGGAGGATGTAGACCCACAATGAATGCACCTCAATTCAGCAAATGATAACGAAAGCTACCATATAGTAGAGAGAATTGAAATTGTAATTGTAATTGCATTTATATAGTGCTTACTACTCCTGACAAGGCGTTGAAGCGCTTTTTCGGCGAGTAGCATGCTGCTCCGGAACCCAAAAAGGATTAGTGGTAAATTCGTATAGGGAAACATGGATTTAATTTGACCGATGAACATGTTAGTCTGTTATTTGGATTGAAAAGGATACTGGAGCGATAGAAGAGGAGAAGGGTTTGCATTTATCTATCGTTTGCTACCCCTGATGAGGTGTTGAAGCGCTTTTTGGCAAGTAGCACACTACTCCTGAACTTAAACAGGATTAGTGGGGAATTAGTATAGGGAAATATGAAATTCATTGAGTCTGTTATTTGGATTGAAAAGGAATAGTGGAAGGATAGAAGAGGAAAGGGTCTAGAAAGTCTTTTTTTGGAGTTCATAGCAGTAGGAGCAGGTTTGGGACTAGTAAAGGGGAGGTGGAGGTGGAGGAGACAGAGGGGAGAGTTTAGAAAGACTTTTTTGGGAGATCTGAATAGTAAAAGAGGTATGAGATGATGCAAGGAGGGAAGAGTCTAGAAAGGGTTATTCTGGGGATCACAGTAGTAGAATGGGGTTTGGGATGAGTGGAAGAGTGGAGGTAGACGATATATTGAGAGAGGCAGAGGGTGAGAAATTGAGTTTGGCATTGGAGAGAGTAGTAGAATGAGGTTTAAGAGGAGTCAGAGTGGAGGTTGAGGATATATTGCGAGAGTTATAGGGTGAGATATAGGGTAGTGCATTGGAAATGCTGAATTAAAAGCAAAGTAATAAATATAAAGATACATAAAGTACATGGAAGTTATATATGTACAAGGAAGGTAATATATGTAGATTTAAGTTGTATTTAATAAACTCAGAGTTTCAAGTGTTCCTGTACATTAAGTTATTTTTTTTTATAATTCAATAGTGAAGCAATTGTAGATAAATAGTTATGATAAAAGATTATTTATATATGCTGTCACCTATACACATGCTAAACATAGAATAATATAACTATATGTAATATGTACATTTGTTAAGCAGAACTAACAAATATCTATATATTTAAAACATAATTATTATACATGTTTATACAAAGCAATACACATATGTAGGTACACATCTATAGTCCAAATGAATGCTTATATACAGAGGGATATGCTGTATATTTATGTTTGAGTATGGTGGTTATGTGGGTAAGAGCCAACTCTTGAGTAGTCATCTGAATATAAGGTAGTTATCCGTGGATCTTATGTTTGGGGGTAAAGATATATGGCACTGTGTCGAGAAGGTGGACATAAGGTGGCAGATAGAGATCATCGGTCACCTACAATAAAGGCAGTCTTAGAACAGAAGCAGAAGACCCCTAGAAAAGGGCAAAATATTCTTCCTGCAACAGTACATACTTTAACAGTAGAACCAACTCATAACCCTGACTCCCTATTGCCTCAAGGGGCTGTAAATCCATATAAGTACTTTTCCAAGGCACATAGATATTTACCCCTGAATCCCACACTTAATAAGGACAATACGATGATAAGGTAACTGAGGAAAAAAGGATTGTGTCTTACATCAAAAGGACCTGTGCAGTTATCGCATTTCGAAAAGCATCAGCAGTCCTCATGTCTCTCAGCAAGGGTAAGTCTCAAATGAGCTCAACATCATTCCTAAGCAGGGAAACTAATATAACCACATAGTGAGTCCTCACGTTTTAATACCTGCTCAGCTGTTCAGAATGTATGTAAGATTGGGTCTCAGACACAACTTTATGCAGGAGGAGTTAAAAGTCTTCTTTTATTTTTAGTTCATGGAGTCTCAGGCCTTAGGATTGTGGAGTGACATCCTTCGAGATCAAAACATAACAAAACAAAAAACAAGGTTAATTAAGTCTTCTTTCCTATTCAGTAGATGACCGTCTTGATTGTTGTCCAGTCTTCTGTCCTTTGGAGAGGTTCAGGCGTTGACCCTAGAGAGAACAGAAAAGGTCCTGAGTTGCCTATTCTCTTTGAATTAAGGTGAGCCCATCACCAGCACCACAGTGAATATCACAGCATTCTGGTTTTGTGTGGTATCGTACGGAGAAGCGCTCTGTTGCTTTTCTGAGCCACCAACAATGAATTAACAAAGGTAAAGGATAGGGAGGTGTATGTGGTGTCCTCTTAGCAGGTCCTACTAATTCCCTACCAACTATAACTCGTGCCCTAAGGTAACTATAACTTGCGCACTCGCCATGCACTGTTTTCTCATCAATAATTTCACTGTAAATGTTGCAGGGATATTATCAATGATGTCATAGAAGATGTCAAACTGATGTAATATTAACAATGCATAGCAAGGGCGCGAGTTATAGTTACCTTAGGGCATCAGTTATAGTTACGTGAGATAACTATAACTGGTGAATTTCTGTGTTTTTTAGAGTTTAAAATATTACATTGTTACTGAACATTTCACCTAACTATAACATCACTTTATCCTTTGGTTGTTTCAGTGAATTTCTAGTTTTTTTTTAAACGTAAAGTAATATTGAATTAAAATACGAAAATCCAACCAATCCCTTCGACCGTACACGGCAGGGGGTTGACTCCAGGGTCCCGCATGCAGCCAACCCCACTCTGCGCACGGCCTTCAGTGGTGCGCAGTGAGGGGGTTTGGCCACAAGACCTGGCCTGCGGCCAGACCCTGCGGCCAACCCCGTAAAGGCAGCCAACCCCATACTGCGCAGGGCCTTCGGTCGTGCACGGCAGGGGGTTGGCCATAGGGCCTGGCCCTGGAGACACCATTCCCCAGGGCCTTTTTTTTTAAAAGGGAGGGGGGCTTCATGGCCCCCTTCCCGAATCTATGATGGCTCTTATGGCCCATTCCCCAGGGCCATATATCTAATTTAACAGGAAGAGCACTGCATGCGCCCCTCCCTGAGCCCATTAGGCCCTGAGAACTCCATCCCCATGACCTTATTTATTTTAAAGGGGAAGGGGGCCGTGTGCCCCCCTCCCCGAGCCTTATTAGGCCATAGCGACCTCAGCCCCAGGGCCTTTTTTCATGTAAGGGTGAGGGGGCCGCATGGACCCCCCATGCCCATTAGGCCATGGGGACCCCATCCTCTAGGGCCACTACTTAAAATAAAAGGGAGGGATGAGCCTGACCCTCCCCCTAAGAGTTATTAGGCTCTGGGCACCCCATCCACCAGGGCTATTTTTTTTAAGGAGAGTGGGGCTGCGTGGCCTACCTTGCTGAGCTGTTATCGCCCCAAGGACCTCATCCCCAGGACCTGCATTTCTTAGAGGTGGGTGCCCTGGTGCCCACCATATACTGGTTGGGAGCCCCAATGCACCCACGGCCCCAGCTGGTTCCCCGCATACAGCTGGAGATGGCATTGCTCCTGCCCAGATGGAGCTGCTACTAATGCAGCTCCAACAGGGCGGGAGCAATATTTTGATCTGTTTCTCTCCCCACAATATTGCAGGCAGGGAAACAGATCAAAAGTCTGCTCCAATTCAGCAGGTGAATTTTCAAAGTTCCCACCGGCTGGGAGCAGGCTTTGTGTTTGCTCCAGCGTGGGGAGTTTTGAAAATGTGCCCGCCAAGAAGGAGCAAACACAGGTTTCCCTGCCCACGTCTGTACGGGCAGGGAAACTGCTATGTCCTGGGGTGGGCTCCCTGGGACATAACTAGTGAGCCGGCCCCTGGGGATGGGGGTCCGTAGGGCAATTAATGGATCAGGGAGGCGGGCCGCCCAGCCCCCCTCCCTTTTACTTAATTTTGTGGCCCCAAGTGATGGAGTCCCCAGAGCCTTTAGTGCTCGAAAAGGGGGACACGTGGCCACCTCCCCTTAGCAAATATGCCTAGGCCTAGGGAGGAGGACTGTGTGCTCCCTATCTCTGAAAAAGACACCGGGCCCTGAGGAATGGGGTTCCTGGAGTCATATTCTGCCCAGGGAGGGAGCTGGTGGTCATGATGTCTACCACTACTTTCTCATTGAATATATCAATAGAATCCCGTGGCATCTTTGGCATGAAGGTTGACTTGTGTTTGAAAGGCATCTCAACAAGTCCCTGTGTGTTTAGAGATAGTTGTTCCATGGCTTGTTGCTTTGAAGGCCTAGTACCTGACTCTAAGTTCTCATTTTGTAATTCCTGCAAATCTTGCATGAAGTGTATGTCCGCTATTTGTAGATTGTCCTGATCCCTATCATGGTCCAAGACTTCCCTTGTTGATGTTGGAAGTTTGTTTGTTGATTTTTGTATATGATATATTGCAACTTTTAGTTTTCAAATATACTTGAAAATATCGATCCTGGTTTGACTGTAGCAGAACGTGCTTTCCGGGCAATATGATAATCCGAACGATAGTAATTGTATTTCCGCTTTGTTTAATTGCACATTGGATAAATTGATCAATCTTACTGCTATTTTAATCACTTTCCACGTGCATCTCAATTTGACACCTTGTTGCTTTTTTGCCCTCATTTCCCCTGTGGAGTTTTCTTCTCTCTCGTCATCTTTTATTTCGCCTTTGTTTGTTTTGAAGTTTTACCCTTGCGGTCGTAACGTTTGACAGCCATTGCGCCTTAAAAAATCCAGTTCTTCAGCAAGAGTCAGCTTGGTAAGCCCTGCCATTTGGCCTGTTGTGGCTCTGCCTTCCTCCAAGTCTGTCTCACTTTCCACGGCTGAACTCAGGTCTGATGCTGATTCTGTAATTGATGTTTTGCCACTGATTTTATCATCCTGTTTGGCAATATTACTGTCCGCTTGCCTTTGTCTCTTCATGGTATCAAATTGTTTAGTGAAAGTAAAACTTTGTCCTGTTTCACAGTCAATGGAATATTTGCGCTTTCCTTAATTTGATAACCTCCTCCTGCTTTTTAAGTCTCTCAATCATTTCATCTTGATACTTGGTAATTAATTCTTGTTGATCCGAACTCTCCAATTCAATATTGATTTGTTTTATTTCACCTAACAATTTTTCCCGATCTATTTCTGCATATTTTGCTAAGATCCTTACCAATCTAGTAGATGCATCCAAATTACTTTCTGTCCATTATTTAAGCATGGAGGGGTTGGGATTTTCAAAGCTTGAAGGTAACATTATCCGCAATCCCCTCGGTATGCGTCCTACTTCCAAGCATTTTTGTAAGGACTTTCTTGCCCACCATTTTGTTCGCTTTTCATGTATTTTTCTAATGTTCTCAAACGAGTTCTGATATCCACTTTCCCCACAGGATTTGAAATCGTTGTTGAATGATTCTAATGTTCAATGCTGGGTAGGTTTTCAAATAGTAAATCTAGTAAATTCGCAGCTGGTTCTCTGTCTCGCAGCGTGTCGGCTGACATTTTGGTTGCTATGACTATTTTCCTGCTGTTTCTTTTTACTGAATGACCTTTGTTTTTTTCAGTCTGTGTGTATGTATATGTGTATATGTATATATATAATTTATATATATATAAAGGGTGGGCGAAGTTCGCAGAGTTATGCTACGTGGAATTCCGCTGAGTTAACTAAAAACTCGAAATTCCGAGGAGTTCTGCCTGTGGTGGAGTGCCAGTGTCACCCGGTCCTCTCTTGCCTCCTACTGCCGATGAACTATATGGGGAAGGGAAGGGAGTTATCAAGTGCAAATAGGTCTGTCCAGCCCCTCCTCTTCACATAATAGGTTAATTAATAGTACACAGTGAACCATGAGGGCAGTGTCCATTCATGCAAACAAAGTGAGCAACAGATCCTCCTATTTTCATCACACCAATGAAGCTGGTAGATCCAGGCAGCAGCCGCGCAGGAAGTTTTGCTTAAACACAGAACAGCTTCAGCATGGATGCCAGCCTGTCCTCCTGGGGCTGCATGAACTCAAAAAAGTAAGAAGCCCATACAAATATGATGAGAAAGAAGGTGCCTCAAAAAAATTCAGACCTCCTTTTCTAAAGTGGGAGATCTGCGAGGAGCGAGTGTAGAAAAATCCGCCAGCAGCAGGCCTCCTCAAAAAGTAGCTGCTGCGCTATTGCAGGAGAGTAGAAGTATAGGAGCCAGAGGCCTGTGGCCTGTTGCTTCTGCACACAGCTCCCCGCAGGCCCCGCAATGGGGGCTGTAAGAGTCATCAGCCCTCCAGGGATTCAGGGCAAGAAGAGCTCACTCTTTATGACCCCTAACAGAGTTTGTTTTTTCCAACACTTCCCATGCCCCACTTGAGCAGCCACTTCACAATGCAGAGTGTGACAATAAAAAAAGAAAAAGCCCCTTCCGAGGCCAGAGCCACTCTTGCTGTCTGCAGGTGAGGATTTAATGCCTCATTAACCCAGTCCATAACTGGAGACCTTTATTTCTAATGGGCCCTGCTCAGCGCCAACTCAAGGATTACTTAAGCAATCTTATCTCTGTCCCTTACAGGACACATAGCGCTTTCAAAAGTGGCTGGACCAGTTAGGAGCTTCAGCGTTTGCTACATCAACATATAGAAGCCCACGAATAGTAGTGATTTGCCTCAGATCCCACCGATTTATCAAGCGGAGAAGCTGAAATAAGAACCAATTACGCCTTGTTCTATACATCAGCAACATAAATATTTGACCAACTCTTTTCCCTTGACACTTTCCCCAAAGAAGCACTCAATCCACGTACTCTTTGAGCCACAGGCTCATTCTTTGAAAGTCAACCATACTTTATAAAAAGAATGGGATTTTTTTGCACTTACCTTGCTCGGTGTCTCCTCCATTATGTAGCTGGTTAACTCGTGACCAGCTCCCAGTAAATGCCTTACGATGGCTTCCTTGAGCACTTTCAATATCTAGTAATAGAACTAGACATCTCAAGGGCATATCTGCTCATGCAGATATGTCCTCAAATATACTATAATGCACCCTGTCTTAGGGCTCTAAGGCCTGCTGTAGGGGTGACTTACATATAGTACATGCAGTGCACTTTGGCATAGCACAGGGTGAGTGTGCCATGTCATGTTTTCAGTATGGTTTGCACCATTTCAGACACCCTGCAATGATAGTCTGCATTGAATTTTGTGTTGGTCCCCTAGAGTGGCATAAGACATGCCTTAGCCCTTAAGCACCCGCTTTAGTACCCATGCCCTAGGTACCAGGGGCCCCATTAACTAGGGACTTATAGGGGTGCTAAAGTCCTTGCTAATTGGTGTACAATTAGACTTTAACTTGTTTTAGAGGAAAGAGCACTGGCACTGAGGTCTGGTTAGCACTGTCAGAGTTGAAAACCAGCACCTAGCAGTTTAAAATGGAGGTTTATTATCAAACACCTTATCTTAATAAATCTGTACTGATTCCACTACTAGATTTATTATGACATGGACGCAGTGGGCACCTTAGACGTGCCCCCTGAAACTTTACTAGTCATGTGTGCCTGCTACCACAGACTCATTTCTGACTCCCTGCTAGGGAAAGCCCACGCTATTAGAGGTCAGAAACAATGCCTGCTCCGGAGAAAGGTGTTACTGTTCACACCTCCTCCAGGAAAATGGCTTGTGAGATTAGCATGTCAAGGCCAGAGGCTTCAAAGCCTCTGCTGCCTTTAATATGTGACCCCGGCTTCCTCCATACCTGGAGAATGCCACCCCCTGCTCTGAGGCCCATTTGGCACCAGTACAAGTGGGAAATTAGATAGTCAGGAGGCATTTTACACTGTCAGGCTAGTCACACCCCTAAGGTGGGCTACCAGAAGTGGACACAAAAAGGATTTCACCATCTTGGTTGTGGTGAAATTAGGAACTCTGGGTCAGGGTTATGCCCACTCCCCACAGGAGGTGGTCATATAGAGGGCGTAGTGACCCCAGGGGTCAGTAGCCCATTGGCTACTATCCTACACTCTCCTTAACGCCGCTACAAGAGCCAAGGATGTGAGAAAAAAGGTCCAGCACTATTGGGTGCCAAACCCTGTCTGGCTGTTTGTCCCATGACAATCACAGAGACCGACTCATCCTGAAGCTAGCTTGCCTCCTCAAACCCTTAAAGGTCTGTCCAGCGCTTCATCAATCCAGCAACATCTCCCTGGGGGTGGAGGAGCCATTCCCCTGCATCTGCAGGCACCAAAAGCAGCTGTCCGTTGTCTTAGTCTGCTGACCATCGGGCCCAATGAAGGAGCATCTTGCCAGGAGGAGGTCCCCAAGACTGTAGGAGCCCCATCTCCCCAGAGAGTTTCGAGACACTAACCCCTCCTGGAGCCCCAAAGCACCAATACCCTGGGTATCGGAGCAGTTGCAGCAGCCAAGGCTTGTTATATCCAGCCTGAACACCACTACCAAGGAAGACCGACCTGCATGCTGAGGGAATTCAAGGCTAGTGAGATCCATGTCAAGAGCGAGGTAGCTGTACTGTTTTCTACAAAACCAACGACAAATGTGAAGAACATCAGAACGCCGCGACCCGCTGGGCAATACACCTATGCACCGGAGTTCACAGAAACTGATGGTGCCTTTGTGGTCCAGAGGCCCTGAAGAGCTGAACCCCCTTTGGGTACTGTCTGACTGGTCCCCCAATCCCCTTTTGCAGCCTCTTTCTTTCAAGTACTTTTCCTATTGACTTAAGCATGTAGCTCTTGAGACTACCACTGTGGCCAGCACCTCTGCATACAGACACCCCAAGGAAGGTAAACCCGAACTTCTGGTGCATTCTTGGACCTTGGCCCCTACTTAACTGAAGTCCAGAATAACAGTCCAGTAAGTCGTTCGCAAGTGACCCTATGCAGTGAATGTTTTTCCCATAAGATAACATTATCACGTTCGAAGCTCATGCCACAAATCTGCCAGCTGTTGTTTTCTACTGTTATTACTGCTAAAATTGATAACATCTAAAGTACTTACTAGATTCTGATGATCTTGGTGTCTAAAAACACATTAAAATCTGTTATTTTTATAAATTGGTGTCAAATCTTCTTATTGAGTATGTCTCATTTATTGGCTCGGTGTGTGCAACAATTGCCCAACACTCCCCTTTGATAAGCCTAAGCTACTCGACCACAGTACCACAAAAGAGAGCACTTGGGGTTTTTAAAGAAAGCCCCTGTATACTGTCTGCACAGTGTACCTCGTTTTAGTTCAGTATATAGAGAGCCAACTTCCTACAATTGCATTCATTATAGTATTGTAAAAGTATACTCTAAATCTGAGGCCTCTTTTCAACAATTTAAATACTTACCAATCTACAGTGTTACTTTTTGCCTCTGTAAATAGCACCAGCACACTACTAATCACTATTGTCACTATTCTCCAGAACTGCACCATTATTATGGAGCACCTACACCATGCACGTATGTTTGTTTGTATATGAAGGAAAAATAGGCAAAAAATTAAATATATCTGGATTTATGTACAAACGTGTAGATCAATTTATAGTGCAAGGAAAGGATCGGCTTATATCTTCCTCCGAGGAAATCATTGTTATTTTTGATGATTAAATATCCAGGTTCTTATGTTCACAGGATTGATCCCATATTTTGCTAGCAAAAAATAATAGCAGCAGTTTGCATGCCGGTTTTAGTTTCCTCCCCTGCCCAAAATTGTTTGCTTCCATTTAGGACAAATATTTGTTGATATCAGTTAAATCTAAAAGTCAGCTGATCACTGAGGAAGATAGTTTCCCTGTACCAGACTAATACACACCAATATTTTTTTTTTTTTTTTATTGATTTCACAAAAATCTATTACATAGAATTACAGTGCATTGTGAAGTATCACAATTGAGAAACATTAGGCACATGTTAATCAATCAATCAATCAATCAGGGGTTTGTTAAAGCACGACTACTCACCCGTAAGGGTCTCAAGGTGCTAGGGGGGGGGTGCAGGTTCCATCCATCAAGGAGAGGGTCTGTCGAAGAGCCAGGTTTTGAGGTTTCTTCCAAGATGGGGAGCGATGTTGTCTGTCTGAGGTGGAGCGGAAGGGCGTTCCATGCTTTGGCCACGAGGAAGGAGAATGAGCGGCCTCCCGATCTGGTCTTTCTGGTGCGGGGGACCACGGCGTAGGAGAGCTGGGCTGATCGTAGGGTCCTTTGGGGTGCGTGGAATTTAAGTCGGCTGTTCAGGTATGCTGGTCCGGTGCCGTGGAGGGCCTTGTGTGCGTGGGTGAGCATCTTGAAGGTGATTCTCGCCTCGACAGGGAGCCAGTGGAGTGTGCGCAGGTGCTGGGAGATGTGGCAGTGTTTTGGCAGGTTGAGGAACGTACGGTCTTGCGGCCTTGCGGCGGCGTTCTGGATGTTCTGTAGCTTGCGGGTGAGGTTTTTGTTTATTCCGGCGTAGAGTGCGTTGCCGTAGTCAAGTCTGCTGGTGACCAGGGCGTGAGTGACGGTCTTTCGGTGTTCGAGGGGATCCATTTGAAGGTCTTACGAAGGAGGCGGAGGGTGTGGAAGCAGGAAGACGAGACAGAGTTGATCTGGCGGTCCATTTTGAGCTCTGAGTCCAGGATGATTCCCAGGTTGCGTGCGTGGTCCGTGGGGGTTGGCGGGTTTCCGAGGGCGGGGGCCACCAGGTGTCGCTCCAGGCATCGGGGTTTGGGCCCATGATGAGTACTTCTGTTTTGTTGGTGTTTAGTTGTAGGCAGCTGTTTTTCATCCATTTGGCGACGGCTTCCATGCCTTCTCGAAAGTTGCGTCTGGCGGTGTTGGGCTCGTTGGATAGGGAGAGGATGAGCTGGGTGTCGTCTGCGTATGACATGATGTTGAGTCCGTAGGTTCTGACGATGGGGGCGAGTGGAGCCATGTAGACGTTGAAGAGCGTCGGGCTGAGGGCGGAGCCCTGGGGGACTCCGCAGGTGGTAGGTGTGGGGTCCGAGAGGAAAGGGGGAGTCTGACCCGCTGCGTCCTGCCGGAGAGGAAGGAGCGGATCCAGTCGAGGGCCTTGTCCTGGATTCCTGCGTCGTAGAGTCTGCGTATTAGGGTGCAGTGGGAGACTGTGTCGAACGCCGCTGATAGGTCGAGGAGGATGAGGGCTACTGTTTCTCCTTTGTCCAGTAGGGTGCGGATGTCGTCTGTTGCGGCGAGGAGGGCGGTTTCCGTACTGTGGTTTTTCTGAAGCCGGATTGGGAGGAGTCGAGGATGTTGTGTTCTTCAATGAATGTGGCGTGTTGGATGTTGATGGCTTTCTCGATGACTTTCGCTGGGAACGGGAGCAGGGAGATGGGTCTGTAGTTTTTGAGGTCGGTGGGGTCCGCTGAGGGTTTCTTTAGGAGGGGGTTAAGGTACAGGCATGTATTAACCAGGTTAACAGTGAATGCAGAAAGTCTGTTCTGCGTGGGGGCAGGTAAAACACTCATTAATATTCACTACAAACTCTGCAATGGTACGGCAACCCCAGGTGTTCCCCTCTCCAACCCGGCCCCCATGGAATTGTGTTGTGGTAGTGTTGGAGTACCATCCATGTCCCGCGTTGTCAGCAGGTAAGAATGAAATGGTTGCCAAATATCCAGGGGCCTAGCCCCCGGGTGGCTGTAGCTGTGCATATGTGTCACTGTTAGTGTTGCAGTAGGTCATACTGCGTAGCCATGTGTGTAGTGTGGGGGTGTGTTTACTGCCCCAGTTGATGGCTACTTCACGTTTAGCGATAAGGAGCGCAATGGCGACAAACCGTCGCTTGGATTTGGGAAGGTCTTGTGTGTACCCGAGTAGCGCCATCAACGCCGTGGGCGCGATCTCCATCTCAATCATACGGGAAATTTCCCTAAAGACTACCTTCCAATAGCCCTCTATCTTGGCACATGTCCAAGTAATGTGTGCGAAATCTGCCTCTGGGGAGCCACATCTGGGGCAAGCGTGTGGGCGAGAGGGGTCTATGCGATGTAGTTTGCTAGGTGTCATATATGCTCTCCAAAGGAATTTAAAATACAACAGTTTGTGCCAGTGGTTTGGGGTGACACGGCGTGTTTGCGCGCAACACCGACCCCACTGCACATCAGTGATTGGGTGGCCAAGATCACACTCCCACGCCGACCGCACCCTAGCATCCCAGCAAGGAAGCACCGCCACCACGGCCTTATCATTCTAGCCATAAGATGACTCCCATCCTCATCCTTAATAACACTTGTCAGAATTGGGAATTCAGGGGGTTCTAATGGATAACTAAATATACTCGCCCGCAATGCCCTCTGAAGCCTCTGCAGCACAAAGTGATCCATTATAGTGGCATCGCAGAAGCGGGGTCTTCTGTGCGTGAAAAAATATGACCTTTGGGGAACAAGTCACCAAATGTTACCAAATGGAATTTAGCCAATGTGCGCTTTACAAGGGTCTCCTGCAAAATGGGGATCCAGCTATTACCCGCTAGTGGTAATGCAGATGAATATAATATGCGGGATCCAGTTACCGTGAGTAGCTTATGCCATGCCCAACTGGTTGTGGATAGCGTTTGAATA
Organism: Calotriton arnoldi; assembly: GCA_963921515.1. Lineage (NCBI taxonomy): Eukaryota > Metazoa > Chordata > Amphibia > Caudata > Salamandridae > Calotriton > Calotriton arnoldi. The sequence continues at coordinate 1,920,226 of CAWUFW010002947.1, read as the reverse complement.
TCGTGCGGGTCACTCGGAAACCCAACCGGCAACAGGGAGTTAAGTGGCGCCGGAAGTGCCAGATCGGCTTCTGGTCTGTGATACGGAATCCTGACATCTGTATGGTACCAGTGCCGAGCAAAGCTCGCCTGTGCTACCAGATAGTAAATACGAAAATTTGGTACCCCAAACCCTCCTTTCTCATATGGCAACATTGTGGTATCCCACCCAATGCGGGGCTGTTTCCCCCCCCACACCAATCGTATTAACTGCGTTCGAAGGTCTGAGGAGAAACTGTTATACAACAAGATAGGGATGTTCTGAAAGAGACATAAAAATTGCGGGAGAACAACCATTTTAATTATGGCTATTCTTCCTGCCATTGACAAGGGCAACCTCAACCAACGCTCTACATTACGTCCCAGCCTCTCCATAACCGGACTGTAGTTCAGCTGAAGGATGCGATCCTTCTCTCTATGAACGTGGATTCCAAGATATTTAAGGGAGTTGTCGCACCACATCAGTGGGTACTCCACTGTTCTGTCACATGGCGCCACCGTCAGCGGGAAGACCTCCGACTTCTCCCAATTAATCCGTAGCCCTGACAGGGTACCGTATCTTGTCACTTCATGGAGGAGCAGCATTAGGTTATCATCCGGGTGTCTTACATACAGTATGATATCGTCTGCATATAGTGTGAGAAGCAGGGGTCCAGTATTGAATTGCAGCCCCCGGTGGCTGTGCCTCTCCTGCAGATGCCGCACCAATGGATCAAGTGCCAATACGAACAGCAGGGGAGAGAGATGGCACCCCTGCCGTGTCCCCCGCGTGAGTTGAACTCATCTGTCAATGTTCCATTGAGTCGGATGAGCGCAGTGGGTAGCGTGTATAGCAATTTGACGACTGCTAAGAACCGTTCCGGCACCATCAGCCGTCTCATCATTCATACAGAAAGGGCCACTCAAGTGAGTCAAAAGCTTTTTCCACGTTGAGTAGCACTGCGGCTGCGGGGACCATCGGTGATATTCTGTGCAGTGTGGCGAACACTGTGCAGAGATTGAGAGCTGTTTACTTATGGGGAATGAAACCCGATTGTGCTGGCGAGATCAATTGCTCAACAATTAAGGCAAGCCTCGTTGCCAGTATTTAAGCCAGGATCTTATTGTCAAAGTTTAAAAGTGACAGCGGTCGATATGAACTACAGTTCTGCGTGTCCTTTCCGGGTTTCGGGAGCAGATTTATGACCGCCTCCCTCAGAGTGGACGGAAGCACTCCTGCCTCCACTACCTCTTGGTACATCTCTATAAGATGAGGTGCAATGAGAGCCTTGTATTTCTTGTAAAAGCAACCCGTAAACCCATCACGCCCTGGTGCTTTAGAACCATCCAGTGCATCGATGGCCTCAATGACTGCGTCTCCCGAAAAAGGCTCAGCCAGAAACTCCTGATGTGCTTTTTCCATCCAGACCAGCGAGATCTCATCTAGGAAGTCTCTGTATTCCGTTGGGTGCCCAGTGGCTCTGGAGGTGTACAAGGCAGTATAATACGTGAGCACCTCCTCAAGGACTCCCACGTTGCCAGTTATCCAGGACTCCCCATGCCCTGTTAGTTCCGCTATATAGGTTGGCCTACAGGAATGTTGCATTAGTATGGCTAGAGTTCTGCCCGGCCTCTCGCCCTCCCCATAGCGCCTGGCAACTGCATACTTGCCGAGATAGTGCGCCTCACGCTCTGCTGCCTCCCGAAATTTAGCTAGTAGGGTTGCACGGCGTTGCAAATCAGGAGGACCGGTGGGATTTGCCTCTATTCGATGAGGCTCTGTCAACTGGCCTTCTATTTGTGCTAGTGTACGTCTTAGGTCCATAAGTACCCCGGCGCTTTTTGATATACACACTCCCCTGATGTATGCCTTAAAGTATTCCCTCAGTGTGACCTTGGATTTCACTGATCCCACGTTCAGCGAGAAATACTCAGTGACCGCATCCCCCAATTCTGATACGAATACGGTGTCTCTCAGGTCCATGTCTGGAAATCTCCATGGGTGCTCTACCCCCCCTGCTCTTGGGACTCTCAGCTTTACCATGACGGGGGAGTGGTCAGACAGTGTGCGCGGGAGATGGCTAACTGTGTTGATCCATAGCGCCACCCCTGCGGAGAGGCACCAGTAATCCAACCGTGTCCATGTGTTGTGGGGTGCAGAGTAGTGCATGTACCCATCCTGAATTGTGCAGTGGTATCTCCAAGCGTCCACCAGCTCGAACCTATCTATGGAGTCTAGCAGTGATCGCCTTGCCCTGGGCTTTGTGTGTATCGTCTTTGCTGTACTATCGCGCACTGGGTCGAGGAGTAGATTAAAATCCCCACCCATGTATATTTGGTCCACCCCCATGCGCTCTATGTGTGTATGAATGGTGTCAAAGAAGTCGTGGTCATCAACATTCGGTGCATATATTAACAAATAGTAGGGAGTGCTCGAGCATGCATCCCTTAACCAACAAATATTGTCCCCCAGTATCCCGGTACACCTCCACCTCCCTAAACGGCACCCGTCTATGTATCAATATTGCAACTCCTCTAGCATACGAGCTATATCCTAAGTAATATCTATGTGCCCCCCAATTTGTGGCCAGGGGCGTCTTGACAGTTGCTGCCAAATGGGTCTCTTGTAAAAAGGCAATGTCCACCTGATGGCGTTTCATGTAATTGGTCACTTGTTTACATTTATGAGCATTATTAAGGCCCCTAACGTTCCAGGACATCATCACAATATTAGCTTCTGCCTTTACCTTGTCAACCATAATCTACTTCTTGCGTATCGAACTTGCCTGCACCCAGATAATTATTACTGCACTGCAATTGATAAATTTGACTGAACCATGTTACCAACTTTTGCTTACAATCCCAATGTCCCCCCACCCACCTCCCATCCCCCATTCCAAACTTCAGGGGGAAAACCCATCCCATTGCAACACTATTTGAATATAAATGAAAATGAAAGAGCAGCGTTTTACAATACTGCGTCAACTTAAACAGGTGCATCCGCACTCGGGGGTGGCAACGCCACGCCGCTTCCCCATTATCTTGCCACATAAGTGCCTGAATACATGGATATGGTCTGTCCCTGGTGGCTGTCCACCGCAACTCAAGAATAAGCATGAGGTGACCCAATCCAGGCGTTATGTCATTCACACAGTCACTAGCCCACTATTGTCTGAAAAATGACATTTGATCCGCTTAACTGGCAGAGAAGAGGTCAGCGCTTGCGCCCGAGTCGGGTATATTCTGTGACTGGTGCGGGGATGATGTTCCACGCTGTCTACCCGACTTAGAATAATTCTGGCAGAACTCCTGGGCGTCATTGGGGGAATCGAAGATGCGTGACCCTCCATCCACATCTAGCCGTGCGGGGTACAACCTCCCGTACCGAAGCCCCAACTTCCGAAGGCTCGCCTTCACCCCAGCATATTTTCGGTGTGCTTCCTGTACCATTGCAGTGAAATCTGGGTACAGGGAAATGGACGACCCTTGCCATTCTAGCTGGCCCTTCTCACACGCCATCCTCAGGGCAGTGTCCCTGTCCCTAAAATTCAGCATACGGGCTATGATCGGCCTTAGCGGGCAGCCCGGGTTCGGTCGCAGCCCCATGATGCGATGTGCGTGTTCCACCACAAATGTGGTGGTGAAGGACTCACTACCAAAAAGATCTGAGAGAAGTGTTTCCACGAACCGGTCCAGCCGCCCAGTGTTGGTGGACTCGGGCACCCCCATGACCCGAAAGTTGTTATGCCGCCCCCGTGCCTCCATGTCCTCATTCTTAATGGCGACTGCTTTAAGAAGTTTCTCCATACGTTTGCACTTTTTGGTGGTCTGGGCGGCGCCATCTTCTAGATCAGAGATCCTGCCCTCAGCCGTGGTCAGCTCTTATCCAGGGCATCAAAGTGGGTGTCCAGCGCCCTAAAGCCTGCCCTAAGTTCCAATAACATGGTGTCAGGCCCGGCCGTGTGCGTCACTCCTCCCTCCGCCATGTTGGCCTGCTCTCGCTGCGCTGTTTACAGGCGTTTTAAATGACAGGGTGCTTTGCCTAGGGTCTTTACGGCCCATGCCCCAATCTGGTGGGTTACAGGGGTCAGCCTCGTAATTTCAGCCCCCTTCCAAACACACTATGCGGTGTGAGACAATCTAGGCACCAGGCCGAGTTAAACCAGATCCCCAGCGTGATCCTGCGCTGAGCTGCTGTCCGCCAGTGATGTTTGTGTCTCTCATTAGTGGCTTTGCTTTTATTTTGTATTACACCAAAATTAAGGCTTGTGTGTCCTGCCATGGGCCGCTACCGCTGGTATTTTTCTTCTTGGGGGGGCCGCGTTACTAATGCTGCAGGGGTGCGGAAGCGGGGGAGCTACCAATATTGGTCCTGCATCTCCCGGCCGATGGCCGGTCCCCAGGCTCACCCGTGGACCATGTCACCACGGGGCCTCCGGGGAGCATCTACGGGACACGTTAGGGGATGCCTGGTCGCTCTGGGCACCTCCACCACAACTGCTTACCCCACCTGAGTCGCTTGTTGTTCTGGGCACGCAGCAGCTTCCTCCGGTCCCGCTGTGGTGCACGCCGGCTCAGTGTACGTGAGTCCCCGGCTGTGCACGAGGCTGTGGACCGCTCCCTGCCCGATCTTTGCACTTTGTGCCGATCCGCACCGCAATCGCGCCCAGGGCCACATTCCTCGCCGGCGGCCTCTCCACCGTCTCTCACGGCGTAACCCATCCCGGCGATGCCGCCGATGCCACCAGGGCGGACATTTCTTTGGGAGTCAGCGGCGGAGCTACAAGCCTATGCGGCCATTACGGTCGGCAGCTTGGCCACACCCAATCCACACCAATAGTTGGACTTTCGTTGGGGGCTTTCTGAATAGGCGGCCAATATAATTCAGAGACGAATGAGTGTAAACCAACAACTTCAGGCAATTCACAATAAATTATTTTACATTTTGTTCGTGGCATAGGCTGTTTAGGTAGATAATACAAAGCTCATATTACCATACTTTTAAAAAAGATAGATGTAGATAAGTTTTCTTGGACAACCCAACTGATCTATTTTCCCAAAGCCTTCTATCAGACAGAAGTGCACATACAGTTTGATATCTATGAATTTCCTTCCCTTAAAACCAATATTTGAGTTCAAGATTATTAAAAGGAGGAAGATTATGCTCATTATAGAGTAGATCAGCATTAAGTAAACCATTGTTATTCCAAGATTTCCATCTAATCTGTAGCATTCCACAACAGTGATGTCCTTGGGAATATGTCTTATATAGCAGATAATCACAAACAGAATTTCCTCTTTTTTTGATGTTAAAGTTAAAGAGTATTTAGCTGTGCTCAGAAATTACAAATCGTAGACTTACATATTGCTTGTGTTATTGACCGTAGTAAGAGGATACCATTGGTATTTATCTTCTAGGCAGGTTTGTTACCATCAGTTGACATCATTTCCGATAGATGATTCAGAGGGAAAACTAACTAGTATTTTTCTAAATAAGGGATTTCTAACCCATCAAGTTCTATATCTGCCTTTAAGATGCCCAGGAGAATCCCAATTTTGTCCCTGGATCAAATAAAATAATCACGTAGGAATGTGCAGGTTTAATAGAGGCCTTATTTTACTAACATGGATTATATAAAGCAGAAGAAATATTCTTGGTTCAAATTAAGGCACAAATCTTGAATATACGCACTTGGCAAATAATACAATTTTAATGTCTTCAACTTGTGTCATTCTTTGGTTTAATCAATATTTTCTTGAGTAATAGTATGAAAATCACTGGGAAATATAATTCTGGTGTATATGAAAGGAATTTTCAGACCACTTGACACCCCCACTTATGTATATGCCCCTTGACAATTTTGTTAGTAGAAAAGTTTCAGCTGTCCCGACATTTAACTAAACTCCTAAGAGAGCTTCATAATCTGATTCAAATGCAAATCATACTCCAGGAAAACACATGTTAGATACCAACAAGAGATTATAATCTGCATAGGATCAGGATTTAAATTCATGATACCCATTGAAGATTCCTGTAACCTGATGATTATGTTTCAGGGAAGCAGTGAGCAGTTCAAAGGAAGCATTGAAAAGCAGGGAAGGAACAGGGCATCCTTGAAGTGTTCCCATTGCAGTTAGAGATTATTTGACTAGACCTATTTCACTACAACAGAGACATTCGCATTACTGTACATGGTGGAGATGAGACCTACAAATATACATCGAAAGATATATTACCTCCATCAGGACATACAGTTGTTAAGGTGTTGCATTGTTAGTATTATGATTAATTAAGTCAAGTTGAGCTCTATTATTAGAGATTCGTTATCTGCCCCTGATAAAACTTACATGTGAAAGCTGAATCAGTATTGGTATAGTATTTTCCAAACTCACAGCAAAGATTCTGGCTATGATTTTAAGGTCAGTGTTCAACAGTGAATACGTTTATAATGTGCACATTCAGATAGGCTAACCTCTTTGAGAATCAAAGTAATAACCACTGTTTCCATGGAGGATGGTTTATTTTTCTCATTTAATATGTAGGAATAGATATAAACCAATACAAGTGCCAGGGAGGCCAGAAGTATTGGCTGGATACCCATGAATGCCAGGTGCTTTGGCATTTTGTAAGGAGGCAATTCCATTCAATATTTCATCTACTAATATTGTCTTCTATAATGTTATGTTATGTTATATGCATTTATTACGCGCACGGCTACTCAAGAGTGTCCCGGCGCGAAACCTTAAATGAGAGCTGGGGAGCAACGGAAAATTACACAAAAAGCAGAGTTTTCAACCGTTTCCTGAAAAGCTTTGGATCCTGGATGCTACGCAGATCTAGGGGAAGTGAGTTCCAGGCCACCGCTGCCTTGTAGGCCAGGGAGCTACCACCCATTCTTGTAAGGAGGAAGCGAGGAATGACTGCCAAGAGCTGTGCCGCAGAGCGCAGTTGTCTTGGGGGCGCATAGAACTTGAACCGTTTCCTAAGATATACCGGGCCAAGTTGGAACAGAGCTGCATGTGCCAGAGTAAGAGCTTTAAACTTAACCCTTTCTGCCACGGGAAGCCAGTGAAGATCATGCAGATGTTGCCTTATGCTAGATCTTCCTGGAATGTTAAGTAAAAACCTTGCTGCTATGTTCTGTACTACCTGCAGTTTCCTCACCTGGTACCCAGGTAGGCCAATGTGCAGAGCATTCGCGTAATCGATGCGCGAGAGGATCAGGGCGCGGGTCACCATTTCTTTGGCGGCCCTAGGCAGGAGAGGGAGAAATTTCTTGAGTGATCTTAGGGTGCCGAAGCATTGCCCCGCTAGCTTCTTGATCTGAGTGGTGAACCGGAGATCTTCATTGAACCAGATCCCTAGGTTTTTAGCAGACTGACCTTCGGAGATGGGCAGTGGATATTCAGCCTGCCAGAGTGATTCCTTAAACTGCGAGGGGAAAGTCCCATACAAGAGGATTTCTGACTTATCCTCATTGCACTTGAGCTGTGCAGAAAGGAGCCATTGAAAAACGGCCGTAAGGCAGGCTCTAGCCCTAGCAGGGGATGAATCATTTTTCCTCCATGTAAATAGGAGCTGGGTATCATCAGCATAAGCGATGATCTTGGCGCCCAGCTCCTCCGCCAAATAAATCAGCGGGGTGACATATATATTAAAAAGGAGGGGACACAGGATAGAACCCTGCGGCACTCCAGTGGTCACAATCTGTGGCGCAGAGGAGGACGGGGGCAGCCAAACCTGCTGCGATCTGTCTTCCAGAAATGATTTAAACCAGTTCCAGGCAGATCCAGTGATCCCAATATCTAAGAGACGGGCCAATAGCAAGGAGTGAGGTACGGTGTCAAAGGCCGCAGAGAGGTCTAATAAAATCAGAGCCGCTCTGCCACCAGCATCCAAACACTCTCTAATTGCTTCAGAGATTTCAACAAGGGCCGTCTCTGTACTATAATTAGCTCTGAACCCTGATTGGGCAGGATGGAGCAGGCCAAAACCTTCCACAAAGCTGGTAAGCTGTTTGTTCACCGCCTTCTCACAGACTTTCGCCACGGCCGGGAGAAGAGAGATAGGGCGATAGCTAGCTGGAATCGAAGGATCCAGAGAAGGCTTTTTCAGCAGCGGCAAAAGTTTGGCCTGCTTCCAATCTAGGGGGACAGTAGCAGTATGCAGGGACATGTTAATCAGAGTATTGACCTCTGGATTAACTGCCTCAGCAGCTGCGGCTAACAACCTAGCCAGACACGGATCTGACGGGGAGCCAGATTTGAGTGATTTTAGAATTATCAGGGAGTCTTGCAGGGCAATAGGTAAAAAGGCCGTCCCAGTGCCTTCACTACACATTTGTTACCCCACATTTGTTTAGCACGTATAGGCCTTTACCACGCATGCCTTTACCATGCATTTAAGGTAAGTATGGAGGGTTGGAGGGGGTCTCTCCCCAAAAAGATAAAAAATAAATATATATATATATATATATTTAAACTTACCTTAGTAATGCGTGGTAATGGCATGCAAAGTAAAAGCATATGCGTGCTAAACAAATGCGGGGTAACAAATGCGTTTTAAAATCATGCAATATTTTTACTAGCGTTGTACCATCATGCTACCCTCTCACGCTTCTCTCTTTGAACAGCTGTGGCCACTTGAGCTTATCCAGTGTCTCATCCCCAGACAGACAATTCTCACCAATATAGATGCAGAACGTTGATTATCTATACAATGATTACATTTTTTAAATCATTTTGAAGTATTAACATCCCAATGGAAATCTCTTTTTAAAAAGAACTTTTGTATTTCAGAAAAAAATGCTGCAGAGGCTACAAGTTTGTTCTTGGACAATGCATCCCTGAAGGTGAGCTCATTTCTAAGTTTATCCTTTATTTCTATATTGCACACTCAGAGTCCTGAAGGATTGCGTTTGCAAAGTTAATTTGTAATAAATGTGTGGTATAGGCTGTGTACATTGGGAATTGTGTATAAAGAATCCCCAGCCCGTGATTAAATCGAGACACAGAATTAGCATTCATTTTTGTTTTGTGAATATGTCATATTTGGATTAGAATATTTTATTCGCTGTAAAGTATCCAATCAAAAGGATAGATAAATATATTAATTAAATGATGGTATTCACAGTTAGAGTATAGGATTTCATGAAAGAACAGGTAAACTAAGCAATGAAACATGAAACATTTCACAGATGATTGACATGTTTATTTATGGTGCATGAGTTTTATGCCCATGTTTTTAGGTCGAGCATCAGCGCGCATGCGTTGTCTGCAAGACCTGCTATTATCACTCTACAGAATGTAATTACAGCTTCTGCTTGCCATTGGCTCACACCTCCATCGCTCTTATTTCCTGGCTCCTTATTGGACAGTACATCACTTCCGTTTTTAAGCCAGGAGCACCAGCCAACTACAGTTTTCTTACACTGTATGTCTTTATCTGTTTTTTTATGGACTACTTTTTGTGTTACAAGCACCTCATTCCGCGCTTTACCTTTAATGGTGGCCGTGCCACTTTCTTTAAACACGGCTCGTCTAAAGAAAGGTGAGCGGCCGCTACTAAAGTGAAAGCAAGGAATGGAGCACTTTTACAAAAAAAAAGCATTTGTTTGTCAACTTGAAAAACAAATGCTTTTTTTTTGTAAAAGCGCCCAATGCGCTGTTTTTACTTTAATTGCAGCGGCGCCCCTTTGTTTAAATGTGCCACATCTAAAGAAAGGGGTGAGGCTGCCATTAAAGTGAAAGTACGTCATGGGGCTCTTTTACAAAAAAGAAAGCATTTGTTTGTTGACTTGAAAAACAAATGCTTTTTTTTTGTAAAAGCCCCCCATACCATGCTTTCACTTTAATAACTGCTACGCACATTTCTTTTCACCCTGTGCATAAATGCTCTCCATGGCGGCCCTGGAGTCAAACACCCAAGTGTAGGAGCTGCAGCCTTGAACCCCCGCTTTCCCTCTGGAAGTTAGGGGTGTGCGGCCGCACATGTACTCACAGCCTGCTGGGACCAGTCAGAAACATTTCTTCTATGCAGCTGGGGGCGCAACTACTCCCGGGTGCTTCCTACCCAGCTGACGTGGAATTTAGGTGCTGCTGAGACTCACCATGGCAAATAAACTGGTGATTTTAAATGTGTGTGACATGGTAAGTGTGACTTCCTGTTCGTGTGTGGACTATGCCATGTATTTTGTTGTGCTCACATAACTGCTGGTTGACTCCATGACATGCTGTCAGTTAAACCTTCCTTTCATGCCTCCGACCACGCCATTATGGGACCTGCAGTTTTAGCTAACCTGTTATGGGCAAGGGCTTCTACGTCCTGGCATGTAATGGGCTGTCGAATCAAAGTTAAAAGCCCTGAACTGGAGAACTAACTCTTCATTCCAACTGGAGCCTCTTTCTTGGATTACCTATCCTTTCCTGTCCTTTTATATCTCTCTTGCAGGTTTTCCTTCTCTCTCTGCTGAGTGACTGCCTATGGTGTCAAGCCTTGAGAGGGTTGTGTCAGGAGCTACCCTCATACCAGGACTCATCACCTCATAAGTATGACACAGGAGGTGAAACAGGGTCACCAGAGCATGGCACCACCGAGCAGTGCTGATTATTACTCAGTTTAATTTTTTTTTTTTCCACCTCTGAAAGGTGAAAGGCTGAATTGACCCAGTAGTGATTCGAATCCACAGCGATGCAGATTATGTCCACATATTCAGCAGTGAGTGACTTGTTCACTAATCTGCAGCTGGTGACTCAGTGGATTAATTTATCCATCCCAGGAGTCTGTGCATGACTTCATAGTAAAAGGTTCAACTCAAATAGTCCTCTCAGCCTTTCATCATTCTGAGGTCGGTAACATGAGTACCATTTGGGTAACAATAAAGATCTGTCATTCAGCGCCAAGATGAATAACATGTGTGAGGGAAGCAGACAGTGTGGTTGCACATGCTTTATATGTGTGTATGTTGGAAGTGTGCAAGCCTGCTGGGTGGCGCTGTATGTGCTCTACGTGCATGTTGAAAGTGTGCATGTTGTAAGTGTGCACGTCTGCTGGGTGGCACTATATCTGTTCCCTGTGCATGCTGGAAGTGTGCACGTCTGCTGAGTGGCTCTGTATGTGTAACGTGTGCATGTTGGAAATGTGCACATCTGCTGGGTGGCACTGTATCTGCTCCGTGTGCATGTTGGAAATGTGCACGCCTGCTGGGCTGCGCTGTATCTGTTCCGTGTGCATGCTGGAAGTGTTCTGTGGGCATGTTGGAAGTGTGCACGTCTGCCGGGTGGGGCTGTGTCTTTTGTTTGTGTGAGGAAAGTTTGCAGGAACATGCCATGACATGTACAGTGGTGTGATTCAGCTGCTGCTACCCGTGCTGTAACTGTGTGAAAAGTGAGAAGCATGCAGTGCTGCTACTTGTGCGTGTATCAGTACTTTGTGCATAAGACTCCTGCTTCATGTGTGAGAAGGCCCAGGTGTGCGCTAGTGATCCCTGTGCTACTCGTAGTGTATGACAGAAGCTTGCAGCGCTACAATCTGTACTGTATCTGTGAGATGTGTGGGTATGTGTGTGAAGGCCACTTGCACCACTGCCGCCTGTACTGTACCCAGAATATGTGAGTGAGGCTTGCAGTTCTGCTGCTCGACTTGCTCCACGTAGCACCAGTTCTTTGTCTAGGTGAAAAGTTACTGTTTTATCTGTTCTGTGTGTGTATGGGAAGCTTCTGCTGCTGGTATGCAACCTATATATTTTAGTGTGTGGGAGAAGCCTGCACTAATGCTTCCCGTGCTGTGTATGTTCTCTAGGGGCACTGGAATGTCTTGCATGTGCGCGAAGCACTTGCACTGCTACTACCTGTTCTGCGCCTATTCGGTGGTCGGTGTTGAGCCAATGTGTATGTTTGTGTGTGTTATGGAAGCATGCAATGTAGTATAGCTTTTTAGTTTAATGCGTGTGTGTGTTGCTTGCACTCCTCTCAAGCGTGCAGTGCCGGTTCTGTGCGAGTGAAGCTTGCACCTTGGATTCTTGGCCTGCAGCTACTCTTTCTGTGAGGAAAATGTTCCGTTTTGCTGCCCAGGCTGAGGATATTTTGCGTGTATGGGGAAAGTCTGCCCATCTGCAACCCATCTTGAGTGCGTTATAAGAAAATAGCAAGTTGTTCTATATGCTACACTTGTTCTATACATTGGAGAAACTTGCACTGTTAAACTACCCATTCTGTGTGTGGGGAAAAGCATGCACTGCTGCCACCCATGCTTTTCTTATTTTGTGTGTGAGTGAAGTCGTCACTTCTGCTGTTCATGCCTTTCTTGTTCCCTGTGTAGGAGTAGCTTGCACTATGTTGTGTCCACTAGAGTACATGGTGTGTTTGTGTGTCTGCATGTTTCTGCTGTTCTGCACTTGCTATGTGTGTGTGAGAAACCTGAATTACTACTGCTGCTGCCATGTGGTTTAGCATGGGAGCCATGGGCCATAATGCAAGCACTAAAATTCAGTTTCACGCCCTGGTTTTGTAGTAAGAAAAACAAACATTTGCAATGCAATAGGTCTCGCATTTGCGAGAGTTTGAGCGGTTGGCATTGTAAATGACAATGCCTTTTATTTATGTGTTTTGCAAACTTGCAAGTGGTGCGTAAACACGTACTTTGTACTTATAGTCCTTGTATATGAGAAGCAAAGTTGGTAGTAGCTGCACCTATTTTATTGCCAGCCTTGCTTCTCGTACACAAGAACTATAAGTACAAAGTACATGTATACGCAAAAATAAAAGGCATTATCATTTACAATGCCAATAGCTCAACTATCGCAAATACGTGACCTATTGCATTGCAAATGCTTGTTTTTCTTGGTGTCCATTTGAGAACTGGACCTCTCACATAATCTTGCTATTCCAGTCATTGTAGCTGCAGTCGTATAGGGTGAGGGTGCCTCCCACTGTGCCATAGTGACATAATGGAAAAACCCTGATTTCAATTGTTTGCCTCATCTGCTGAAATAACATTGCACACCACAGTGGCCTCCATTATTTAGTTTTACAGTTTTAAAATGCCTCTTACTGCTTACCTTGTCTTGGAGTCAGGTATTTGCCTTTTTTTGTCTAAGCATGGATCCCAGGGATAAAATCTCCCTATGAGAATGGAATCCTATGCAAGTCAAGGTGCGATGCTATGACCCTGTTGTTACAAGTGACTTATACAAACGTTTTCCGAGATTAATCAATAATAGTTGAGCTATTGCACTTAATTAATACTGGGAGCACAGGTGATATAAATATTCTTTGACTCCAGTGGCGGCTCCTCCTCTCAGGCAGAGGAGCGTCGCCCTACTGCTCAAAGGAAAATGATAATAACGTATTGTTATATCATTTTATTTTTCCTATTGAAGTCAGTGGCTCTTGGGGCAGGGTGGGGCTGGCCAGAGAAGGCGGAGGAGTGGTTTGTACTCCTTAAGTGCACATTACTGCTTTGCCGGTCTTCTTGGGCTGGCCAAACAGTTATGCGCACTTTGCATGTTCCCCACCAGGCTGCATTACACAGCCTGGTGAGGAACATGCAAAACCTCCCAGTCCCCACCCGAGCGCCAAACCACGGTGCTCAGACCAATCACAACGCTGCATTGCAACGTTATGATTGGCTTAGGGAAGCCCAGGTGCTTCCTGCTGCTTCCTGCTGCCATTGGAGTCAGGAAAAAGGAAGAGGACTGAGGAGAGACGGCGGCCAGCTGGCCGGCCCAGGTAAGTGTTTTTGTTTTTTGATATCCTTCCCCCCGCACCCGCCCCACCGCTCCCGTCTGGTAGCAGCTTCTACTGTTTGACTCCTCCGACGACATCAAAGGAAGTGAAACCCCAGGACGTTTCACCCAGATGATAGCTACTGAATGTTTTGATTAAAAAAACCTTTACTGAAAGTTGCAGCTGTCTTATTAACAGTGATTTAACAGACAAAAAAAGATACTGGTACAAAGCATAGCAAAAATTAATGACCACCAGCAGGAAGGATCCCATAGCATTATATGTACCAAAAAACCCAAAAAGGAGACTAGTTTTTCTTTCTCCCTTGTCAAGAATGTTCTGACTACTTAATATCGCATCTGTGAATTGTTTTTAGTAAACCTAAGTATATGATGATTACTCCAGGTTTCAAAATGATGGGGTACCTGTAAGCAAAGGGAAGTACCTAAAAATACTCGAAGAAAATGGGGAAGAGTCCTCCCTTTCTTAAACAAAATAGAACAATGTGACTCATACTGGCATAACGGCAATACATTGAACAAATACCCACCACTCTGCAGACTACAAGAGTATGTAGCAAAACCTCAGCTAGAAAGAGGGAATGATAATTTCCTGGTCCAGATTTTGAACAGAACACACATTTGGAATGAAGCTTGAGAACCAGCTAGTCCAGAGATAGCCTGATTACAGAACCAATATGCAAATGGAACTCCAGTTTTCCCAGACACTGAGTAGCAACAATAGCTGCAGAAAAATATTTTCATGAAATGCAATGGAACTTGTAGCTTCTGTAAAGGTTTTGCAGGTTGAACCCTGAAACACTCTTTGTACAAGGAAAATATCATAAGGAGAAATCAAAGGTCTAGACAGATGTTAGACAAAGTCCTGCCCAGAGGGCATATTCTTAACTGAATTTTCCATAGGGCCCCATATGTCTTTATTAACAAAGCATTGGAACCTTGTAGCCGGTATTGCTTAGCCCTTCTCAAAATGTTCCAACTGAATTTGATGACTCAGTCCCAGATTGAGCCTTCCTGTCAGGACACCACCCTTAAAACATCATAGTTGTACTATTGACTATCTCCAACCTTATCGCATTCCAGGAATCGAATCACAGAAGAGGGACTATATGACCTACTAGGAAAAACAAGCATCAGACGTCTCAATGACGCTATCTGGACCCATAATTCAGCTATAAAGGAAAGCTAAGTCAAAATTCTCCACAGGGGAAGTTCTGCAATCACTGTTGCCCCTATTGTCATTTTACTTTGTAGCAAACTTGGCAACAAATGAAATGTGAATAGTAAGCCAGATGGCCTTTGACAGGAAATGGCATCAACCACACAATGTCCCATCTCTCAGTTTCAAGCACTAAAGCATGGAATTTTGATGCAAAATTGAGAGGTGAACGCTTGAGAAAATCCTGAGATGGGGTAAACATTTGGCTGAGGGGCTTTGCCCAAACATTATCCACTTCTCAATCCTAAACAGCCAATAGATAAAGCACATTAGACTCTATCCAGCCTGAGAACCTGTCTCCAAATAGGACTCAAATTGGCCTGTATGGACGGATCAACAGACTGCTTCCTCAACAAGGGGTTCACTACAGTGGATTTCAAAGAGAACACATTATGCTTGTTTCCAGAAAGTGTTAGAAAAAGTCTGCAGAGTTGAGGGCAAATGTTTTCTAAACCTAAATGTAAGATTTATGGAGGCATGGGTCTATAGGAGAGTCCAAAGAACAGGCTGCCAAACCAGCTTCAACATCAGCTTCAGAAATTGGAGTGAAGGTCCACAAAAAAGGTAAGGCAGCATCAACCCTTTGACTGAGCATTAAAGTTTTTATGGAGATTTTGCCTCCAGTGAAGGAGTCCAAGTTATCACAGAACTCTAGAGAGGCTGGATGGTTTGTTTACAGCTTAAATGTTGGAGAAAAGAGTTAACTATGGAAAAAATCTGTCTTGAAGAATTGGCTGAGATTTCTAGTTCATTGGCATAAAATAAAGCATGGGAGAGCTTCAGTGCCTTAAGTGGGTGCCTGTAACTGAGTATAAGGTGTGGCTCATAGGGGGACTCTATTTTATTTGCATTAATGTTTTGCCTCTGCAAGGGTCTCTCTGAACCAGGCAGCGGAAGTGATGCTCCACTCCGTCTTAATTTTCTGGACCTATCAATCCAGCCTCCGCCTGAGCACACTCCCCGACGAGCCCACAGAACTGATGGAACACCTTCACTTCAAGATACTGGCCAGCCCCACCGCCACCCTCCGAGGAACCCTCATCTACCGACCCCCTGGACCCTGCGGACCCTTCGCCAACTCCATCACGGACATTATCTCCCCGCAGGCCATCGCATCCACCAACTACACCCTGCTGGGAGACCTCAACTTTCACCTCGACAACCAACTGGACCCCAACACCACATCCCTCCTGGACAACCTCCACAACATTGGACTCCGCCAGATTGTGACCGAGCCCACGCACTCAGCAGGACACACCCTCGACCCCCTCTTCACTACAGGAAACTCCATCACCTTCAGCCACACCACCGAACTCCCATGGACCGACCATCGTTGCATCCACTTCACCTTCAGAACACCCACCATCCACAGACACCAGCACCTGCTCCCACGAAGAAACTGGACCAAAATCACCGACGACCAGCTGACCTCCTCAAATCAACAACTCCACCCCAACCATCGCGGAAAACGACGACCCCAACACCGCAGCCCGAACCCTGCATAGATGGATCTCGGACAGCACCAACACCATAGCCCCCTCAAGAAAAACAACAATACCCGCGCCAAGAAAGCCAGATGGTTTACCACCGAACTTCGAGAGTCCAGACGCACATGCCGCCGCCTCGAAAAGGCCTGGAGGAACACCAAATCCACAGAATCCCACAACAACTTCAGAGCCGCCACCAACGCCCACCATCAATTCATCAGAGAAACGAGGAAAAAAGCGATTGAAGACAGAATCTCCACCCACGCGCACAACAGCAAGGAACTCTTCAGCATCATCAAGGAGTTCGCCCAACCCACCAGCGAGTCTACCGACATCCTTCCCTCACAAGACCTCTGCGACAAACTCAGCACCTTTTTCCACCACAAAATCAAGAGCATCTACGACAACTTCGACGAAGACAACCAACACACTGAACCCTCACCAACCACCCCCGACACCCGGAAACCAGCGATTAACGACTGGACAACCCTCACCACCGAAGACACACTGAAGACAATGAAGTCAATCCACTCAGGGGCCCCCACGGACCCCTGCCCCCACGACATCTTCAACAGAGCAGCCGACACCATCGCACCCATGCTCCGCCACACCATCAACCGCTCCCTGGCGACCGCCTCGTTCCCTGACGACTGGAAACACGCTGAGGTCAACCCCCTCCTAAAGAAACACTCAGCGGACCCCACCGACCTCAAAAACTACAGACCCATCTCCCTGCTCCCGTTCCCAGCGAAAGTCATCGAGAAAGCCATCAACAGCCAACTATCCACATTCATTGAAGAACACAACATCCTCGACTCCTCCCAATTCGGCTTCAGAAAAAACCACAGTATGGAAACCGCCCTCCTCGCTGCAACAGACGACATCCGCACCCTACTGGACAAAGAGAAACAGTAGCCCTCATCCTCCTCGACCTATCAGCGGCATTCGACACAGTCTCCCACCGCACTCTAATACGCAGACTCTACGACGCAGGAATCCAGGACAAGGCCCTCGACTGGATCCGCTCCTTCCTCTCCGGCAGGACGCAGCGGGTCAGACTCCCCCCTTTCCTCTCGGACCCCACACCTACCACCTGCGGAGTCCCCCAGGGCTCCTCCCTCAGCCCGACGCTCTTCAACGTCTACATGGCTTCACTCGCCCCCATCGTCAGAACTTACGGACTCAACATCGTGTCATACGCAGACGACACCCAACTCATCCTCTCCCTATCCAACGAGCCCAACACTGCCAGACGCAACTTTCGAGAAGGCATGGAAGCCGTCGCCAAATGGATGAAAAACAGCTGCCTACAACTAAACACCAACAAAACAGATGTACTCATCATGGGCCCAAACCCAGACGCCTGGAGCGACACCTGGTGGCCCCCCGCCCTCGGAAACCCGCCAATCCCCAGGGACCACGCACGCAACCTGGGAATCATCCTGGACTCCGAGCTCAAAATGGAACGCCAGATCAACTCCGTCTCATCTTCCTGCTTCCACACCCTCCGCCTCCTTCGTAAGACCTTCAAATGGATCCCCCTCGAACACCGAAAGACCGTCACTCACGCCCTGGTCACCAGCAGACTCGACTACAGCAACGCACTCTACGCCGGAATAAACAAAAACCTCACCCGCAAGCTACAGAACATCCAGAACGCCGCCGCAAGACTGGTCCTCAACCTGCCAAAACACTGCCACATCTCCCTGCACCTGCGCACACTCCACTGGCTCCCCGTCGAGGCAAGAATCACCTTCAAGATGCTCACCCACGCACACAAGGCCCTCCACGGCACCGGACCAGCATACCTGAACAGCCGACTCAAATTCCACGCACCCCAAAGGACCCTATGATCAGCCCAGCTCTCCTACGCCGTGGTCCCCCGCACCAGAAAGACCAGATCGGGAGGCCGCTCCTTCTCCTTCCTCACGGCCAAAGCATGGAACGTCCTTCCGCTCCACCTCAGACAGACAACATCGCTCCCCATCTTCGCAAGAAACCTCAAAACCTGGCTCTTCGACAGACCCCCTCCTTGATGGAATGGAAACTGCACCCCCCCCTAGCGCCTTGAGACCCTTACGGGTGAGTAGTCACGCTTTAACAAACCTCTGATTGATTGATACAGGAAATAATATCAAGGGAAGTACAAATCCAAACATTAAATAGAGGATTGTCAGTCTCCACATTACCTGTCCAATCCAGAAGAACAGCTTTCAGCGCAACCTTAAAAATATCACTTGTCACCTTGGGCCAGGTTGTAGACATAGTTTTCTTTGAGCCCAGAAGGGGCATTGGGAAAAGGAAAGTTCAGTTGCCAGGGTACTGCAGAATAGTCTGTCCAAATTAAAGGGACTGGGCTATCTGCCAAAAGAGGATCACTGTATCAACATACAAGGCCCAACATATGCCCCCCAATATAGGTAAGCAATCTAAGATTAAGTACGATTAAGGACAGCAAGAGACTCCAGAGAGGTCCCTCATATG
The DNA here is from genome assembly GCA_963921515.1 of Calotriton arnoldi. Taxonomy (NCBI): domain Eukaryota; kingdom Metazoa; phylum Chordata; class Amphibia; order Caudata; family Salamandridae; genus Calotriton; species Calotriton arnoldi. Next base: position 1,901,274 of record CAWUFW010002947.1, on the reverse strand, counting down.
TTCAAGAAGATCTATTCATTTTTAGTCCTCCACCTTCCAGTCCTCCATTAAGGGCTACAATGGCGACACCACAATTAAAAGCAGACACACAAAAGTTACCAAAGGAAACATCTGACAAGATATCCATATTCAAATGTTCAGCACAATATTTCTCTTACTGGAGGGATGAGGAGGGTTTTGAAAAAACACTCAGTAATGTATATGTTGTTCCTAGGAATTGATTGACTTTTTCATCAATTGGGTACGCAGAAGCAGTCTTCTTTGATATTGTTTCTATTAGATTGATTACCATCCAGTTCACTTGAACTGAAGGGTAAATTTCTGCCTCTGCATATACTGCCAATCGGATATGAAGAAAATATTTGAGGAGTCTCCCACTGGGGCATAGTACTAGTTCATGATCAAGAAAGCTAAAATTGCTTCTAAAATACAAGAACCTCTACCAACTGCTCCTTGGGAATGTATTTTTCCTGGGTGCCTGGTTCATCTTTTTCTCTTATCCGTCAGAGTGAGATGAAGATATGGAGAATGTGCTAACGTTCTTTCTTCTCCTATCGGAGCGCATCTTTTTGAATTGTTGGTCATTCATTCAGTGTCTTCTTCATTATATTTTTGAGTTAGGATTGATGCAGTGAAATAATTTCAAGTCGAGAACTGACTCTGGTGTTCACCCTCCTGGCCTTTTCACTTTTTCCGGGATGTGAAACTTTATGCTTGTGCACAGCCCCTAAATCCCGATTAATCCCTCGCCAATGAGAAATATTGAATCATGAGAGGAAAGGTTTCCAAGGACTTGAAGCTCATGTCCGATACAAAGTTGTAAAAACATAAGAAAATAAAAACAATAGAGCATGGATGTGAGCTATGTTACTGAGAGGGGGTAATTATAGGGACCACATGACTTTCTAAGTGAGCGAGAACCCAGTGTCCATAGGATTCAGAGATCAATATAGTCAATATGATCCGTCTACATTTGAAGCTGGGGGAGGGGGGGTCACTTAAGCATCCTCAACTCTCTGAGAAAACGTGGGTGAGCAGCCAATGCTTAAATAGAGAGAGGGTGTGTAGAATGAGACTGGGTACCATGAAACACAGTTATCAAAGGCACACTAAAACAAGCATTGGCAAAGCTCATAGGTCTCGCCGATGCGAGATCTATTTGCTCTGTCAATGTTTTTAGCCACGCTGTACTTACTTTTATGAGGCTTCCTTCAGCCTAGCTAGACTGATAGCCTGGCTGTCTGATGCAACAGCTGTGTGACTGTAACTGACGCTTGCAGATGCAAGGTCGACGTAAGCTCCAAAAGCAGATAACAACATCACATGGTCTGGGGTTGCGAAATTAAATGTAAGGGTGTGGAGCTTTGTAGAAAGACACCTTTTGTGTTGCCAAAACAGTGTTGTCATAACCTCATAAAGACCGAATAATGGGACATTCGCGGTAACACATTAATTTCCCACGGACGTCATGCCATGGTAACACCGGATATATATAGGCTTACATGCAGTATTAAGTACATATAAAGATAATTTATTAATATCCTTGTACGTAAAAAAAATGAATGCAACACTGTTGTAATGTAACTGGTGCTTATATAAATTCACTCGGGTCACATTCCAGCTATAGCAAACTGGAAAAATAGACATAGTGAGTGAATGAAAGCATGGAGCAGGGGTTTGGTGTGGGCAGGGGGGAAAGACTAGCAGGGGGCGGTGGAGAGACTCACAAGAGAGGCAGCAGGAGAGTAGGGAAAGCACAGGGGCGAGTAAAAAAAATCTAGACTTATGCAATTACATTAAACAAGAAGTAAAATGGCCCCTGGTTTTGAGAAGACGACATTCTTCTCGTTTTTCATGGCACTAACCCAGCGTGCGTTGGTTTGTGCTACGTGAAGTCTTTGCATGTGAATGCTCTTCAGCTGCTCTGAAATTTTCTTTATGAACCAGTATCCATGGGCAAATATCTTGCAAACTTTCTAAGCAGAAGGTTGAAAAATTCGCATATTTCATGTGACACAACATTTGGGACGATTATGTAAGCGTAACAAAAGGTTTGCACAGGCCTACAAACAGACTCCATCCTATAAACAACATTCTTACATTATGACAAATGTTCACAAACATATACATGTAACCTTACTTACCACAGGCACACCGGTAATATTTGCGACATATTACCATAATTCATGCATACTAATGTTCCTAAAGAGGTATGCCAGCAATGACTCCACAGAATATTCCCAAACATATTTAATAATGATTTTAAAAAACTACTCTCACTTCAATAACCCGATTGGTGCAGCCTCTACATTTCCTTTTACATGGATGGTCAAGAGGCAGCTCCCCTGTGTGTCTCCAGGCACCCCAATGTCTTTGAATCTGAGGCTTGTTTGAGAAGGCCACAGATGGGTAGATGTGGTTGAGCAAGGATTGCCCTGAAGTCATCAAACTGCAGCTCGGGGAGTCATTTGGGAAGAAAAGACCCTCAAACTTAACAAAAAGGAACATCATAAAGGAAGCAAAAATGTTAGTGATATCAGCAGTATAAGTTGTCTTAGACTTCATTCTTACAAGGGACACACACTGAATGACAAATCACGTGCCTGCCAAAGTCAAACAGAATGTCTTTACAAAGAGACTGATGAAAACGTGAGGTGTCCAGGAGGGGTGAGAGTAGAGGTACATTTCGGTTTCCTGAAGAGCACTTGAGTCTCCAGCAGGCCTCACCGATTGAGGCATAGGACTAGGGTGTGAACCAGCCCTGGCAATTATGTCTGACCTGCCCGAGGGGGGGGGGATTATGGAGTGGGGGCTGGTGGACTGCTGCTGCGCTTTTGCTACAAGGGGCCGATATTGCAGCACTGCTGCTAAGCCGGCCCCCAGTAACAAAAGCGGCCCCAACTGGTCGAAAACCGGCCCTCACCCTTCCGGCCCACCGGGCAAACACCTGGTGCCCGCTACAGCCAGTCCTGCCCTGATGACATGAGGAAATGATCATTATTTGCATTTGCTAATAAAGTGTTCAATTTCAGACATGCACATTCTGATCACAGAACTCTCGCTGATCGATGCACGCTCGTTTAGGAAGACCTGCCCTGGTGGTGTTTGCAAAATGCAGTCTTTACACGATGTGACAATGTATAAAGATACATGGGGTGCATGTTCACGTCTAGAATCCTAAGTGGGGTGATGCAATTAACCAGAAAGGGCTTGGGAAGGAGATGACTTTTGCTACATCATAATTAAGGCTTCCAGTTTTCCGTTTTTAAGATAAATACAGACAGAAAACAATGTGTTTACTGTCTGTATTTATTTTTAAAAGCAGAAAATTGTGCTTCTTGTGGGTGACTCTCCATGCTGCCTATCGTGTCTTCCAGGACAATAACTGAGCAGACAGACAGCATGGGAAGTTAAAAAACAGGTTGAGCTTTCCCTAAATACATGCATCAGTTAACATAGATTTGTATTATAATGGTGATATTTACCAGTGTGTGCAATATTTTGCTATATTTGGCTGCTTAATTTGCTAAAACGCGACAGGCAGCAAAGCATGGTTGCATGTTTTTCAGTTAAATAAATGTGGAAATATACCATTTTATGACTTCACTTATTCTCAAAACACAAAATAAATAAGGATAAATGCGAATAGGATGGCCAAAAAATAAATATGGATAAATGTGAATAGGATGGCCAAAATATAAATATGGATAAATACAGACCGAAATGTTAAAAAATAAATACCATAAAACCGGGAGCCCTAATCATAATAGTTATGGAAAAGCAATCATTTTTGTCATTGTCCTCGTCTAAACCTGGCTTTGTTTTCATCTAGATATTTATTCTAATCAGCAAAACCGATAGTGCAAAACAGCCAGGGCCCATCTGGTCAGAATTAACGAAAACAGTTGTGATTTATCAGTGTGATTTACACTTTTAATTGTGTTTGCTGTTTATCACTACAGCATGCCATAGATGAGAGAGGCCTCTATGAATAATAGAAGGTTATCAACTAAGGCAAAATTAACTTAGTTTAATGATCTCATCCGATTTGACCTTGCTGTCAGATCTAAAAGTAATTTTATTGGCCAAAGAAAACTGTATGCCAAATATTTAAAGTATTTTAAAAAACCCTTTTATTATTTATGCAATAGAACTTCCTTCCAGTCATGCTGTCTAATATTTCACAACACACAAGTGATGAATGTGCTTGGTATTGGCAGCCTGATTGCTCCAAAGTCGCTGTCTTCTTTTCTTGCTTAAAATTAATCAGATATTCCCACAAATTACCCGGCTCTAATTCAACATTCATCATAGATTTCCTTAATCGAATCAATGCGCTGACAAAAGGCCGCATATGCACATTTGCAATGAGGGACAGCAACCTTTCTGAGTCAGTTAATTCCAAGCAAATGTAAGACAAAATCCATGATCCCAGCTGAAACCTGAATCCTCTCACAGATTGCAGTAACGTATATTTCTATGTTGTATGCTACAGAGGATGGTTTCCACTTGTCCCGTCCCTAAAAGTGTCAGCAGTGTCACTCCTTGCTTCAAAGACGGTTTTCCGAGTCCTGTGACCAGAGCTTTATGCGGGGCCTCTGGAGGCTGATTCAGTTTTTGCCAGGTGCCATAAGCATCTACTTCTGAGTATTAAAAAGTTTTTCTTCATCTCTCCGTTGTGTTTCCTTCCCTCCACCGCCTCCTCCCTCCGTGATCCTGTGGCTACCTCCCCTTCCTAGCTTATACGTTAATATCTCTTGTTACTGTTTCTCTACCAGCCCGACCGTCCCTAAAATGGCCGCCATGAGTGGGCCCCTCGCCAAAGCACTCTGTAGTATCCTGCATATGTAGTGTAATGTGTTTTCCACCACCTGCTTAGCCAGTGCCTGTGTTCTGATCACAATAAAATGTTGGAGTCTGATGAGCCTCGGAATGTTGGGACACAGAGAGGTGAAGTGACAGTTAGGCATGGGCTGAGCAGCACACAGGCTGCTCCTGGTGGGGCTCCTTGAAAGATCTTACCTACATGATGTTTCTACAATAAAGTCTTCTTGAATTACTTCCTTCCTGCATGGACCTTCCTCACTACATAATTTGGCGACGAGTTGGTGACGAACCTACAGCTTCAAGCAGATCTCAGGTACCTGACGAACAAGAGGACCAAGAGATGGCGCAATCTTCTGAAACTACAGTGGCAACAACCACAATGTACACAAGAGGAGGTATCCACAGGAAAGGAATAACTGCGAACAAGAAACATGTGTGTTCCACAATGAACAACTACGACATCATCAAAGAAGAAACAAGTCTTTCTCACGAAACCAAAGAAGACAACAAGAAACAAGTAAGGATGAAGCACTACGCCTTTCAGCCCCACCAGTGGCCTCACCATCGGCCAGCCCTAGCCCAGGCGTGCTGTGCTCATCTGCCTTACGCTTTTTGGACTTTGGTGAAACATCTACTGTTTGTGCCTTTTAGCACATCCACTTTTAAGGCAGAACATTCATCTCTATCACGCTGGTGCACTCTCTGGCACACACTCTATGACCTTGATGCTCACAACTACTATGCGGCATGTACCGGAGTCATTCTGCTGCCTACGCTGTGTGACCTTGTGCACATCTACACTATGTTTTGTTGGACTTACAATCTTTCTACATGTGGTACTGTCATTGTGACCACCTTCATTATACTGAATAACCGGGCGAACATCCTCACACTATCTACAACTCCTGAAAATTGATTTTGGTTATTTCACTTCTTGTCTCATGCTTTTGCTGACACATCGGCATCACGCTGTCTTACATTCGTGTTTGTCACTGTGGGCAAAGTGGTGACTGACCGTTGTCCACGAGTCAACCAGTTCACAATTTGTGGCACTCAACTTCTGGATTTTCTCTCATGGCAGTTTGTAAACCTGACATCGTCACAAGAAAACGTTGGAGGCCTGTTCAGCGGCAGTTTAAACGGTCAAAATTCTTCATTATCTTGTGCGCGCAGCGCTTACATCATCAACGAAGCAGCTCATGTCTTCTCGAGTTCCCTCTGTGACGTCAAGCTCGGAACTCTGCCTTTGCTGCTTCTTGACGTCTGCCTGCAGCAACGCGCCGTGAGCCATCCGGCGCTGCGCATCCTACGTGCCGCCATGTTGTGATTGCATCCAGCTCTCAAGCCTTTGGTTTACTCTGACAAATTGTGTGTGCCATCCACGTTCATTTTAAGCTTACTCAGGATGTCCCTAGTTCCAAGTGCTCTACTCCACAGTATTTCAATTCGGACATTGAACGTCGTGGGATTCATAGTGCCTTTGGTTTTCACCATTAAACTTCAGAGCCATCAAGGACAAAGGTTAGGTATGCCTACCGTTTCTTGGTCCAACTCTCACCTTAAAAACATGTTCAAATTTACTTTGCCTGATGCGTTGTGCATGTCGAAAGTACAGCTACCTAGTACTCCTTAGGATTACTCTTTGTGTGTGCCATCAACAGGATCATATGCACTTTTGACCTTCCAGTGCTTTAGGGTGTTACAATATACACTCTGCAACATGCTATCTCCACAAAGCTTGTCTGCTTGTGAACTACAGTGTGTCACAGGACTACGGTGACACACTCACCCTATACTATGACATTTAGCATCTCTTACTTCATATATGTTTATGTTTCAATGCCAGATGTATGCATCGCTATCATTATTCAGTTTACTTTCGCTATGGTGACTTTCTCACCATTAACGCTTACTGTCAGCATTTGACATTTTAATGTGCTGTGTTTTTACTCGTGCTTATGCATACGTGTTTTTGGTTTGGTGCTGCTTTACATTATGTATGCCCATCACCATCATTATCCTACAGGGGATTGTATGGTGGTTCTCCGTGGCTCATCATTGTACGTTTATGGACTTCGGGTACACACCTCCAGGGGTTCATTTTTCATTTAACTTGGGTACAGTTTACTCTTTGTTTTTCCCTACATAGGGATGGTTATGGGTTCTAGCCCCATTAGCTTATACACACATTTGCCTACTTGCTTTGTGTTCATTACACTTTACGTTTCCCTACACAGGGATGGGAATGAGTACTAGCCCCATTTGCCCATATACACTTGCCTACATAGGCCACTCATGGTTTTCACCCTTCACAGGGAACCGTTGCATGGGACACAGTCCCATTTACATTTTCACAGGTACCCTCACACAGGGCACTGTTTCATGGGTCACAGTCCCATTCACATTTACACAGGTACCCTCACACAGGGCACAATTTCATGGGTCACATTCCCATTTACAGTTACATAGTCACCCTCACACAGGGCGTCTTTTGGGTCTTAGTCCCATCTTCACAGGGCAGTACTGTTTTCCTCTACATGGGGGTTGACTTTACACAGCCTGCCATGTCATGGGCTTTTGTCCCATTCAAGTGCTCCTCACCCTCCTGCCTAGGAGTAGAGGACGGCCATGGGTCTTAGTCCCATTGGCTGGTATTTGCTTTGTATTTTCTATGATGTTACATTGCTGTTTCATATACGCATAGTTACACTCAATTCTTATTTGCATTATCCATTTGGAAATGGGGAGGAGTATTGTGATACTGTTTGTGTCCATTCGCTTCCTCTCTGTTTTCTCCGGTTCAGATTTCCTATTGATGTCCTCTTCCTCTTCATCTTTGGAATCTGTTCCATATGCATTTCACTGTTATTCTTCTTGGGTCTTCAGTCTTTCCCTTTCTGCAGTGTTCTTCTCGTTCTTCCTTGTTCAGGAGGAATCTCTTCCTTCTCTTCTCCTTGTGCTTGGGTATGTCTTCTGTTCTGTTCCCGTCGTGCCCTGTCCTTCTTTCCTTGCTTGGCTGCCTGGCCAGTGGGTGTGCGTAGGGGTTGCATTTGGTACGTTCGTCTCTCGCTATTTCTTATTTCCTCGCTTGCGTCTCGCTGTCTCTTACTTTCTATTTCGCTGTTGTTGTGGATGGGTTTTTTCTATTTGCTTCTTACACTTTACCTTCTCCTCCTTGTCTTCTCCCATCTATCTCCTTGCTCTGCTTTGCTTGTTCTGTTCCTTGACTTTCTCTCTGTCACTCCGTTGTTCCTTCCTAGCTCTCTGTCCCTTGTTCTCACTCGTTATATTTTATCATATATTGCATTTGTTCTTCTGTTGGAAGGAAAAGGGATATGTAGTATCCTGCATATGTAGTGTAATGTGTTTTCCACCACCTGCTTAGCCAGTGCCTGTGTTCTGATCACAATAAAATGTTGGAGTCTGATGAGCCTCGGAATGTTGGGACACAGAGAGGTGAAGTGACAGTTAGGCATGGGCTGAGCAGCACACAGGCTGCTCCTGGTGGGGCTCCTTGAAAGATCTTACCTACATGATGTTTCTACAATAAAGTCTTCTTGAATTACTTCCTTCCTGCATGGACCTTCATCACTACACACTCCTTCTCCCCTTGTTGGGGAGAGATCCTGCATTTATGCCCTGGAGTTTCAGAGACCCCTCTGAGAGTGACCACAGCGACAAGGGAGTCACACATAGCGGAGGATTTGGAATGATCCCATTACCGCTGGGAGCACAGTACCGTACACCGTGACCGGCGCTCTCGATGGAACTTTTTGATGATGCCCCCCCGGCGGAAACTAGAAGCTTCTATATGTACTGCGGAGCCCGAGCAACCTTTGGCCGATGACCGGTGGAGCTGTCCTATGCAGCTATAGAGGAGTCAGGCTCTGGTTCACCCCTCGGCCGTCACCTACCCAGCCGGACGTCGTACACTGTTTTTCCTCGTCTCCCTGTTGTGTTTCCTCCCCCCTCCCCCACCTCTTCCCTCCATTACTCTTTGTCTACCTACCTTGTTTCCTTCCCTCTCTCCCCCGAATTTCTCTCCCCTTGCCTGTTTTTCTCTTATATCTATGCTATGCTTTTGTAACTCTTGTAACTACGCTCTAGCAACTGATGTAACTTTGTAACTACATTCTGAAACAATGTTCTTCCTCATGTAAAGCGCTCTGATACCTCCGGGTCTAGCCAACGCTATATAAAACTTTTCAAATAAATAAAAAAAAAAGTATATTCCAGGGAAAAAGAAAACATTGTGTCTGGCGCCAATCTGGACTTCAGGGTTGCTTTCAATTAAAAATCTATAAATGTATTTTAATGAAGGAGGGTGGGGCCCTGGAAAACACTGGGGTCGGGGCATCATGTCCCCAATTTACCCCCCCTGTATCTGCCTTCTATCACTCTGATGGGTAATAAACCGGTTCCTTTGTTTTAATATGTTACTTCACTGCTGCCAGTTACTAGGGTCTCCCTTAGTGTGTCTAGCACTATTTCTCTGCTCTAGATACCAAACAAAGCGCATGTTGTCTACCTGCCAGCTTCCAAATCAAAGCTTAAAAAGTCTTTTCAAGGAATTTAAATGAATGTAAATGAACAAAAAAGGAGACATGCCTATACTCTTTTTAGCGGGTTTCATAGGAGGTCATGAGATTGCTTGTGAGAAGGACGCCAAGTACATGCTTATAGAGCAAGACCTTCCTCGCCTGACAAATGGCTGTAAACACAAATAAAAACATTGAACACTAAAGAGCTACCAAGGGGATCACTGCCCTTTTCCCCTTGATTTGATTCATGACAAAAGCACTAAGGGAGTGATGCACAAATTACTGAACATAAAAACTGGTCGCAATTTGCGACCAGTACAGAATTGAACGAGCCGACTAATATATACAAATAGGCTGGTTCCTAATATTCTGATACACAGTAGGCTGCAATCTGACCTACCTCATGAATATTTATGAGGTAGATTGCAAATTGAAGCTCACTCTAATTGATGACCCTCACTGTGATGGTGGCCTGGTGGGGTAAATGGGCCACCATTTCGGTGATCACCTTTAAATAAAGAAAACTTTTCTTTTTAATACAGATCATTTTATAGGAAACAGGTCTGCATATAAAAAATGAAAGTTTACTGGGCTTCTTTTTTTAAGTTTCAGAGTTGGCAGTGGTCCCCTGGACACCTGCCTACTCCCCAACAAACTTTTATTAAACATTCAAAAAGAAGAAGGGGTTTCCTGGTACCCCCTCCCCTTTGTGAATGGCTTGACACCCCGACTCAAGAGTCAGAAATTTGTCAATGTTTTACAACTGGATTTCAGTTGCAAAAGGTTGATACAGGTCATATTTGGAAGGGACGCCTACAATCTGCCCCTTTCAAATATCGAATCAGTGGGTGGTCGCAATCCCAATTTTAGGAGTTGGTAAATGTTTTTCAGTCCACATTTACAAAAGCAGAACAGGAGGTCGCTCATTATCTTACATTGCACCCAAAACCTGGAGCAATCTCCCACAACACACCAGAGCCTCTTCATCACTTCTGGAATTCCACAAAAAATTTAAGACATGGCTATTCGACTAACTCTGCGGGTCCTCACACCTACCCACCTGCTCAAGCTCCTGAAATCCTCACGGGTGATTAGCGCGCTATACAAAGCCACATAACATGTCTTAAGTCAGGCCTTGCTTATTTTCACTGATTTTTCATGTTCTCTCTTTATTTGCTGGTGCTATTTACTGATGTTGGAGTCTTTGTCTTAAGATGATGTATCCCTATGATCGGCCATTAAGAATCAGTGACTCTTGCTTGTTTTACCTTTTCTAACCTTATATCAATCCCCATCAGACAAGTACATTTTCTTCAAATGACAAAGTTACATTATATAGCCCCCTTGAGCTCTCTTGATTCCCATCTGAAACCTGACATTTAAGTTTCATGCAACAAGGCGACTGTATTTTTATAACCTACATTGGAATTCTACATTCTGTGCAAAATAATTTAGCAGAGTAAGCAGAAGATAAACAGAGAAGTATGTTGCATTTGAAAAAATGGGGCTCCACTATGTAAGCACTTTTTTTACAGATTTATTTTAGTTTATTTGGAACACCCCTACTGATGGGAGCTCCTTCTCTCGCCAAACATGCAAGCCATGGAATACTCTCCAAAAGAGAGGCCTGACCAGCAATCAGCCACCTAGAATTCAGAAAGCAAATTTAAACGTAGTGCTCTCAAACTAGAGCCTGATTTTCAGACTTCATTTCATACTGGTTTGTATATGTTGCTTGCTCCTGCAATAAAAACTGGGCTAATACCAGTCATTTCCATCATCCAGAACAGCTAGCCTCATTACACTCACTCAACTACTTTTTCACAACCTAGTCAAAAACACCAGTTTCTCATCATGGTCATTTCAGAACTACCATAGCAGCTGGAACAAGGTGCACATCTTGTCCCATGAGGAGCTGCCTGAAACAAAAACTGATCTGGGAGAGATAAATAAAGGATTGTTAGAAATGGGATCTCTAGTTGGCAGAGGTATGCACCCTGTCTAAGTAGGGACTACCACTCTAGTCAGGCTAAGCTAGATACACACTAAAAGATGGCCTGTACTCATGCTCTGGTAGCTTGGCACAGAGCAGTCAGGCTTATCTAAAGAAACAATGCGTTAAATATTTGTGCAACACACAGACACACGCAGTAACACAATGAAAACACCACAAAAAGACTCCACACTGGTTTAGAAAAATGCACAATAATTTGTTAAATAAATCAAGAGGAAAATTACAAAAAATCAATAAGTAGAAGTTGAGTTATGAATTTTTAAAGAATAAAAGTGTTTCTATTGCTTAGAAGCAATAAACGTCAAGGGGGGTTATCTGGTCACGCTGGACCGGGGAAAAGTCAATAGTTCGGGCCGAACACGATGGAGCACAAACCGACTACAGGACCCACGTAGGCAGTGCTTAATTTGTAAAATATTAAGTGCAAGGGCTCTGACCAGAAGGCCACTGCAGATTGCACCACCCATCGCCCTTGTCATCGCTGCCAAAAAAACTACTAACCATCTCTCCCGCCTGCAAGTGCCACAGTTCAGATTATTCCAGGTCCCCGAATCTAAAGGAATGGCTGGGGAGGCAGGTATTAGCAATTTTAAAGTATATTGTAGTCCTAAACTACCGTTGTTCTGCTCAGCTCTAAATTAGATGAGCAACGCCACCATGTGGTGGACTGTTCGAAGTATGGTGTTGACAATTAGGTGCCGAGCACCGGAAACCAATTAAGTGCCGGTGCTGAGCACCGGAAAGCACCGACTCAAATTAAGCACTGCACGTAGGCCAAAATGAACAAAGTACCTTATCCTGGTCGCAACAGTGAGATTCAGGGCACGGTAGAGCGATGCTACTATGTCGATCCAGCAGTGGTGGCAATGCGCCGGTTCCGTAGGCGAAGCGCCGAATCCAAGATGCGCTGGTTCTGAGTGTGATGGGTTTCTCTACGCAGTCAAAGGATGCGTAGATCTCTGTAGACTGCTACTTCAGTGATGTGCAGTTCCGATGTGTCGTTTTCTGCAGGTGCTGCAGAGGATCCGATGCGATGCGCCGGGTTCTGCTCCTGCCAAAGAGATGAGGCGTTGATTTCTGCTCACGCAAACAGCGGATGCATTGGTGCCTCTGAAGCAAGTATCTGGGTCCACTTCCAGGGAACCAGGCCCAAGAACAGGTGTAGAGACTTTGATAGCCCTGAGTCTCAAGCAACAGGAGGCAAGCCAACAAGCCCTTGGAGAACACTTTGGGGTGCAATGCAGAGTACTGCTCTCCCTCAGCAGGGTCAGAGAGCAGCAGGGCAGCACAGCAGAGAAGCAAGCCTTCCAGGTCAGCAGTCTAGCAGAGTTAGTGCTTGATGCAGCACAGCAGTTCTTCTGACAGAGTCCAGTTGTAGGTCCAGAAGTGTCTGATTTGATGGGATCAGAGCCCCACTACTTTTAACTAAATGTGCCTTTGAAGTGGGGGTGACTTCAAAGAAGGATCTTTGAAGTGCACAGAGGTCCTTTCTTCCCAGTCCTGGCTCCTGACTATCAGTAGGGGGTAATCAGCCCTTTGTGTGGGGACAGGGCACTGCCTATTCAGATGTGTCAGCCCCTACCTTCCTTCTTGCCCAGGAAGAGACATCAGAATGCAGATGAGTTCTCAGACACACCTAACCTAACTGTGTTTGTGGCTGTCTAGAGGGAATACACAAAGTGTAGCTGTCACCCACCCCACACGTGTACCTGAGACAGGCTGCAGGCACACAGAGCTGTAAGAGCAGAGAAATGTCCACTTTCTAAAAGTGGCATTTCTAAAATGGTAATGTCAAATCTAACTTTACCAGTAAAGAGGATTTGTCATTACCATTCTGAACATATAAAACATGACACAGCTACTCCTGTCTAATCAGGAAATACCATCTAAAATTGTAAGATCTTTTGACATCATAGCAAAATCAGTGAGGATTCTTTTAACCGTCCCTGCAGTCATCTCCCACTCAGATAACCCAAGGTGGTTTGACAGGGCATGCTCACATGCTCTGAGGTCCCTTAAAGCGGCGCTGAAAGAGACACCTCGTAGTAGTGCTAAGATCGTTAATTGTCACAGGACTTATAAAAAAGTTTTGAAGGAACGGAAGTCAGCCCTACAAAAACAGGCCTGGGACGAACTGGTTGAGGCCAGCGAGTTGAAAGATAGCTCTTTATTTTGGAGTGTTATTAACAGACCTTGCTTTTCTGAACCAGACAAACCATCCATGTGTCATCATATCACGCAAGATCAGTGGAAGAATCACTTTCAATCAGTTTATAATTTTGGGGAGAAATCTCATTGTAATAATGCATGGGAGCCCCTCCCATGTGATTCGGGTATCGAATTTCAGTTAAATGAGGTAATAGTAGGCATAGAGGGACTGTCTAATAGCAAGGCGCCGGGTCCAGATGGGATCCCCCTGACCTGTTTAGAAGTAATATCGAGGTGTGGGCCCCTATTTTAACTAGGGGCTTGAATGCTGCGGTGTCATCGACCATGCCCCTATCTTGGTCAACAGCCATTATCATCCCTATTTACAAGAAGGGGGACAGAGACAATCCGAATTGTTATAGACCTATTTCGTTGATTGACTCGACTGTTAAGGTTATGGGGCGGGTCATACTTAACAGGTTAGTGGAATGGGCAGACAAAAATAAAGTAATTTCGAATGCCCAATATGGTTTCCGAGCAGGCAGATCCACAGTGGACCAGTGCCTGAACCTCTACCTGCTGACAGCCAAATACACAATTGCTAAAGTGGGATCCATTTACTTAGGTTTTATGGATCTCACTGCAGCTTTTGACAGGGTGAACCGAAGCAAACTATGGGCCCTGTTAGATGATCTGGGAGTGGAGCGTCCAATTATAAATGCCCTGATGTCCTTATATGCCCACACCACAGCTGCGGTTCGTTTCACCCAAGAAGGCGACCTTACGAATAGTTTTAAATGCTCAAGAAGGGTGTGGCAAGGCTGTATTCTTGCTCCTTTCTTATTTACGTTGTATATTAACGGGCTGGAATCTGCCATGATATCCCTGCATGCTGATACACCGAGAATAGGCACGAGATCAATACCAGTTCTGCTTTATGCAGACGATGCCGTGCTTATATCACAAACCCCTAGAGCATTGCAAAATTTAATTGATGGTTTTGTCTCCTTTATGGAGGGATTGGATTTGTCCCCCAATTATGCAAAGTCATTTGTGATGGAAGTGGGCTGTCGAGGGAAGAGTAACACTTTTTATAAGGCAGGCACACATAGCATAGCTAAAGTCTCAGAAATTAAATACCTCAGGGTTTTATTTGACGCAAAATTTAATTGGAACCGCCTTAAAGAGGAGAAGGTGGTGGACACGAAGAAGTCAATGGGGGTTATTGCGAGCTTTGCACATAGAATAGGCACATGATCACCCGAGGTGATTTTAAAATTATACCGATCAATTTGTGTCTCTAAAGTGGTGTATGGAAGTGAAATCTGGGGCTAGAAGGGCATGGGGGAGCTTCAGACGACACACAATAAATATCTGAGATGGTTATTAAAGGTTCACCAAAGCACCCCGGCCTATTCAGTCCATGAAGAACTTGGGGTTAGGCAGGTGGAGGATCTAGTAGCCGTTAAACCTCTTCACTGCTGGCTGAACATTTGGGCAAAGGAGGAGGCCTCCCTTAATCAGGAGATAATCCGGGATTGCCTCTCATTAGAGCATGCGCTTAGAATACCATGGCTAAGATATATTAAAGACACGATGTGTAGCCTAGGAAGATCAGACCTGTTTACAAATTGTAGTTCAGTGAAGAGAGGAGATAAAAAATTAATTAATGATCTGTTTTTTAACAATGCCGGCGTGGAACGCGAAGACAAGGAATTGTTGAAACCGACAGTGAGAGCGCATGCTTTAGTGAAATCAGTGCAAGGAATCGAACATTATTTAACCATTTTAACTAGTGCTTATGATCGTTTTTTAATTACGCGTTTTAGATTTAATTTGTTCCATCATTTAGTGCTGTCCCTATCGGATTTGTAGCGCGAACTGATGACAGAGGACCCTGTGGCTGCGACAATAGGTCTCCACAGGATATTTTACATTTTGTCTTTTTATGTAAATATTTTACACACCCCCGGCAATTGTATTTTAAACCATATTTAAAAACCATGGGTTTTAGACAGGCTCGAATTGTGCTTTTGCACATGCAACTTTTGCAGACTGAACGCACTTTATTTGTGGTAAATCATTTTTTAAGAGCAATGGTGAGATCTAGGAAATCTCGGAATGACTAAGATAGAGGGGAGTGCTCCGCAAATTGTTAATAGTTCGAATTAGATACAGGGAAATAACAGTAAGCGTTGAGACTAAGGCATAATTCAGAGACCCTGCTAGAGGAGAGTATAATGTGTTGTTACCCTTATAGTGATGACAAAATGAATTAGTCCTTTTATCATGACTCTGTTAATCGTTTTTAATGTATTTTATCTTTTATGGCTGTATGCTTTGCCGAATAAAGATTGTATTATTATTATTATTATTATTTACCAGTAAAGAGGATTTGTCATTACCATTGTGAACATATAAAACATGACACAGCTACTCCTGTGTAATCAGGAATTACCATCTAAAATTGTATTAAGGACCCAATGTTAACCTATGAGAGGAGTAGGCCTCCCAGTATAGAAAAACAAATGTAGGTGTTTTTCTCTACAAGGACATGCAAAACTTAACAGTGCATGACCTACCTTTTACTTACATAGCACCCTGCCCTTTGGGCTACCTACAGCCTACCTTAGGGGTGACTTATGTGTAATAAAAGGGGAGTTTAAGGCTTGCCAAAGAGTTTTAAATGCCAAGTCAAAGTGGCAGTAAACCTGAATACACAGGCTCTGCAATGGCAGGCCTAAGGCATGTTTACCGGGCTACTGGTGTGGGTGGCACAATCAGTGCTGCAGGTCCACTAGTAGCATTTAGCCCTGAGTATATGGTATATCACTTTACAAGGGACTTGCAGCAAGTAAATTAAATATGCCAAACTGGTGTAAATCAATTATACCATGTTTAGGGGAGAGAGCACATGCACTTTAGCACTGGTTAGCAGTGGTAAAGTGCACAGAGTCCTAAAGCCAACAAAAAGATGGTCAGAAAAATAGGAGGACAAAAGCAAAAAGTTTGGGGTGACCCTTCAGCACGTGCCATTTTCCAACAAGGATGCAATAGGGGTATGCAACTATCAGCTACCACATTGGCCAGGATCTTTACATTCATATTGATAAGAGAGATGAGATGATATGTTTAGCATTCCAAAGGATATTTGCCAGTTTTCAATGAGAGATAAATAGTCGCCCTGTTCAATTCCAGCTGGAGTGATCCTGCCCGTTCAACCACTTAAAAAACCCTGTGCAGTAGTAGCACCTGTTAGGACCTATTGTACTGTAAGGTTTATTGCTGTAGCCCTCTTCCCTAGGCTATCACCCCTTTATCTAATCATCTATTTGCCTTCACTACTTCTTCCTTTATGGTTCTTCCCTCTAAAGAATCCTGACCATTATGTGTCAGCTGTGGCAAAGTGAAATTGAGCATAAACCTGGTTTACACTTCAGGCGTACTGAAATGGGCAGAATTGTGTGTTTAGTAGATTTACCTCTGATGTCCAGTGGATGTATGAGCAGGTACTTACCACTGTCCCGTATTTCTGGAATCACTGAAAGCTATTTTTTTTGTTGCAGTTGTGTTGCTAAGAGCCTACCTGTCTTTTCCCCATATCTGGAATGTCACTATTTAAGGCACTATTGGCTAAATGTACTAAAAATTGAGTCAGAAAAAGTGGTTGCAAATTGCGTACTGACTGTATGTACTAATAGGGCGGTTCACAACACCAGATTTGTAGTGGGTTGCAATTTGACCTACCTCATGAATATTAATAAGATAGGTTGTAAATTGCGACCCACTGTCATTCGCTGCCATCACCAGGATTGTGGACTGCTGGGATCATCAGACATTAATGCTTTGCTACCAGATTTCTGTCGCAAAATATTAATACAACCTACTGGGAATCGTTATTTCGAAGGGGTGTAATAAATGTCCCTTCCTAATGCAGATCGGGTATGTAGTTGCAAAACCAAATTGTGATTGGATAATGTGTTACTGAATCTCAATTTGGTTTTCTTACATACGAAAACGCCTTTTTGTGGTCACAAACAGCCCGATTCTGTAAATCCGACCTTTTGAAAAAGCAAAATGGCTTCCTAAATCTGGCCCCATTAACTCAATATCAGCCAATTAAAACTCTCTAAGTAGTGGGGCAAAAGGATTCTAGAGATTTTGCACTCAAACATCTAATTATCAGTTTGAGAGAGGCTGAATATTCTTATCTTCGCTTTGAGCCTATGCTGGGTACTCCTCTCAGAAACAACTTGTCTACACCACTGGTGCAGTTGATGGCAGCCCCAAGCGACTCCCCGGGATGGCAAAAGTGGAAACTAAGGGGGCCAAAACACCAGGAAATAACAGATCTCTGGCTTAGGCTCCAGGTACAACAGAATGTAGCAGGAGTACAGGTAGGTCTAGGTGAGGCCAAAGCTAGGCGTCTCAGAATGAATCTGTATCTTACGGGATTCCCAGAAGATGATGAAGAGGAGAAAAAATGGGTCTATGTTGAGGCCTCGCAGGGATGCCCGAAGTTATTGTGGTCACAGTGGCTGAGAGGCACAGTGGCTAGATCCTGACAGCATCTTTTTTAGCAGAAGCATTTTGAGTATGACCTCAAAGGGCTGGGTCACAAGGAATGTTATGTTAAAGGAGAATAAGAAGACTAAGCTGCAGGTCACAGAAGCTGCTGGTCACAGAAGAGATTACCGAATGGTATCCCAAGATTCGCATTTTTATGTCTTGCTCACAGATTATTCCTTCCAAATGATTTGTATAAAGGAAACTTCCTGTAGACTCCTCTCCCTATGAGAAGATTACCATGACCAGCCTACTTGCCTACTTCACAATTACAGATCAGGAATTAAACATCAAATTGAGATTGCTGGTGCAATTTTTAACCTACATTTGGACCTTACTCAAGAGCCCAAAATTTGGCTTCATAAAAATTCAGACATCCTTATCCCGCCTACATATTCTATCAACCATTTTGATTATGAATGCAAGAGATCAGGTGAAGTTGCCATGATAATCAAAACTTCCATTACCAGCAAGCCTGTCTAATCAGAAGCTATTCCCACATTTGAATGCTTGTCATGAAGTTAAACCACACCTCTGACAAGCCTACCTAAATAACTATTATCTATCACCCACCCAAGAACGAGAACTATTTTATTAAGCAATGTTTAGATCATATCACCTCTCAACTGATTCTAACAACATAATTGTGAATAATTTCACTCTGCATTGGAGGAATTCCAATTTTTCCTCATCCTCAAAAATGTCTTTAATACTCCAAAAATGTCCTGATCCAACATTGCCTAAAACCCACATGTATCAAAATGATAGAGAAGCTTGACATATCAGAAGACGTGCTAATCAATCAATCAATCAGAGCATTTGTAAAGCGCGCTACATACCCGTGAGGGTCTCAAGGCGCTGGCGGGGGGGAATGCTGCTACTGCTCGAAAAGCCAGGTCTTGAGGAGTCTTCTGAAGGTCAGCAGGTCTTGGGTCTGCCGTAGGTGGATGGGGAGGGTGTTCCAGGTCTTGGCGGCGAGGTGGGAAAACGATCTGCCGCCGGAGGTTGCTCTTCGGATGCGGGGGACTGTGGCGAGGGCGAGGTCGGCGGAGCATTTCTTCCTCTCTATCTCTCTTCATGTGAATGTAAAGGGAGCTTTCTTCAAAATGATGCAGATATTGATGGATGATATATCCTGGGACCACCATGTCTGGCAGTCCAAATTAGGGAAATCTGGTGACAGTGACCCTGATCTAAATATGGCAGGGTGATTGCCAATCTGAACTATCAGACTAGTGAAATTTTAAAGTACTGTGAATAATAGGTTTTACTATCACCCAAGAAAGTTGAGTTTGCCTTGTCACAATCCGAATTTATGGCCTGCATATCACATCTGATGCTGGTTTTTAGCATCCAAGCAACTCTTTGGATATTTCTATTAGATACTTGCATACTCTATGGAAGTGATAGTCTCTGTTCTGCTGAGCTGCATAGTTTTCAAATACATATTTTGATGTAGTAAGTACTTTTAGCATCAAATTCACAAATTCTCATCTCTCTATATTTAACTTACTCAAAACAATGTTTCCCACAGTTGGTGTCCACCACTTTACATATATGTTGAAGTTCTACGAATTCCCTCAAATATGTTACTTTGTGGCTTTTGGCTTGCATTTATGTACTCCTATAGAAACAAGCATTTGTAATGCAATAGGACTCGCAATTGCGAGATTTTGATCTATTGGCATTGTAAATGACAATGCCTTTTATTTATGGGTTTAAAAGACCTGGAATAATAAAATGCATTGTAATTTACAATACCAGTAGGTCAAAGTTTGGAAAATTTGAGACCTATTACAATACAGAGGGCGTGGTGTCCCACTTCAGGGACACCGCGCTCTGTTTCAGCTTTTTTTTTACTTTACACTTTAATGCTGAGTGGGGCATTACAGTTTAAAGTAAAAAAAAAAAAGCTGAAACAGAGTGCGGTGTCACTGAAGTGGGTGCCACGCTCCGCATTAAAGTTAAAATAAAACTGAAATAGAGCGCGGTGTCTGTGAAGCAGGCGCCGCGCTCAGCTTTAAAGGTTTTTTTAAAAAAGCTGAAAGAAAGAGCGGTGTCCCTGAAGTGGGCGCCGCGTTCAGCTTAAAAGTTTTAAACACAATAAGCAGCCGTCATTGTCCCGCGAGTGCTGTGTAGGGGTGGGCTGGGGGCAGCCAGTTTTAAAGTGAAAGCGCGCATAGCGCTCTGTACAAGAAGCAGCCGCCATCGTCTCGCGAGTGCTGTGTGGGCGCGCTGTAAATACAAGAAGCAGCCGCCATTGTCCCCTTTATTCATTAAACAAAATAGTGCTTACTGACTTAAAAAGCGGACCTTGTAACACGATAAGTAAACGGTCCAGTCGTTATGGGAGGTTACAAATGCAGACAAGGCGGTACCAAGGAGGGACTAACAATCCTATTCACAAATGAAAAGCAATGATTTAGGAAGAACGACAACAGGAGCCAAATAAAAAGATGGATGGGGAAATGGGCGGAGCTTGTATGCCATACCTCAATACAGCATGCCTCGCAGCAGCTCATGCGCTGCCCAGGCTCGACCTAAAAACTACTCTTATTTTTACATTATGTCCCTTTTTAAAGTTTACCTTTCACAATGGCCTTTTTAGATTTGCAAGATCATCATGATGCATATTTTTTACGGTTGTAAATCATACTTGTATTTAATTTAACTGAATATTTAAAAAACACTGTTCAAGGTAAACACACAAATAAATGGTTTTAATCTTTTGTACTTTCATCTATATTGTGATTTGAGGTGTCACTGCAACTACACCTTGTTATAAGGAAGAACAGCTGAAATGTGTCCAATTATTCTATATCTTTAAAAGTTTATTAAAGTAAAGATAATCTCATGAAAAGTCTAAAACATCCTTTGGCCTCGTTCCTCTATATTGTCACAGAACTCCTTGGTGACTTCCAATGTCATCTTGGCAGCCCTTGGCATAATGTTATCTTGCCAACCCCGGCAATGATTCCATATGTTATGTGTTATACAATGTATTTGTTTCTCGTTTCAGACTATGATGTGTGTGCCGAGGCTCCATGTGAACAGCAATGCACAGATAACTTTGGCAGGGTCTTATGTACATGCTATCCTGGATATCGGTACGACCGAGAACGGCACAGAAACAGAGTGAAGCCATACTGCTTAGGTGGGTGAAAAAAGGTGCTATATTATATCTTTACCAAGTGCACCTGGTAGTGCAAATCGTGTACAAATGAAATGTACATTTCAGTCAACCCGACTGAGTATAATATTGTCCTCTAAACCATGCTTGCTTTACAAATCACTTAATGGTAAAGCAAAAAATATAGTAGCATTTTCTGTAGGTTTGGGAAAAATTTGAGTAATTTCTCTAGTGGAAATTATGCTAAATGCCCAAAAATGTATGTGAAATGCACTATTTTGCACTATTAGTGGACATATTTTCCATTAAACAATAACTCAAAATCACATAGTTTGCAAACAATAGCTGTTAGCGTTTAGTTCATTTGTTTTCTTCACATGCTGCTACAGTAGATATTTTACCCAAAGGCAATCGCAGCTATGCAACAGGGGGTAATGGCATATACTCTGGCATTTAGCTTAACAGTTGTAATGTGTAATGCCAGAAATTACACAAGATTACGCCGGCTCTGCAACACTGCACTCTATGCCACTGAACTGGCTGCCAATGCACTCCACTCTGGACCACTCCACGCTACACAAGTGCACCCTATGCCAGTCCCCTCTTCACCACTCTAATCTACTCTGTACCACTGCACTCTACACCACTCTACTCTATGCCACTGCACTCTATGCCACTGCACTCTACCCTGAACCACTCCACTGTACTGTGCACCACTCCACTCTACGCTACTTCACTCTATTCTGAAACAATCTACTCATTGCCACTGCACTCTGTGCCAATGCACTCTGCACCACTGCATTATATTCTATGCCACTGCAATCTATTCTGCACCACTCCACTCTGCACCACTCCACTTTGACCACTCCACTGTACTCTATGCCACAGCACTCTACACCACTGCAATCTATGCTGCACCACTTCACTCTGTGCCACTCTACTCTGCACCACTGTAATCTATGCCACTGCATTCTACACCACTCTACGCCACTGCACTCTATGCCACTCTACGTCACTGCAGTCTACGTCACTGCACTCTACACCACTTTACTCAAAACCAATGCACGCTATGCCACTGCATTCTACCCTAATCTACTCTGCACCACTGCACTTAATACCACTATTCTCTACTCTGTAACACTCTACGCCACTGCACTCTATGCCACTGCACTGTACAACATTGTACTCTATGTCACTGCACTCTACACCACTCTATCCTACTCTGGACCACCCTACTCTATGTCACTACACTCTACTCTGCATCACTCCACACTACCCTGCACCATTCCACTCCACGCTATGCCACTCTACTCTGCACCACTGGACTCTATGCCACTGCAATCCATTCTGCACCACTCTACTCTGCGCAACTCTACGCAATGCACTTTACACCACTGCACTCTTTGCCACTCTACTCTGCATTGCTTCACTCTATGCCAATCCACTTAAAGCCACTCTAATCTACTCTGCACCACTGCACTTTATGACGCTCTTCTCTATACCACTGCACTCTTTGCTACTTCACTCTACTCTGAAACAATCTGCTCTACGCCACAACGTTAAAGTGTCCAGTTGAATTTAGGTGCCTCATATATATCCCAAAACAGAGAAATGTGATCTGAATAGTAAGACTCGAAACCTGAAACTTAAAGGCAATAGATATTCTCATTGTGTACTTAATTTAATGAGCAATGACAAGTCAATATGTATGGCTTTAATGTGTTAATGCATGCAAAGACAGGTTAGCATAAATAACACTGACATGCAGTAGCTCATTTGAGACAGACCTATGGGCTTTGCCAGTGAGGGCAGAGCTTCTGCACCACTCCCATCACGGCTCCTGGTGACAAGGGAATTGGATACGAGAGCAGGTAAGAGGAGGATTGCCAGGAATTCATACAAGATACTAGAAAACCAAATTTCACTGTGAAATGCAAGTGTGTATAACTGTGCAAAATTATTATATATATTTCACAAATTTCCAAGTAAAAAGTAATGCAATTTCACACAACCTTTGATGTGAAATCTGTTGAAAAGAAGTGACCAATTTAACGCAATGCCCCAGTGTCTCAATGCAAAAATGACATAACACACAAAAGTCCATTGCACCCATCGCAAAGGAAGCTACAGGAAAGTAGAACAGCACAAAAAAGAGCAATTGAATCTCTGGATCTGAACCGGAGTGGAGGGACCATGAACCGGAGTGGCGTGAACCCTAGATCCCAAGCACCGAGCCTCAGGATCACCAGCCACAAGTTCCTAGAGGAGACACTGCACAGCTTCAGGGAAGCAAGGCATTGAACTCAGGGACCAGTACTCTGTGCCAGAATCAGAGAAAAAAATCATATAACCGCGGAACTGAAGAACACATGGATGTCCTCACTTTTCACTCAACCTGGAGCCCAATATCAAAGATTTCCAGCCTGAGGTTCGGAATGGAGCTGGACCCACACTGCAATAGAAATAGGAATAATTTCCAAAAGCAATTATGTGACTGGTCAATTTAAAATTTGCACCAAGGCAAAGTATAGAGTATTTTTGATGGTATAAGCACATCTTTTGATGTATGCCAGCATTGTGTGAAATCATGGGCCATATTTACAAGCCCCTTGCGCCATCGGAGCGTCACTTTTTTTGATGCTCCAATGGCGCAGTTTGCTGGCCCATATTTACAAGGCTACGCAAAGCCACCATGCGTGGCTTTTCATGGCCTTGTATATATGGCCCCCTTTCACGCATTACTCTGCGGGAAAGGGCCGTTCTATGGGTGTTGCTGTGGGTGTTCCCACGAAACACCCATGGATTCTGACGCATTCCCAGATTTACAAGGTTTCGTAAACCTGGGAATATGTCAGATTCTAATGCCTCCCCAGGGAAGGTGTAAAAGTCACGCAACGAAGAGAAATACCTTTATTTCTAATAGTTGTTCCTCTTTCTATGTGTGCTGCATTTTGCAGCACACATAGAAGGAGGAAATGTTATGATATGTTACAGGGTTTTATATAGTGCTTGATCACCGGTCAGGTTTCTTGGTGCTGAGTAACAGAGAATGCATTGCAGGTAAGAACTTAGGTGCATATGCATCAAGATAGGCAATTGCGATTCTTTAATTGCGATTTTTAAAGAATCGCAATTAAAGAATCGTAATTACCTATGCATGTAGGAATCGCAAAAAAAATTGCGATTCCTAAACATTCCTCAATTGTGACTTGCAAATTGCGAGTCACAATTAAGGAATTGCTACCCATTCATTCCTATGGGCCTAGAGGCCCATGGGAATCAATGGAAATTACATGCGTAATTTGCGAGTACCAAATAGGTACTCGCAAATTGCGCATGCAATTTCAAGGGTGCAAGGGTGCCAAAAGGACACCCTGTTGCACCCCTGAAATTGCCATGTGACCACATGTTGCACACACACATGCCCCAAGGGCATTGATGGCAGACACCATCAATGATTGTTTTTGTGCAGGAAGGTATTCCTTTCTGCACAAAAACAATCATCCTTGCAATGCAGGCACCCTTGCACCATTGTGCAAGGGTGCCTGCGTTGGTGCTAGGCAGCCTATTGTGCACTAGCATGGAGGAAAGCACAGGGATGTGTCGTATTGTTGTAAATATGTCCCCATGTATGCTAAATGTCTGTTCCCTCCAGTACTCGTACTTAGTACAAGAGCTTTCAATGCCAAAGCTGACTGAAGTAGCAAGGAATGAAAATATCTGACTGTGAAGTTTCATTTTGCAATGAATACACTAAAATCATGTTTTGACATGTGTCTATAGCACAGAAAAAGCCATGAACATCTAATTGAAAGTATTGTGTGTCAGCAGTAACCTCAAGTTCATTTTGTGAAAGTGGATATTCGTTCTTGGAAATAAAGTGTGCTATCCACTCAGCTGCTGCTGGAACTACCAGATTAATGTTTGTGCTGATTTGTAGGCCACTGTTCATCTAGAGGCTAATCAACTTTCAAAATGTTAAAAATTCACTCAACTCATTTTCATTGTAAAAACGTATTGCTTTGGGAGTTTGAAGCCGGTCATGTGTATGTGTACTCAGGCCCTCTTAGTACAAAGAACACATACATGCAAAATATCTATAGGGAGTCTAATCCAAAGGGTAAAATTCCTTTCCTGATACTTTGCATTGATCATTAGTATTAGAAGAACTCCATTTTAGTTGTATGCTTGGATAAATACTTGTATGAATGCAAGGCAGCTTCAAGCAGCAACAAAAAACACAGGGGCATAATTACTAGCAAATGACGCGGTGCTGCAAGCCATCTGGCTGCGCCAAGCTGCGTCATTAGGAAATTGCAGGGATGCATCGTATTTACAGCAATAAAACTCATTCCTGTACTTTCCTCTGCACTAGCGCACAATTGGCTGCTTAGCGCCAATGCAGGCACCCTTGCACCATCATACAAAGGTGCCTGCGTTGCAGGGTTGATTGTTTTTGTGCAGAAAGAGAAACCTTTCTGCACAAAAACAATAATTGATGGTGTTTTCCTCCTTCTATGTGTACTGCAGGATGCAGCACACATAGAAAGAGCAAAAAGCAAGGAAAAATAAAGTTATTTCTCTTCATTGCGCCACTTTAACACCTCCCCTAGGGAGGGGTTAGAATCAGACGCATTCCCAGGTTTACGAAACCTTGTAAATCTGGGACTGGGTCAGAATCCATGGGTGTTGCATGAGAACACCCACAGCAACACCCATGGAATGCCCCTTTCACGCAGAGTAATGCGTGAAAAAGGGCCATATTTACAAGGCCATGAAAAGCCGTGCACGGTGACTATGCATGGCTTTGTAAACATGGCTCAGCAATGTGCGCCACTGGAGCATTAAAAAAAGTGATGCTCCGTTGGTGCAGGGGCCTTGTAAATATGCCCCACAGTCTCCCAAAAGACTGATCAGGAACAAATATTTAATTTATAAAGCGCATGTGACGTTTAGTAGCATAGCTTTCTTTATTGCAATTGATAGCCATTAAACATTTTTGTGAAAACATTCACCTGGGTAAAAAGGAAAAATTGGCAGTGACTTTAACCATCTCAGGAAGTATGCACCAGGGGCGGAATATCTCCCAGTAAGTGCTAGAGTTTAGAGGGTTTATTCCTTACCCAAGGGGGCCTTCTGAGCTTTCTTCTTCCCACCTCTGCTATCATCTTCATAAGCAGAAGAGTTCCACCAAATGATGCTGCCTCCTTCGGGTGACATCTCCTCCTCTCTCAACTATGCCCCTCCCCCAATCTCTCTCTAAGCCCTCTTCTCTATTTCGGTGCCTCTCTGTATATGTCTCTACCTACATCTCTCTTTAGACCTCTCTGTATCTCTGTGTACATTTCTGTGCCTCGTTATTCTGCATTGCTCACTGCACACCTCTACATCTCTCTGTACATCCATGTCTACTTAGCTTCTGGTGTATTGTGGTCTTCTTAGCTGGCAGATGAACAGTGCTGTGCAGGGTTTGCTGTGCTTGGAGATGGAAAGATGATCTGCTGTTTGTCTTCATGCATGGATAGATTTGGGACCTTTTAGTCTATTTCAAGTAATTATGGAAGTCATTAGTGCCTCGTTCACAAAGGTGGCCATTTTCACTTGAGTATCAAAAACTTACATCTGTAGAGGCAAGTGATAGATTCTGACTCATAGAAGAAAGATCTACAAAGATTTATACTTGAATATGGAACTTTTTACAAGGGTAAAACCTCACGCGGAGTGGATTTTATGCAGTTGTAAGTTAGTGTTCAGGGTTGGAACTTGGTGCACAGGTCGAGTGACTTTTTGCGAATATTGTGAACACCAACAAAGCTATAACTTTGTGGGAGTTAGCAAACATTCAAATGTGCTCCCCTACCCTTAGTGCCAAAAAGCTGGAGTAAATGTACAAATTGGATATGGAAAATTCTGTCACTCCCTATTTCTACAAGCAAAGGGTAACGGATTTCTCAGCATGGAAATGTTTCTCCTTCTGAAGAAAAGCTGTTTTGTCTATTTGTACCCTAGCCCCTGTGGTAAACCATTGGATATCTTGCTACTTTAAAATGCCCCATTTTAGGAGCAGACGTATGCAAATAAGCATTTGTAAATGCTTCTAAATAGACTAGTGTTTTTTTTTTCAAATCTTAAAAATGCTGTTACTATCTGAAATCCCTAGGCATAAGGCAATGACTTGTAATGTTACAGAATTTTGACATTAAAGATTTTAATGCTATCCAGTCTGCATTATTGGGGATGTTACTTTTCATTTTCAATAATAGTTTAAAAAACAGCAGGTGCATGTTTCTTTTGAGTTAGTCACTCAGCTCATGTAATATATGCACATGCATGACACCAGTTGGTGGTGCCCAGCATTTGTTGAACCATATGCTAGATCCCATTTCAAGTCAAAACACAACACAATAAAAAATAAAACAATATCTAAAATTCAGATACATTTAATGAGAAAAATGACACCAAATGATTAAAATCCAATAAGGGGAACCAGAGATATGGAGTGTTACATTTTCTAGGCTAAAAACCACCAAGAAACAGCATACCGTCTATGGGTGGATTAGACCAGGTCCTGGGCAATAGTTCAGGCAGACCACGATACACCTGAAGCCAGCTGAGCCTGGTACAATCAATGACCAGATCAAAAGATTAGCATCTGACTTACTTTTTTTAGGTCGAGCCTGAGCCAGCGCGCATGCACTGCTCTGCGAGGCTTCTTGTGGCTTCTCAGGCTTCTCTCCGGCTTCTCCGTGTGGGTCTGACTCCTTGCACACATTGGGTTGGCTTTTGCGTGTGTCTTTCAAAAATGAAAGCACGCAAATGGCTGAAGGCGGGTGCATGTCCCACCTCTTTTTCTAATGTTCACTCCCACAGCGTTTTGCTCTCGGGAGCGAGCAGCGGCGCGCAGGGTGGCAGCTGCATTCCTCGTACTATCTACTTGTTTTGCATTCCCACTGTGTTTTGCTCTCGGGAGCTAGCAGCGGCGCACGGCGCGCAGGGTGGCAGCTGCATTCCTCGTTTCTTTTGAGTTTCCGTCGGTGAAACCCGACGGTGGGAGCTTTATGGAATGGGTTGTTTTATATTAAACTTTCGTTGCTGCATTTGTTTGATCCGCGAAAATACGGGGAATCCGACAGTGGAATGCTACGCATTATTCTTTCATCAGCGCGGCACAGTGCTTTATCTTTAAACATGGTGGTCTCGCCATGAGATACAGGGCTGTGCACACTGCTGCAGATTAAAAAATACGGCTATCGCTATTGGGAAGAGTTCTGGTTTCTTCTTCCTGCAGTTTTGATTTCTCATTATAAAAAACATAAAAGCGAAAACTGGTTATGTGCGTGTTATTTTGTGATTCTTCTCCGTGGAATGAGGCTTAATTTAGTTTTTCTGGTGCGGTGCCTCCTGAGCGTCAAGCATGGTCTCTGAGTTTCTTCTGTGGTTTGTTCTTCCGGGCATACAACCCCTATTCTTGAGGGTTTCTTGTGCGACCTTCCTTGTGCATAAGGCCCAATCCTGGGAGTATCTAGCTGCGTGCCCAGTCATACCTATAAGACCTCAGCTCTGAGGCTTACTACTGCACACTTCTGTTTGCGAGCACTCCATGGGCGTGAGATCCTGTACTGTGTGTTTTTGTGGTGCGAGGCTTGGTCTTGATCTGAACCAGAGGCTTAGTCTTATGTTTCCAGCTGTAAAGATTACCCTACTCCTGAAGGCCCCCGCCTTCACAATGCCACTCTGTTTCTTGGCTCTTCCTCATGGACATATTTCCTGGCGCTGCGAAAAACGACCTAAAACACTGCTCAGATTCCACCTGGTTGCACTCGCCGTCTCAGAGTCAAAAATTAAATGTAGGATGATATGTTTATAATGAGGCACATTTAAATGATCGCAAATGGGGAAGCAATTCGTTCGGTGGGTTGTTCAATGTTCATGTTACTTATTTCTGATTAAATAAGTCCATGCTCGATTTATTTCATGCAACATGTTTAATCGGGAGTGGCAAAACAGGATCTATGCTAAATATACATTATAAAAAGGTTAATTAGCATTTACCTTAGTTTTCGATGTACGTTTTTTAAGCCTCCTCATTTGTGATCATTCATAGTTACCGTATTAAGAATATATCTTACTACCTTCATTTTTTTTTACTGAGACCAGCTACCATCGGGAGTGCAAGTGGATATCTGGACAGCGCCCATGGGAAGGTTGTGTTGCGTCTGAAGGGCCACGAGGCTTCTAGCCAAATTATGGGCGCTAGTTTTCATGTATTTTCTACTCATTTCCCCTTTCCTATATATTAATTTATCTCCCTTTCGCACTTCCTCTGTCACCCCTTCTTTTCTTCTTTCTCTGCTCCACTGTTTATCTCTTTCCACTCTTCCTCTCACCATTTTCCCTTGTCTCTTTGCGTGTGTTTTTTTTTCTCAGCATTTTTCTATTGGGCTTTGCGTGCGAAGACAGCACGCAATTGGGCAAAGGCGGGTGCATGTCCCACCTTTCCCAGGAAATGTATCCGCCCACGGCCTACGGCTTGCGGTTACGAGCAGCGGCGCGCAGTGTGCCATCTGTTTCGGTGAGATTTCAAAGGTTGTTTTTCGTTTAGCTTTCGCGCAGCCACGCTTGTTCGTTTAGCTTTCGCGCGGCCGCACTTGTTAAAGCCTCCTCTCCTATTGTTCTTCTTTTTTCAATGGACGAACCACTTGTATACCGGAACGCTGAGATAACCAACCCACGGCCTCTGAAAATGCCTGCCTTTTCTCTTCTCTGTTTGTTTTTGATTGCGTGTAAAATGTGCCTTATTTTTGTCGTCTCGCACACTGGCACATAATTACAGTATCCGAGCATCGCTCGGTTGAATGCCGAGGTTTGTCTGTGACTGCAGGGCAGCATGAACTTCAATCGCTGTAAGGGCTGCTCAGCTTTTCATCCTTACCAGGTCGGTAAACCAAGTGCTATTAACTTGCAGCACTTCGAGGCTGTGTCAGAAGCACGAGACGATGCAGTACATGACCGTCGTGGAGTTATTATTATTAAGCTCGTGCTTGCAGCATAGTGATGCGAGGGAAGGCTTTAATAGCATGAGACCCCAAGCCTGTCCACCCATGCATTGTTTTTTCCAGTTTAACCCCTGGCTCTCCTGCTCCCGCCAGTGCCTACAAAAAGCGCTCCAAGACCGGCTTCGGGTCGAGTCCGCGCTATATAAAACTGCAAGAAGAGCTTTGTGTGTGTTCAAGGACATGTTGTACTTCATCGATGTCGCTGAGATCGGACGGTGACGGTCCTGGTGAGGGGCTGGCCTATGGCTTACGAAGGAGGAACGGAACGGGGGAGAGGGGAGGGGGCTTTTCAGAATGCGTTATGCAGCAGGGACTGCGGCCTCCTGTGGTGGGGTGTCCACGGAAAGGTGGGTACAAACTTCTGGTGACAGCTGTTAAGTATACAAAAACCCCGCACGCGGTGCTTGACTGCGGATCGATAAATAGGCCTTTACAGCCTCGGACCGATGTCTGTACAGTGACCTGCGGTAGCTGTTCGAGAAACACGTGAGGTCACGTCTAATTGAATAAAGAATCCTTCGTCGGCCGTGTGTCATGGCATGCAGCTTAACCAACAGAGCATTACCTCTTGCATCTTACATCTTGCGGTGACCGTCCTCCAAATGCACGAGTTTCTCATCTGCTGTCACACCCTCCATGTGCATCATCAGTATATTCCTTCTCCTTTCCGCCTTTCCATTCTCACTCTCTTGTTCTTTTTAATGAGGGTTTTGTAGGTATTAGAGCTGCAGCCAGACAATACCAGTATTGATCAAAAACTCCATTTACAAAATGAGGCGTTTAAGAGCGTGCCATAACTGTTAGCATGGTTTAGGACTTGCTGCCGCTTTTCATTTGTATTTTTCGTCGCCATCAGTGGCCTCCTCGAGTAAGGCACTGATGACAGCTTGTGAGCGGCGCAGTTTTGACCCTGTTGTTGCATCGAAGCAGTTGTCATTTGCTTAACATCATACATTCTTCATCGTACCATGCCAATTTTTGGGGGACACTGGCTGGTAACAGAGAGGACTTTACATGGACCAGCCCCAGGGAGCTCCCAGTCCTGACAAATCAAGCAAAAGCTTATTGCTCTAACTGGGTATGTCTGTGCCTTCCATGCAGTCTGGGGTTGACAGAACACAGAAGCAAATCTGCACATAGCAAACACCTGGTCCGATGCCTTCTAGCAGTTAATCAAGGTATCAATCAATTTCTGACAAAACAATCATTATTACTAATGTGCTTGCATATTCATTTATTTGATGGCTTTTTTTGACAGCATATGAATTGTCTCCCGCCATTGATTTACCCCAAACTTTAATATCTTAAATGGCTAATGTAATAGATAATGTGCTGCCTGGCTAAAAACGTATAAGGTCCCAAAGGCGAGACCTATTGGCTATGCCAATGCTTGTTTATCTCTGTATCTAGTCTTCTGCCGTCTCTCTTTCTCTGTCTAGCCATTCCCAGGCACTCATCCTCTATTTCTTTTCATCCCTCCTGTGGTCACCCTCTTCGTAACACGCACTATCTGTTCCCCTCTCTCAGTTTCACTCCTTCTCTCTCTCTCGCTTCCTCTATCTCTCGCTCAAGCACACACACACACACACAATTTCTTTCCAAATATCTCTGGCTAAACACTTATAAGGTCCCAAAGGCGAGACCTATTGGCTATGCCAATGCCTGATTTCCTAGAAGCCTAATTCCTTCAGTCCTTTCTCCTCCTGCCATTCACCATCGATAACCGATTGTTTAATTTATTTTTACAAGTAAGAGGCAAACACGTACAGAGTCTTTAGCTCACACTAGCATAATCTGCAGTGAGCAGTTAATGGAACTAAGCCTACTTTAGACACATACAATTTTAACCTGACTGCCAGCACAGCGACTATAAATCTTCATGTACAACATTCAGTTGAATTCTGCATTTATTGTAAAGCAATGCTCACTTCGACATTTCCAAAGAGCATTTCTTAGCATGGCTGATGTACCTTTGAAATTTGTCTTGTATTTATACCTTCAATTGGTTCTCACCTAGATTCTGGCCTAATTGAAACTGCACCATTGTAGGAAATTAAGTTACTGGTTGAGGGGGACACAACCCTACTCAAGCAGCAACCGCAATTCTTGTCTGGGTGAAACACAAGCAGACCTCAAATTAACCTATGCTTAATTCCGTGGTAGCTTGGTCAAAAAGTAGTCAGGCTTAACTTAGAGGCTATGTGTAAAGTATTTCTGCAGCCTTCAAACATTAATAAGGTGAAAACACAAGTAGGAAAAATCTCACATCAATTAAGAAAAATAAAGTACGGTATAATAACTTATTATACACCATAGCTGCAAAAATCCAACTAGTAGAACCGAAGATAAGCAATCTGAAAGGTGTTGGTGTAACTAGTGCTTAAAAACGCAAAGCCCCAACTGTGGTTATCTAGTCACACTGGACCTGGATAAAGTCACAAGTTCGGGCTGACCACGATGGAGCACATGTCAGATGGAAGGACCAAGTTAGGCCCGCAGAACAAAGTAGCTTAAATCCTGGTTGCATAGCATTGCGTGTTCCTGCATCAAGGATGTGTCTCGCAGCAGTGGTTCTGAGGAGGTGCAGGGCTGCAATGTGAGTTCCTGCATTAAGATGCATCACACAGCGGCTTTTCCAAGGTGCTGTGGGGCTGCAATGCGAGGTCCTGCGTCGAGATGCATCGCTCAGCGGTGGCTCCGATGAGCTGTGGGGTGACGCATCAAGCTGCATCGGTTCTGCTAGGACCACTGATGGGCAGGAAGAGCATCTTTAGGCCCACTGCCAAGGGTCCAGTACTGGGGTGGCACCACTTGGGGGGGCAGGGCGTACAAAAGGCAGAGTACAGGTGCAGGGTGCATGATGGTTGGAGCCTTTTCTGTCCCTAAGGCTCTGATCAGGAGGCCAGCCACCTAGCCCTTGGAGTCCCTCTGGTGGACCTGGGTTCAAGATGCAGGCCCAATCCTTCTCACTCAGGCAGCAGGGCATGAGGGCAGAAGAGTAGCAGGGCAGTAGAGTAGCTGTCTTTCTTACAGAAGAGCAGCACAGCAGTCCTTTTTCTGAGTCTTCCACAGGTCCAGATGTGTACTAAAGAGTTGGGTCTGAGGTTCTACTATTTATACCTGGTGCCCATTTTGAAGTGGGAGAAGCTTCCCTAACCCTGGGCGGTGAACTCTGCTCCGCTTGCGGAGTTTCCTGCACTCCGCGTAACGCGGAGATAGCGGAGTTCCGAAAAACTCTGCTTCGCGTTGCGGAGTTTTTTTCCTCGCTCGCGTTCGTCAACGTCAAGTTATCGACCGCGAGCGAGGAAAATCAACCTCCTGGTGAGATTTTTCCTCATTCGCGATCGTCAACATCAAGTTGGCGAGCGCGAGCGTGGAAAATCAACATCCCGGCGAGATTTCTCAACGCGGGGGGGTCAGGTTTCTCATTGCGAGTGGTCGCGTATGCTGGCGACAGCTCGCGTTGAGAAACTGCCCGTTCGTGTTGAGAAAGCCGCTGCTTGAGTAAAAATCTACTCGAGTGGCAGAAAAGGAAAGCAGGGACTGCTTGCACTGTGCATGGTGCC
Source organism: Calotriton arnoldi (assembly GCA_963921515.1). Classification (NCBI taxonomy): domain Eukaryota; kingdom Metazoa; phylum Chordata; class Amphibia; order Caudata; family Salamandridae; genus Calotriton; species Calotriton arnoldi. The sequence goes on along the minus strand of CAWUFW010002947.1, from coordinate 1,867,426 downwards.
GTTCGCAATGATTGCACAGTGCGGACAAGCATCCGGCACTGTGCAATCACCGCGAACTGCATTTTTCTATCGTACTCCGCCGCTCGCGTAGCTCTGCGTAGAGCGGCGGAGTTTTTTTTGCACTTCACGTAGTGCCGCGTAGTGCAACTCCGCGAACTCCGCCCAGGGTTACTCTTCCCACTACAGAGGTGTCTAGACATTGCTGCCTCCCTGCCCTGGCCCCAGCTTGTCTGTGAGCACAAAACACTAGTGTCAAACCCTTTGTGAGTATGCTGAGGCAGAGTCTTTGTGATATGCAAGTGTGGCAGGTAACAGAGCCACCCCATATCAAGTCAGAGATGGCTTATCGATACAACACCCATTCCCCTTTGTCTCACTATCTGGGAGTAATACACAAATACCAACTTCCAGCCACACCTAGTCATGTGACCCAGGATACAGGCTCCAGGCACCAAATGGTTAGGACAAGAGATGACAACTTTCTAAAAGTGGCATTTTCAGAACTGTGAATTAAAATCCAACTTTACCATTAGGAGGGTTTTAAATTACAATTTTGCATTATAGCCCATTGCTAAGGCCTTTAATGGTTGTTAATGGCCATTTTTGCAAATAAAAATAGGAGGAGGGCCTTTTACAAGAAACAGAGGCTTTATTTGGAGTTAGTCCTCAATCCCAGGGTCAAGAGCACCGCTCCCCCGCTGCCACTCCTGATAGCTCATAGGCACTGTGACACTGACACAGTCCTCGAGCCCTCGCGCCTCGAACCCGCGGTTCGGGTGATTGTGTTCTGGTACCTGAATTTGCTGTCATTATTTGTGCACTGTGCCTGAATTGTTGTGATTATTTGTGATTATTTGTGCACTATGTAGTGCCCACATCTGTCTCACTCTGTCGCCTCCGTTATGGTTTGAATTTGCTTTACCCGCCATTTTGTCTCTGTAATTATTGTTCCTTTTACTGTCGTTTACCGCTCCCTGCCCTCCTGCCAGCCCCTCTCACCTCCAAGGAGTACTTATGGAGGCTGCTGCACTTCTCCAGTGAGCTCAGGGTCGGACTGGACATAGCAGGCACCGGGCATTTTCCCGGGGGCCGGAAGGGTGGGGGTGTTATTTGACCCGTGAGGACCGGTTTTCAGGGCCGGACTGGCTACCGGGCGTTTTGGTGTGCTGCCAAGCTGGGGGCTGATTTCACTGCGGTGGGGGCTGATTTCGTTGATGGGGACCTGCGTGTGCTTCTAAATAAACAAAGCAAAACGAATGGTTTTAAGCACACGCAGGTCCCCATCAACGAAATCAGCCCCCAGCTTGGCAGCACACCAAAACGCCTGGATTCGTTACTGTGGACCAGTTTTGCAGCAGTGCTGCAATATTGCCCCCCTGTAACAAATGTGGCAGCGGTGCTTGACAGTAGTGCCCCCTCCACCCCCGCCAGTCGAGCGGAAATGCCAGGGCTACTTTCTCTTCCCAATCCATCCATGAGTGGAACTGTGACATGACACAGTCCTCAAGCCCTTGCGCCTCGAACCCGCGGTTTGGGTTATTACTTTCTGATACCTGAATTTGGTGTCATTATTTGTGCACTGTGCCTGAATTTGTTGTGCCAGAATTGTTGTGATTATTTTTGATTATTTGTGCACAATGCAGTGCCCAAATTTGTCTCACTCTGTTGTCTCCATTTACGATTTGAATTTGCTGTTCCTGCCATTTTGTCTCCATCATTAATGTGTCTTTTCCCACCGTTTACCACTCAATGCCCACCCGCCTCCCTGCCAACCCCGCACACTTCCTAGGACTACTTATTGAGGCTGCTGCATGGCCGCGCCTCCAGCATGCCAAAGGCGTGTCCATCTCTGCCTGTCCAAGCCTGGACACACCCAGCGCTAGGACCCCTGGCCCTTCCACCCCACAAAGCTACAGCTCCACTGAGCTCTGAGCCCTGGATCCCAGATGCACAAGCAACCACTGCTGCTGCACATTCCCATGCACCACCAGAGGACCGTTCTCCTGTCAACACTGCCGCCTCACTTTCAGCGCCGAAGCAACCAACGACCCTACAGACACCACAAACAAGTCTGCATGGGCATCCGTCATGTCAACCGAGACCATCATGTCACACCTCCAGTGCATCCTACTCAACTCACGATCACTTGGCAAAAACACACGACAGACATCTGGGGCACAATCTCATTCCTCTCCCCGGATGTCATTTTCCTCACAGAAACCTGGCCAAACCACACCTCCACACCAGACAAACACAGAGGTGAAATCACCATCATCTACAGGGACACCATCCGCTGCACAACATCCCCAGACAACCCAACCCCAATAATGGAACAACTCAAGTTCCAACTCCACACAGAAGGGAAAAGCACCATCAGAGGCACCCTGGCCTACAGACCACCAGGACCACGCACCAGCTTCTGCAACACTATCCCAGATCTCATTACCCCATTTGCAATCAACTCCTAGCACTACATCTTCCATGGGGACCTCGACTTCCATCTCGACGACCCCAGCGATGACAACACCACCAACCTCCTGGAGAGCATGAGCAACTGGCCTGAAGCCGGTGACAAGCTGTCACCGGCCCTACCCACATCACAGGACACACGCTCAACCCCATCTTCACCTCCAGTGACAGAGTCAGGTACAACCATGCCACACAACTCACCTGGTCTGGCCACTACTGTGTCCACTTCACCATCTCAGGACTCACCCCCTGTGGCTCCATGCCTCCCAGATCCACATGCAGAGAGACTGGAGAAAGGTATCAAAAGACCAATGGAACAACGCTCTCTACTCCCACCTCCCAGACTCTACACACGACCCAAAACAAGCAGCGAATAACTTCTTCTAGTGGTTCACGGAATGCGCCAATACCATTAACCCTGCCAAGACGGCCAAGTCCAAAGGACCTATTAAAAGAGCTATCAGGTTCATCGAAGAACTGCACACAACCAAAGGCAACTGCCGGCAGATAAAAAGGAAGTGGCACACCAGCAAAAAAGATGGAAGACCGCACTGCCTTCAAGACCGCTCTTTACCAGTACCACTTCCTCCTGAAAGAAACTAAAAAGAACGCCTTAACAGACCACATAGACGCCAGCACAAACCACACCAAGGAACTTTTCACCATCTTGAAGGAGTTCTCAAATCCCGCAGCCACCGAGAACGACATTACACCCTCCCAGGAACTATGTGACAACTTTGCCGACTTCTTCCATGACAAGATCTTGGCCAAATATGAAAATTACGAGCACCAACCTTCTCCTTGAGAAAGCGATCAACCAGCAACTCACCCAACACCTAAAGACCACAACCTCCTGAACCCCTCCCAATCCGGATTTCGATCTTACCACAGCACTGAGACAGCCTTGATCACAGCCACAGACTACATTAGAGCCCTCCTGGACTGCTGAGAAATGACATCCCTCATCCTTCTAGCATCTTTTAAAAAAGGAATAGAGACTAGAGTACTGCAGCAACTGCCTCTTGCCTTAAATGCAGATTGAAAAAAATTACTCCATACTAAGGCCCAAACAGCCCAAAAAAAAGGTAGAAAAATCTTTGTTTGCATTTTTCTACGTTTCTGGCTGATTGGGCTCCCCTTTCAATAAGCAGGAGTAGGAGCCTAGACACCAGCTTTCCCTGAACCAACATCTGCATTAGATGAGGGTGAGGCAGTGCTACAAGATAATGGAGCTGGCATTGCAACCTGTATTTAATGTAGAAGGCAGCCCCTGCTCTATCAGTGGTCTCTAATTTTTTTGGGTGCTCCTAGGGTCCACAGAACATAAGATGGACGTTGAAAGGTGGTAGCACATTGTGCTTCCTCTCTGGGTTTTAGCCAACTAAGGAAACAAACATTCTGATTGGCTGACCAGCTCCCAGTGTTTCATTCAGAGTGATACTATGAATTCATTATATTCTCATTGTGAGCAATTGAGCTATTCAGTGTGAGTAATAACACCAACAAGATTTTTTTATTCAGAGAATTTGAGGATGAGATTAACAAGGCCACCAAAAAGGCATTTTTGTCATGGCCTACCAACAGAGATGTCTACAACTTCCACTTGGGCAAGATTTCACTACCAGGAACTCCGAGTCAATGTTTTTATCTGACTACTTATTCTCTGCTGTCTACAAAAACAAGAGTCTTGGACTGGGTTTTATCCAAACAAATAAAGTCAGTCTATTGAAATTAGTGGTCAAAAAAGGTTTCTTGACGGTCAGAAAGTTGGTTATTAATTTGCAAAAGGGTGCGTACTTACTAGCTAAATAAACCCTGGTTAGGTCTCAGAGACAGTCTACTGAGTTCTGCTTCTTCAGTCCTGCCACGCTCAGTTCCTCGCGTCAGGTTTCTAGGAGCTAGATCTCTCCCCAGCCAGGGCTCCTACAAGATCCAAACTGCTCAGCAGTTGGGTCCTCTTGGAGTTGGGGTCCTTCTGCTTGTTGTGTCCCTGGAACAGCCAAACAGGAACCCAACTTCTTGACCCTTGGAAAGCACTGCTTTTACCTGGGTGCCAGCAAGAGTCTGGAGTCCTTAAGTCCTTTTCTTCCAGCAGGAGTCAGTCTTCTTTCTTTCAGTAGGGCCTTCTTCTTCTCAACATCTGACATCATACTTCTGGTGCCTAAACTGGGTGTCTCTGTGTCACGCATATGCACCAGAGTTGAGCTCTCATAGCTCCATTAATTTTCTGAATAGGTGGTGAGGTGACGGTCTTACCCTGTGCACTAGTGATTGAAGACTTTTCCCTACCTAATCCTGGCTGCATTCTCAACTTATGCCAGCACTTCCTCTTTGCTGCAGAAACGCAGAGAAGCCCAAAATTCAAGGTGGCGCATCCCTTCTTCCTCCAGGAAGAGCTCTAGGTTGTTCCTTAGCCACTTCCCTATTTAGATGAACTCCCCCCCCCCCCTTCTGTCAGGATCATAACTGGTTCTTCTTGCTGCTGGAGTTGGCGCCATAGGGTCTAGGAGTGCCCTGGGCATGAATGGGAGCAAGAACTATCAATCTGATTTGGGATAAGCAACTGAAAAGAACTGTTAAAGCTGCCCTTTGACCTGCCAGCTGTCCTGTATCCCCTCCTAGATGTCTAATTCCTGCCAAATGGCCTGCTGTTGGCAGTACTTCTGCATTCTTCGGTCCGGAGGCCATGCTATTCTCCTCTGATAGGCAAAGTCATCAACTCAAGGCAAGAATGGTTATTGGCTTCTGGGGGTGTGATAAGTGGCAGGGCAGGCTATCTTCAGATTTATAAAGATTTTTTTACATTAACGTTATCGAAAAATCTGATTTCGCTTTTAAATAAGATTTTGGTACCCATGTAACAGGGCAAGAAACGGCTAGTATCAGCAAAACTACGGTCCAGAAAAGGGATAAAAATTAGGAGTGACAATTTCAGAAAAGGTGACTGTCACCCAGTTCGCTGCATTGAACTTTCATGAAGCGAAGTTAAACCTGCCTAATAATAGCCTGCAGCACCCTCACACAGGAAGGGGACCAGGGCAGAGGAGCAGTAGCAGGCAGTGTGGTAGTGAGTGTTAGCGGGTGATGTCACTGCGGTCAGATGAGGGTCCTGAGTGCCGTGGCAGGCAAGGGGCTGTGCGGGTGGTAGAGGTAGGTATCAGAAATGTATCTAAGAATGGGGACATAGAACAGGAAATGCCTGACTGCTTTCAAGTGGTGCAATCAACTTGTTGCTCTGCAAAATGATTCTTAAATTGCTGCTAAACAGTCCTTTTTCTTAAAACATACTTTGGAAACTTTGCATTTCGCAAGCTTGCAAATTTATAAAAATGTGAATAGCAAGTCTCCTGACTTGGAAACGTCAGACTCATTTTAGCAGAAAGAAATTGTGTTTGCAGACACCAGACTCCGAGACCTACAAACATTCACACCTAAGAGCATTCTTATGCCCCTAACAATGGTGCATTTAGCACAACATTTAAGAGAATAATCAAACAGAGCATACATTATTTGGATGAACTAGTAATGATACTAAAATACTGATGTAGCCTGCTGATAACTTTTGAGCCATTGAGGACAAGAATAGGAGTTCTTTACCACTACCTATCAATGCCTTCCCATTATATACTTCTTCCCAAAATTCACAAGGCATACAGGATCCAGCAGAAGACCAATCATTTTTGGCATCGTAAAAATCATGATGTCATTGCCCATCACAATTTTAGGATTATATCCTAAAGCCTTAGATTGCAATCACTGAAGCACACTTGGAAAATGTCACACATTTGTTGGGTCTGGAGATGCTGAAGATGTGACTTTCCACAGAAAACACATCAAATAAATTGGGGAAACCGAGAAGAGAAATTTGCATGGAGAGATCTCCCTTTGATTCTTCACTGGATAAATTGTTTAAATAAAAAACCCAGAGAAGCCTCAACATGGCTGAGGAGGTGTGAAGGATGCACAGTGGGACTCCTTAGGAGAATCCCTGTGTGAGGGTGAGCAAGAAGTGAGCCTGTACCACTAGGCTAACTAGGCAACCAAAGGAGACAGCTGTAGAAAGCACAGGAGTTCCTTCTACAAGATATGTTCACAGTGGTTGGTGGTACAACTACCTTTACAACATCCACTCAGTGCTGGGACACTTGCTCTCAGGAGCCCAGCATCAGGTCAATGCAATCTCTGGATGTGGCGTAACAACCAGGGCTGCTGACTGTGGAGCTAGGAAACCAGGTTCGAGTCTCTGCATAAGCTCAACATCTTGTGATTCTGGGCAAATAACTTAATCTCCCCGTGTCTACAAAAAATAAATGTGTTCTTGTGTAATGTAACTAGTGCTCATGTAAGGCACTCACATACCTTCTGGTCGAGTTTCTGCTATATAAAACTTCAGGAGAAACTAGGGGAGCCGCAAATCTACTACATACCACTCATGATCACAGGCTTAGTCAAGAAGTGAAGGTACTCAGTGGGAGCACTCCAACTTCCTGCATACAGATTGAGGAGCATTGACTGGAACTCCAGCTCACATCCAACATTCAGGGCCCAAATGAGGGAACTACGACTGAGCATCGAGGTTTAATGAACAGACTTGAAACTATTCCACTCTTTTTTCCAGACTTTAACTCATCTCTTTGATGCTTTCAGATTCATGTTTACATGTGCATTACTTGCAGTTAAAACCCCCAAGAAGTCTGAGGGGCCAGTAGAATCTAAAGCCCTAAATATTCCTAAGTATTCTCACTAGAAAATACAGATGAAGACCCACGTGAAGAAGGTAAGGTCACTCAGGACACTGACCTAACAGAGACCAACCGGTGAATGAGGTCACAATAGATCTCCAAACACCAGATGACATCACCAAACAAAGAACATTCTAGAGTGCCTATTGTTTCTGATAAATATTCGAGACTGTGCAAAGAGAACTGGGTTTTTTCCCCCACACTGAATAACCCCTTTATGATGGAATAACTATAAATAATTATAGCATTACCGTCCGTCCAGAGTGTGACAGTGTGAAGAGAGGTGTTCCCTGGGTGGACACTGACCCTGGATAAACTTTTGTCTGCAGCACCCAAAAATCACGACACGTGTTTATCACGGTTACTCATCTTTTTCCATCTTAAAGTGAAATCTATAAACCTAATAAGATCGCGTCTGTGGTTTATAAACTACATGGCATTCAAATATTAGAAATATTTTTGGTCTATCACAATTCTTTTATCTTTTGATCACAACACGTGCTAGTTCATTCTATTCAACAGACACTCATCTCCAAGTTTTTCATCCATGCAAACACATGATCTGCTCAGTATAGCCTTCCCATGCCAAAATACCAAAACATCTTTGAAGCTTTTCTCCCCACTATGTCCACAAATATTTTATAGTCTATATTTCATCAAATAAACGTCAGCTCGGCGGCCAGCATATTGTGCTGGTTCTCATCATTTCGTGGTCTATCTCCTCGGCAGATGGGTGATTGTGACATGGGGCCTCGCAGCTGAGGCGTACGTAGATGGATGTGCAGCGTTTCAACAGTGGTCGTCAGCGCGAGAGGATGAGCGCTCGATGGCAGGGAAACGGAAGAAGCATCACGTTTATCTCCCGGTGGGCTACCCTCGGGCGGATTCCAAAAGACGTGTCTAGCCTTACACTCATCCTTGATTTACTCTTACACCTTATCCTGTGTCAGAGGAACGTCGAGAACAATGCTTGAAACTAGGCGCCTCTTGGAAACCTGGAAATATTTTGATTTAATGCAGAAAGACATCTGCCAACTTGAAGAACAATTCTCACCGTGTGAGGAGAGGGCGGTACCTTGAAGGGGCGGGGCCTAGTGCCCAGAAGTACCCAGGAGGCACTTTTGAACCCCACCCTGCTCCCCAAGCCCCATCCTCAAAAAAAAAAAAAAGCTTGCTTAGACTGGTTCCGATATCCTGAGGTGTTTTCACACCCCAAAATGGACGTCTGCAGTTCAAAGCCTCTGAAAACGAGCTGGAAAACCACTATCTACAGTGGTTTTCAGCTCGTTTTTCCTGTCACTGTGTGATATCAGCTTCTCACCGGGAGACTGCGTGATGGGAGCCGAAATCGTATGTCACACGTTGGCACCATGTGAGTTGGCATGTATGCAGAAAAGAAGAACTCTTCCAGGAGATCCGGCCGATAAACAAATGAACCCAGGTATCGCATTGACTCAACGTCTGAGGTCATAATGGTGCTTAAACTGTAGCACCCATACTCACCAGAGTTGAGCGTGGCATCTTGTTCCGCACTCCTGCGTGTCTGTGCGCGCCTTAGAGAGTCTGCTGTATGTGGGGTACTCTCTAGGTTCTGGTCCATAGTTTACAGCCTACAGACCAGGTAGGTTGTGATGGCCGACATAGAGCTGTCTGTCGGCATAGAGCATGAGGTTGCAGGTAAGCGCCAAGAAACCTGGGGCTGGTAATGGGGTCAGGACCTGATACCTTATCATTTGATCTCTTGCTTCCCACCCCTGCCTCATCTTCTGCTAGACAGATGCCCAAGTCTGGCTACCCTTAACTCACTGATGCCCCATTTGATGAGATATGGCGTTTTAGGAAAGATCACTCCATCCTCACCCCATCTGCCTTGTACCCTCCGCTAGTCTCCCCTGGACCCTCTTATCCATCTATCCTGTCCTCAGCGCTTACATGTGACCTTGGGTGATATCAAACACTACACAAATTAAGCAACCTAACCTATGAGTTTTAGAGTTTGTTCCCCAATGTGTTTTTTCACCATTTTAGATTTCAAGTTGAAACATCTCCTGGCTTGTACGTCCCACATGACATCAAACTTGCCCAGGAAAACCCAAGGCTTGTAAATGAGCGTTTTATTTGTTAAAAGCATCACATTTGGAAACAGAGATGTCCCCTTGCTTGATTACCAACAGGTTGTGAGTATGGGCGCAAGCCTATGTTCATTGTGCATGCCCTGGGACACTGCACAGAACTTCCACCCCTGCAGTGCCCTGCCCTGGGCCCAGTCCTCAGCTTTGCCTTCTTTGTCACCTATGCACAGTTCTTTAGATTTAAGAGTTTACGAGAAAAGATGAAGCTGTAACTTTAAAATGAATGTCTTCTTTGGGTGGTTTGTAGTTTCATCACTGTTCTTTATTGTACTGTAGTACTTACACAGTGCTTCATGCCCCTGTGCATGGCTCCAAGTACATTATCAGATAGACAGCACTCTACACCGTGGGGGAAACAGTGACATATCACAAAATGATGCGGCCGCCCTGCAAAATTTGAGAAGGGCCCCAGAGTCTCCCATATCTCACAGATCTTCATAGGCTTGGGGCGAATGGGGGCTCCTGAATTTTCGGAGGACTCCTGATGGGTTTGGGACCCCAGCACTGCAGGGGCCTCTGGGGGGGAGGGGGAGGGAGGTAGGGGCAGGAATTCGTGGTTGTGAGAGCGTTCTATCTCTTGTTGAGAACCTTTGTGGGAAGGGTTTTGGTATCGTGCATGAGTGACCAGGGAGGTGCTATTATCCTGTCTTGCAGTGTGATGGAGGAACTAGTGTCAGAGAAACCAATTGTAGTTAGTTGTCATCTCTTGATATGTTTAGGGTTTCAATTATATGTCAATGTGTTTCTATGCTGCGTGCATCACTTGGGCTGGTATAACTCACAATAACATCGTCTCATGCATAACTCACAGCCACGGCACCCAAACAACTAATGTTCCAGATGTAGAGGGGGAGGTGTGAACTACTCGGAGGAGGCTGCAGCCGAGACATGCAGGCACGCCGGGGCCATGACCTCAATGCACCATCGATATTGCAGTACTGGAGCCATACTTGCATGACATCAGCACCAAAAATATTTGTGATGGGGGATAGTACAGGCAGCTGCCAGTCTGGAAGGCCAGAGACAATATTAGATGGGAAATGCCCCAAAATAAGTGCTGGTGGGGCCAACCGGCTCAAATTGACTAATACCTACTTTCAGGGGACCTCTCACTTCATTCCTCTGGTTTTTTCTCTCTCCCTCACTACCCCATAGGTTTCCTCTCTTCTTCCTTACCGTCTCTCTCTCTCTCTCTCTCTCTCTCTCTCTCTTCCTCTCCTTCTCCCTCTCTCTCTCTCTCATGTTATTCGTTCCCTCCCTGGTCCCTCGCTATCCTTCCTACAGACTGTTTCACTAACTTTGTGCATTAGTGGGCCTCCCTGTGATGCACAAAGCAAGTGCTTCAGTCCCCCCCATCTAGATGAGAGGTTGTGGAGCCTTAATCCGAGTCCCGTTGGTTCCTCCCTGAGTCTCCGCCCCTGCTCATTTGCCACTCACATAAGGAGTAGGTATCCTGCTCTGCAATTGGACTCTCACTGCTGCTGGTTGATCCCACTCTCTACCCCCACAATCCCATTGCAAGCCTGCTGTGGACCAGGCGTGTACATTAAAGGCTGCTCCTGGTGAGAACATATAGAAAGAAACATGAGAGTCCGTCGACTCAGAGTCAGTCTCATCGCGCTTATAGAGAAAACTCATTATATAACTGCAGTGCAGTGTTTCTCTCCAGTGTAGCTTCTTTTCTTATGTACACACAACTCTGCAGCCTCAGTTGGGCAGAGTGTACAAGATTATGCTTTAATAATTTTAGTGCCCATGCCATAAAGCACACAAGAATACTGGTAATCCTGAGGATTGAATGATGTATTGATCTGCTCCAGAGCTTTGCACACCAGAGACCTCAGTGGCTCCTCTCCCAAAGGCAGCCCTTTGACTTCAAAGACAGCAGGCTGGCGGCTGACATTACAGATCTCTTTGGCCAAATTTTGCATCTGTGACTGTCGGGTTAGAGCTTCAGGCTGGGTGAACCAGGCTCACACTTAGATAGCTTACGCAACAAGAGCTCACAGATGAGTGTATGTGCAGACTCTGATAATATGGCTATTGGTTCACAAGCCAGCAACAGGCGTTAAAAAGCCCTAAGAATGTTGGACAAAATTAGTGAGCAGTAGAAATTGTAAAAAGTGGTAGCCTATCACCTAAATTGGTATGGTTGACTAATATAGCCTTATAGCCCACCGTAGCGGGCTATACCAGCCATTAAAGTCCGACTCCAGCATTAAAGGCCTGAGCCGAAGGCGAGGGCTTTTAACAAGGGAGTGGGCCTTTAATGGCCGGTATAGCCCAGCAACAGCGGGCTATAAAGCTAATAGAACATTCCGCCACTAGAGGGCATAATGCTCTAACAAATAAAACAAAGGCCTCAGTGGAGTCCGAGGGGATTTACATCCCCTCAGGCGCCACTGAGGTCTTTGTTCACAGCAACATCTGTGAACGGCAAACATTGGAATGTTGGAGCTCCTGGCTTTTACCAGCCATTAGAAGCCCAGAGCAATCCATTCTTTTCAATTGAGCTCCCAACATTCCAATGTTCTACTATAGCCTTAGAGCCCCATCTAGCAGGCTCTACCGGCCATTAAAGTCCCGCTCCAGCATTAAAGGCCTGAGCCGAAGGCCCGCTAGTGGGCTCTAAGGCTATTAGAACGTTCCACCCGTAGAGGGCAGAATGTTCTAATTAGTAAAAACAAAGGCCTCTCTGAGCCAGAGAGGATTTATATCGGGCTCCGAGAGGCCTTTGTTCACAGCAGCAGCTGTGAAAGTAAAACAACATTGGAATGTTGCTCTCTGGGCTTCTACCATCCATTAGAAGCCCAGAGCACTCCACTGTCTACAATGGAGTGCTCAACATTCCAATGTCCTAATATGTGTTTTGTAGATGTATGCGTAGGTAGTGTTGAGGAAGTAACAGTACTTGTAAAGAAATTCATAGCACAGTTAATGCTGGTGTGAAACTTGTCAAAATCCTGATGAAATCCTTGACTTTTTCTGATCTGTCTAAATTGGTAATGTGTATGCTATGTGAAAAGTTAGAACTTTGTGTTTTTAGCTATTTTGTCATCACGTTTTCTTCCAGTTTACAATTAACTAATTGGCATAGAGTGGTACTATGCTGTACCCATTACGGGGCAACTCAAGTCAAAGATGCCAGCTTTAGCAGACAACCATCCTTGTAAGGCAAACAGGACCATAGGACAGTTTTAGGTGTGGAAGCCTAACAGGAGCCGGAGCCATTTTTCTTGTATGAATAACTGAGGTATTTTGCATTATTCTGTATGAATTTAATTCCAGCACATCAAAACGGATGTGTATAACATCCGAGAGCATTCCTTTTAGTGTGATGACAGCATCAACAATTGGATAACCAAAATTGTGGATTTTAGCAGCACATGAAATGTAGTAGGTGCTGATGCACAAAGGTAAGCTTATATTTTTGTGTAAGTTTACGTTTGGTATGGTATTTACAAACACAGCTTTAATAGTACGTTTACGGCTGCAGAGACTCCGCAGTTGGGGCGGAGAACTCCACTCGTAAAAAAGATAGCCATATCCTATCTAAGATAGGATGTAGGATAGGCTGTGCCTATCTTTGTATGTGTGGAGTTCTCTGCCCCAACTGCAGTCTCCACAGTTGTAAACTTACTATTATATTTGCGTTTGTGAATACCAAAATATACATAAACTTCCACAAAAATGTAAGTTTACCTTTGTGAATCAGGCCCGTTGTGACTTCGTTGTCCAAGATCCTGTTGCTTTCTATCAAATAAGCTGTGTTAGTCCTAGATGAGTTTCAAGTAAATATCTGCGGTCATGTATATTGTGTAACATACTTTTATTTGACATTAATCTTGATTCTTTTGATGATATCAGATATTGACGAGTGTGCCTCCAGCAATGTGACTGTCTGCTCTCATATCTGCATCAATACTCCTGGAAGTTACAGATGCAGCTGTCTAGAGGGCTACACGCTAGAAGAGGATGGGATGACATGCATCAAAGGAGTCCAGGGTATGATGTCCTATTACCCATCGTTTGTCATCATCAACATTCTCTGCCTCGATGTACTGCTGTTCTGCTATGCATTTCATGTAACAGTATACACATTTGCTGTGGTCAAGGTTTAACAAAGGTTCTTAACCTACCTAATAGATATATCTACTGCATAAATGTTCTTTGTAACAGGATACTGGTATTCTAGATTTCATATTTACGTGCTAATTTCTCCTTTTCGCATTGTATTGGGGATCAAAATCCATTTTAAGTTGTTGTGGCTTGCTTTTCATGCTTTTAACTTCTTGCAAAGAATGGCATTGTAGCCTTTGACATCTCAGAGCATATGCTTAAATGTACATGCCTGGTTTGGCTTTTGAGGTCCAAGTGGAAAAGACAAAGGAGATTGGCTGCCCAAGGCCCTAAACATTCGATTTTACCTTTCATTTTGGGTACTTAAACATTATGCAACCTATAGAAAGGCCTTCAAAAAGTCTGATCATACACACTACATCTCACACCATCCTACTCTCCTCACCACTTCATACTAGTCTCAAAAGTTATTTGCAATCTCAAAGGCTCTTGTTTTGTCGTACAAGATATTTTATATCATACTCAGTAGAGACTAATATTGCAGTTTGAGTCAACACAGGAGCTTTATCAAACTGCAAGCAATGTTTGATATATGTGATTTGCCATATTTCCAATAGTTTAACCAAGAAACTATAAAGGCATGGATTCAATAGAACATTCAGTTTTTCAATTTTAGCCCAGATGTTATCTTTTGGTTGGAACGTCCTCGACATGCCTTGAAAAGCCGTGCCTTCCTGCCCTACATATTTTTCTGGCATGCCGATTGTGTTTTCACCATTGATCCTGAGAACTTGAACTGGAAGTGCTCTATCTTTTTATTGTGCTGTTTGTCAACTGGTGTCACATACTGTAAACACTCAAGCAGTGGTATTCCAGTCTTTTCACCTGTACCCCTACTCAAGGGGAGTAGTAGAGCACAGTATTGTAGACATTACTGTGATTTTGGTGCGCTCAGGGGAGGATGCATACGGTTCTGGGATGGGCAAGGTCAATACTTGAGAGATCTGTCAATATGAATAACAATGTTAGCAATTCCCGCGTGTTGTTCTTCATGAGGAGATGAACGTGAGGGTGTGACTGTAGTAGACAACAGGGCAGCTGTATGTTTCCAGTTGATCCATGTTTGAATAATTAAACTAGTTGGCTTTGTAAACGGGCTTTTTTCGCATGAGGGTAACTATTCCATAGGTAGCATGATGGGGAGTTGGAAGGAGATATACTATTCACTCTTTTAAGGGTCTGCTGGATTTTGAGAGGCGGACATATAATGGGATTTTAAGGAGGAGGATTGTCCAGGAGTTTGTAAAGGGATGTGGATCATGGGTAATGATAAATAGCATTGGATGTTTGCAGTATTGAATGTGCCAGGGATGCTCAGTTGCACCAGTCACACATGGTACAGTTTTCAGGTGTTTCAGGTGTTTTCAGGTGTACAACCGGACACCAGTTACTGGGAGACACATTTATCATGGTGCAGGAGTTGCACGTGAGTGACACTCACAGCACAGCTTAGGTTAAGAGAAGGAGCACCTGCCACTCATGTCATCTTTTTTGGGATGCAACCAATGCACTGTTTTTATGGGGAATGGGCACATGGACTCTGAACACTCATCACACCATTCTCTGATATCAGGAGGTGCACAAGGGCATGGCTCATTCCAGGTACAGCTCTACTATGTGTATTGCTGAACTGCACTGATAACCCAAGACATTGTACTTGAGGTGCACACCAGGGCACCACTCACTAAAGTAACATTTCTCTATGTATAGTAGGTTCAAAGGGACACTAATCATTCAAGACATAGTTTTCAGGGAGCTCTTTAAGACACCACACCGTCGCAGGGGCGCATGTCACATAGGGAAGGGTTTTTAAGGTGTAGAAAGTGCAAATGTGTACTTATTACTTGAAGCAAGGTTCTCAGGACACAGGGTATCACCCAGGGCCAATGATCATACCAGGCAGAATTCTGAGGGTGATGGGGGCACACAATATCAACTTACAACACAGTTTTTGTGAATTCAAGGGAGCCCTCAGCACTGAAATTAAAGTTCTACTGATGCAGCTGATGACAACGGCACCTATTAAACTGGTGACATAATATGAGGTCTATTTAATGGGGCAAAAATTAATTCATTCAAGGTTTGGTCTGTTGTTTAGAGGCACACTTAATGTTTTTTGTGGGATAGACCTTGAAGCAACCCAATAGACTCTGCCTTCGAGGGGTAGATCAAGTGGCCCTCATACCAATGTAGATAGTCTGTGGGCCCACAGAGCTGAGATAATCGTCAGTAATGTGCCTAGGTCCCTGCATACCCTTACTCTAGGAAGTCAAAACAAATGCAGCCCTCATGTTATGCATACAACTTCGCAAGCATGTGGTGAGGCATGCCATAGGTAGGAGACTCCTCTTCCAGTTTCTATTCTGCTGTGTCATCACTTCTGTATCACTTTGAATGCTCTAACCTTAAAATGGGCAGTGGGCGTTCTATGTGTGCTTTCAACAATACCATTGTTGCTCTCTGTGCTAGTGAAGGTTTTTAAGAACAAAGTACAAGTGTATCGCGAATGTCTTTGTCTCCTTGGCTTCTGCCACTGGATCAATAGCCCCTTTAATCACTCTCAGCTCCAAGTCCGTGGTGTCCTCTGCTCTGGAACCGTAGCTGTCCAGAGGATTCCATTGCAAGAAAGAATGACCCTTTCATAATTAAGTAGCATTTATCAGATATCTCCTTTTTAGGTTCTGCCGTGTCTTCTCTGCACGGCTAGTGGATGCTAATCACTGCTTTTAGGGAGACCTAATGGGTGCACCAAGTGTGGTTCCCCTGACCTAGAAATGTTTTCAGAAATGCTGGTCATTGGTCCATGGGATGTGAGCCTACTTCTTTCAACCCCACAGTGAGCTACCTTAAACTAGCTAGAAGAGGCGTCCCTGGCGCTGCCAGCAAAAGCGTGGCTTTCACCTTGGCTTGAAAGAAGAGAAAGTTATGAACACTATTGTATCAGAAACAATTCTAAAGTTATTCTCAACCACATTGTTTGTCTTACCCAATCACACTTTTGGAACCCTCAGCCTTCCATATGGCACAGAACCCTCACCATTAATACTTCCTAATTCTTCGACTGAGCTCTATAACTTTCTTCTGGGGAGAGTTTAGTGTAGCGCTTTCAGGGATGGTGTCTCGAGTTCAGTTGCTCAATTAGCTTTCTTTTTTCTGATTCCATTAAATTAACTCGGGCCCAATTCGCAAAGGTAAACTTAGACCTGAAGTCTAAGTTTAGACCTGAAGTCTAAGGGCTCGATTCACAAAAGTAAACTTAGAACTCTAATTTACCTTTGTGAATTGGACCTTAGACTTCAGGTCTTAACTTAGACTTCAGGTTTAAGATTCCCTTTGTGAATTAGGCCCTAAGTTCACATCATTTGTGTGGTTATAGTAGAAGGACTGCATTTCTACAATGTGAAGTAATCTCTCTCTCTTAGCATACCTTCATTCAGAAACTGGCAGGTACAGGAAGACAGACACGGTGGTCCTAGCATGATTGCTTACTGATAGTCATCATTACTCCTACTTCAGTGCTTCCTTATCCAAGCCTTATTTTCTCTCACTCCTTGCCATAGTCTCTGTGGCCTTTCCAATATTTCACTTACCTTATTGTAGCTCCTGGTGAGTTCAGGGCTCATTATGAGTCCAACGGCAACAATGGTGTTGTAGTTACAGTCGGGACTACAAAGGCCCCAGGATGCTGTATTTACAATGTTTGATTACAAGCCTTCACCAATAAAATAAGGAATAACTGCAGTAATTGCTGTCTGGTCACCAATCTGCAGGTTTAATTCACATTCCAGGATATATATATATATATATATATATATATATATATATATATATATATATATATATATATATATATATATATATATATATATATATATTTCAAAGGGGTGTTAGTCACATACGAAAATGGCATCCATATTGGAATTTCTAAATACAAGCGAAATTCATTCATTGTGCTTGATATTGTATGTGACAAAACAAAGGGAAATTCCAATATGGATGTCATTTTCGTATGTGACTAACACCCTTTTGTTTCCCCATGGTCCGCTTTCTATCTCTTGTTGTTTTGTATGTACCAGTCACATCCAGTGTGTAACCAAGACTGCGTGGCAGTCGAAAAGCGTAACTGGATTAAAAACAACTACTTTACGGAAACATCCCCGGAGTGATCGTTTTATTTGGCTGTAACTATTATCTAGATGTCCGGCGTGCTTCGCCGGTGTGAGCGATCCAACTACCGCAGGGCAGGGAGAACAGAAGGAGCAACACTGTAATTGATATGATATATATATATATATATCGTCTTTTTAGCAGGTGGAATGTGTCAGGGGAAAATCCAAATGTGTTTGATTTTCTGCACATTCTGTAACCCCGATCCAGACGGAATCCCCTTTTTACATCAAATCGGGATTTAAATTAGGCTAGTAGCCTAGATTGCTCTTGTACACAGCAGAGGAGAATTAAAATAAAATTGTGAGAAGAAACAATTTAGAAGGGATCCTTTTTAGGTCTCGACCTGCACCAGCGCTTGCGCTGGTCTGGCCGAGAGTTTTAGTAAGCGGGTTTTGGAAGTGCAAACCCACTGGCTTTCGGCTGGCGACCAGCTTGCGTTCACGATGGCGTGCACGCGCCATCCATTCCTCACATCGCTGGCGAGGCGCCATCTGCCTTTCCTCCCCCTCCCTCACCCCTCCTCCCCCTCCCTCACCAGAGAGCCCGTTTCCATTCCTCGCATCGCTGGCGAGGCGCCATCTGCCTTTCCTCCCCTCCCTCACTCCCCCTCCCCCTCCCTCACCAGAGAGCGCGTTTCTTGGCCGCGCGTCTTGTTTAAATCTAGCCATACCTCCTATTTGCTAAGCATCATTTATCTTTACTAATAACATATTGCTCTGGAGTAATACCTGACCCTTTTCAGGGCCAAACGGGTTATTTCATAGGATATGCAAATCTGCCTATTGAAACAGATCTCCGGACTCCACACAGCCACCCTCGATTATGGAAATGTTCAATAAGTGATTGTCACTTACATATGTGCCTCGGCGGAGCTCGCTGATAATTAGCAAGGCATGTAAAGACACATCCGTGAAAGTCCGAGCTGACAGAAGCACACGCTGATGAATCTCTATTAATAGTTAATGACGCATGTCTAGGAAAAGCCAGTGGCTGAATTCTTTCTCTTTAAAGGGATGTGTTTTGTTCTGCTTCAGTTGGTCAAGCTTTCCCCCCCCCCTGTTGCCCTCCGCTCGGCGGTTTGTATTCAGAGCCAGGGTGAAGTAATTAAATTCCTGCGTCCTGAATACGGAAGGCAGGAGTCTTCTGCCCTGAGCCGAGAGGCAGCAGGCAGCTGTAACTGTGCCCACAGCGCTGTCCGCCAAGGGCTCCCCTTCAAGCCACTTCTGGCGTTGTTTAAGATGACCGTTTTATGAGACTTTTATCATGTTCTAATGGGACTCCTCTGGTCCGAACACAGCGCACAAGCTTGCCTGGTGTTTTTACAGCATTTAGTCACTCCCCTTTACTTCCCGTAACGGATTACATAGCTGCGTTTTCTACAAGACTTGCCTGTTTAAATTTGCATCCTATTTCAAACTGCAAAGGTTCAGTAAAGTGCATGTAATCATGTTTGTTTGCTAATATTACCGTGGGTTTGCGTTTCATCCAGCGAGAAACTGCGTCAACCAAGAACACCTGATTGACATTCTAAATGTGCCCGATGCCTAAACATTTTGTATTGTATTTTGTGTGTCTTTTGTATTCCTACCGACCAAAACCCGTAAGGCGCTTAATCCTTCAGAATTCCTCATTTTCCTCTAGATTTTTACATGGAAATTTCGGCTGCTTTGAACCTTCTTGTGAAAGTAACGAGAACTTCGGGGGTCCTGCGGACCTCATAACTCCTGTGTGTGGGGGGGGGGAAACTGCTGTTATAGGCTCCGTGCCGGCTTCCATATGACCGGTTATTTACCTGTATAACAGGTATTTTGATATCTCAGCTGGTAAAAAATATTAGAAAAATCACATCAAGCCGGTATTTTTCCCCTCATCATTCCATATTTTAATCAGAAAATGAAAGAAGAAAACACTTTAAAATGTGTCTGCAGCTGCCATATTGCCCCCTGAGTGATAATTAAAGGAAACAAACATAACAGGAGTATTTGTAAAGTGCATGTTCACCCAAGGGTATCTTGGTGCTGAATAACAGATGTTTATTGTTAACCAACTCTCATTTTATTGACCTCAGAATGAGGAAAGGCTGAATAGGCCCACAGGGATTTGAACCTGTGACCATGAGGTCAAACACAGCGCGTAGAGTGAACACATTAGTACACTAAGCCGCCCAACCCACCCCAACTGGCTGGACATAAAGGTAATGTTAACAAGCATTGGCATAGCCAATAGGTCTCGCTTTTGGGACCTTATAAGTATTTAGTTATGCAGCACAATATCCTTGGTGCAACAACATCAACTGTTGCATGGCTAAACACATATAAGGTCCCAAAGGCGAGACCTATTGGCTATGCCAATGCTTGTTTTAATGTGTAGTTCAATGCCTCTATCCTAGATGAGGACTCACCTTAATTAAGGAAGGAAGTTAACGATGAAGCCATGAACTCTAGTAATGAGGGTTACAGGTAGGAAGTCAGGCATTTATTCAACATTAGAAGAGCACAAATGTAAGCTAAGAGAATCCTTTGGTGCTCAATTAATTGCAAAGAAACAGTCATCCTTGTCGCGTTTAACTTAAATAATGACAGCAAACATCAATATGCCTTAGGTGAAATCAAATAGGTATTTATCTGTTGGCTGTTTCTACCTATGAGACTGTTCCAGCCTACCTGAGCTGTTCATTGTGACTGTGAAGAGAGAGCCATTCCTATAGCCTGCAGGGTTTGACTGTCGTGGCAGACACGTCACCAGCATCCAGGGAGTAATTACTGGCTCTTGGAGAGAGAAGTGTAAACAGCTACGACTGCCAAGTGCTACATCCCATTGTAGGACTAGAGGGACTCTGCGAGCACTTTAAGGCTACCTACTGGACAATGTGTTGTGGCTAAGAAAAACAATCCATTGTATCTACGTAGATGAATGCTGAGTTTCTGGGAGCTAAAGCCAGACTCAGATCATTAATCCACACAAGTGGTGCCAGCAAAAGACAGCAAAAATAGTACTGGAGCAGATACAACAATCCCAGCCTTTAGGTAAATGATATGTGCTCACTGTTTGCTCTGCTTCTTGTAATGAACTGAAACTCAGTTTGCCGCAGAGTGTTGCATTTTATATGTGATTCTATAACTTGTATCTTTAAATGGTGTAATTTCTATTAATCTAATTAGGTGTTTTTCCTACACATAGAGGCAGATTCAAAACAGTGCATACGTGTTCATGGCATGCTCAGTCCAATCGCAGATGCACCACATATAGAACTTTCTGTGGTTGAGTTATGAGTGGTTGGGTCATTGGCATGGGCAGTGCTTCTGTGCGTCCATCTAAACATTGGTAGGATTGACAAGTATGCGTTATTATCACCCACTTGGTTGGGGTTAAAGGATGCGGTCCCTCTACAAACGTGGGTGAAAGAAACAATGCACAGCAAGTGTCTGCTACCCTCCTGACTCCTGTTATGCATAGAGTGCTTGCTAGCACAGCTCTTGTTTCTCTGTTTTGCCCTTCCCGGCAATGCAGGTATCTTCATCTTGCAGTTCACAGTCAGTGCCATGTTTTATAAATTCCAAGTTATATCTGCATATTGCATTTAATCCGGTTGTCTATGATTCACCTTGAGGACTCCCCCACCTGCTACACAGATACACATTTAGGGAGTCACTTAAAGGTTGGAGAATGTGATGTAGGGGGTGGGGGGGTCATCCATTCAATAATCAGTGAATTCCCCATACACAACCCTTGGGTTCCTCTGCCTGTGGGTTTCTGTCAGTGGACCCTTCGCTGGCTGTATTTAGCGCGGTTTTCTCCACTGATTTACTCAGGGAGGCATGGTGGGTCTGGGCAACGAAAACAAAGAGTGACCCTGATTCATAGGGAGAAATCTCCCTGCATATCATGGCCATGGTCCAACTTTGGGAGTTTGTTTGCAGCACAGGGGGGCCCAAACCCTTTAAGGGGGCCCCGATTCAGCCTAATGCCAAGGAATATCTGTAAGCTATGAGAGATTCAGGTGTTCCTCATCACATTAATTGCATGAAAATTTTGTTTAAATAAATATTTGGATGTCAGAGAAATAGCTCTGCGAGATTTGTGGCGATTCGCTTGATTCAATTCTTGCAAAATCAACTCCGCTTTTCCTGTTTCCCAGGTCGAACAAACGACTACTAGTTTCAACTGGATAATATTATTTGTACATTAAATATTACTCATTTTATAGTTTGTGAAACAACTGAGCCTTGCATTGCATACCACTGCAAATGACGTAAAAACAGTTACCGTGCAAATATTTTTCAGTAACACATCACATCCGATGTGGTTTTGTTTGCAAGAGTATTTTTAGATGAATGCAAATACGTTTTCACTCCACCACCTCCCACACCACAATTAACTCGGGTCTAGTTTTGTTCTGCTTTGGATACAGCCTTTGCACAGCTGAAACTAGATCTGTTTGGCGATTGTTTGGCGATAACACGATGTTAGTTTTCCGTGGTATTAACACAGTAGCTGATTTACCAGACACCTAGTTAAATATATCCCCTCTGGTTGGGTATAACACATACATCAATTGCAAGTGTTGTGTTTGCAAAAGAGAGTGTCTGTAGTGAAACCTAAACACGCCAAAGCTACTTCCTTTTCTTGGAGCATTAATTACCATTGGGGACACTTTCAACCAAGTCAGCTTCACGGATACAGTGAAATTGAATAAAAACAAATGTACCCTGATGACTGAAAGATTGCAGCTCACTTTATCAGTTATTTCAATCACTCGTGCTGGACAAGGCCGGCGGTGGCTTGCATGAGAAGAAACGCCACAGTAAATCAGTGCTCAGCAGCCAGGGCCTCAAAGAGCCATGATGCCTCTGTAAGAAATTCATAACACTGCATGCACGCAGTAAATCACGGTTAATGATGTGCCGTTTGTTATTTTAGGAAGTTAGACGTTCTAAAGTATTGGGAGAGTGGCGGGAATAGGTGCAAGGAAATCCCCAGGGGTGCGAGAGAGCCAAGAAAAATACCAGTAGCCTTTGACTCCAGCTACCTGCCTCTGACAATATGATTTATCATTTCACTTTTGTTTTTGATATAATTTCAATGGCATGCCACTGGCCTTAGAACTACAAGGGTATACTTATGCAATGCAGCACTGTTTTTTTAATCTGTCCCTACCCACATACCATCACTGACATGGCATTAGTGCCTGCATTTTTACTTTTTAGTCTAAAGATAGATTTAGTTGTCTTGCCAGTCTCATGTAAGCAAAAATATTTATAAATAAAAACGGTATACATATATAAACACACAGATGGGCTTTGGGTTTGCCCTCTTCATCCTGTGGTCTCTCTTTGCACACAGCATGGGGCAAAGAGTCAGCCTACTTCTGCCACTGGTTTCTTGCACTGTGAGTGATTGCATTTACCTAATCACGTGTGTGCACGCCCTCGTAAAAAAGTGCACTTCAGTACTAGGTCTGATGGGCCAATACTTTACTTTGTCAATGTTTGTTTCTTTCCATTCTTCACCCTTTTTTCCTCCCCCTTGTGTATGTGAACTATGTCTTCATGATACAGCAATTAAAAGCTATAACATCTTTTCTTTTCACCAAAAGGAATCATATTTTACTTTGGAATACTGTTCTATTAAAATGATCTGCAATGGTTACTTTTCAATGTAACCTTTTTATTGCAACCTATGGCCACCATGTTCTTTAGCTTCTTTTTAATTTTGCGGAATATTGCGGCATATTATTGCAAGAAAATAAAAATAAAAACTACAAATTTTGCCAACTTACCAAGGTCCAAACTACTAGGTTTACCAATGCTTATTTTATTTTTGTAGTCCTCTCTGTAAAGGACTGCCCAGTGCTTTCCGTACTACATAGAAGTATCAGATAGGGCTCGTTTCACAAACATCTTGACAGTGCTAATGACTTCTTTATGCATAGAAATTCCTAGTCTTCATATTACCGATTGAGAAGTGAAGAAATGTATGAACACAAGGTGTATTTGCATATCTGAAAATTCCACCAGTAGTGGGTTTGTGGGATTTTCTGGGCAGCCCTACCTTCAAACATAGATGAATACCAGCAAATGGGTAAGTTTGTGGGTGTTACACACAATGTTCCCCCTAACTATTCGACCTCGTGTGCAGCAACAGAATGTTTGCGTGCACACGTTTCTAGCTTGTGTGCGCAACCGAGTGATGGGATGTGCAACTAGGAAAATCAACTAACTACCACTTGAAGGCTGATAACAAGCATTGGTGATGTCAATAGGTGTGGCTTATATATGAAAGTGCCTCTTTAGTAACTAATGGGTTTAGGTACAGAATAAGTCATCATACATGCATTCTGTTACTCATCCTTGCATTCATGCATCTATTCATCATTGAATCACTCTTGCGTTCACCCATTTACACAACCACAATAAAATGCATGTACAAACTCAGCAACATAGGCAAGAAATTAAAGAATAAAAAGAAAAAAAAAGAAAAGCTATATCCTAAAAATGGCAGACATATGCTAGCAATAACGAAATTAAACGGAGCAGCAGGTGGTCGCCTTTCAATGGTGCTGCACATAGTGTATTGTTTTATAGTTACATCTGACTGCCACGTTTAAATCCAACATGCTGCCCATTTTGCAATGTTAAAAACAATAAAACCTTATAGACAATATTCTCCCATGGTGGTCAGGTGGTTTAGATGCATTGGCTGTACATGTTGCAGTACACTGCAGATGGAGCGAGCAGCAAGCAAGCAGCGAGTTAGAACTGTCTTTGGAGGTGTAGCAGGCTTTAATCATAAAAATAAAAAGAGAATAAAGAAAGAAATTAAAAGAGACCTGTAACTAGAACATGGAAAACTAAAGGACTGGTCCACCAGCCTTGGCACTGAAATGCACTCATTTTCAGGTGGTTGTGCACATGTGGCCAGGCAAATGTCATTCACAGGGCAAGAGAGTCAATGACTACAGTGGTATATATACCAGTATATGCCAGTGGTATGCCTGTCAGACCTTCTGCAGAGATTCTAGAAAGAATAATTACAGTGCAAATCGTGCACCCCAAGGTTTGTCCAAATGGTAATAAACACAGAGGGGCAGATTTACTAAGATTTTATTCTGTGTTTGCGTCACAAAAGTGATGCAAACCGGCGCAAAATATTTTTGGCTGATTTTCTTTCCAGCGCTGGAAGTAATGTGAAAGTAACGCGAAGCAGTGCATAGTGCTGCTTTGGTTATTTAGCGCCATGGGGGCATACAATGGGTGGTGCATGGGCGTTCCCATGCAACCACCCAAGGTTTCTGACGCTAAACCCAATTTACTAAACAACATAGACAGGGTTTAGCTTCAGAAAATAGTGAACCCTTCAAACTGGCGCTATGATGAAGAATGCTTTTTTTCTTCTTTATTTTCCGACCTTGTATTTATGTTGTTATTGTTACTCATACTTATAAAGCGCACTGTAACCCTACGGGCATCCTGGCGCTGAGATACATGTACACTACCACCATATGAGCTGCAGAAGAATCAGGCATGGCTGACATGCTTATACTCTAGGGAAGAGCCAGGTTTTTATTTTCTTACGAAATAGCAGCAGGTCCTGCACCTGTCTCAGTTCAGTAGGCAGACCATTCCATAGCCTGGCAGCTGCGATACTGAAGGCTCTTCCCCCGGAATTTAATCTTTTGATCCTCGATATTTTTTACCAAATTGGCCGAAGAGGAGCGAAGAGTGTGGGTAGGAGCATACCAACCAAATTTGCTCTGCAGCGTTTTAGGCCCAAGCCCGTGCAGCGCCTTATAGACAATGCAGAGCGATTTGAATTGTATCCTCTGTGAAACAGGGAGCCAATGCAGCTCCGCCAAGGCCTGGGATGCTGATGACCGTCGTGGTCTCATTAGGGCAAGCTTTGTCGCCACAGTCTGGATTCTCTGGAGCCTCCCAATCAAATACCTGGGAGACTCCAGTAGCAAAGCATTGCAATAATCCAGACGGCTCAGGATAACACTCCTTACCACTAAAGCTCTGGCCTGGATTGGTAACATCAGAAGAATCTTCCGAAGTTCTCTGATAAGTGAGAAACTATTCCCCAGAATTTTGTTGACTTGAGTCTTTAGGTTCGGTTTGTCATTAAAGCTGACTCCTAGGTTTCGTACCGTCTCAACGGGTACCAAAGGTACATCCGTGGGGATAGGCCAGAAGTCATTTGGAAGTGTGGGAATCACTTTCCCTACCGCACAGTGTAGAATCTCTGTTTTTTCGCTATTAAATTGCAAGGAGTTGTTTCTCAGCCATTTTACTGTTTCTTGCATACAAGCGTGAAAATTTCCTAAGGAGGCTGCGTGATCCCCTTCCAATGACAAGATCAGCTGAGTGTCATCAGCATAATTAACAAAGCTAACATTGTATGACTTAATAATGGCCATCAACAGACTCATATAAGCATTAAATAATATTGGGCTAATTGCAGACCCCTGAGGTACACCATGCTCAATGTCAGCAAATTCTGATCGATAGGGGGGAAGAGCCACTGCCTGCCGTCTGTTAGCCAGGTAGGATTGAAACCATCGCAGGGCCACATCCACCTCCCCCATTCCTTCCATCCTAGCTAGAAGGACCGCATGGTTAACCGTATCGAAAGCGGCAGACAGGTCCAGCAAAATCAATATAGCTGACTGTCCCCTGTCTGCACACATTCGAAGATCGTCCAAGACGGTTACCAAGACGGTCTCCGTCCCATGTCCTGGGCGGAAGCCGAATTGCGCATCCTCCAGTTTGTTATTAGTCTCCAGAAACTTTGAAGGTGCCCTGCTCACCAGGCGCTCTATGATCTTCACTGGGTACGGTAAAAGAGAAATGGGCCTATAGCTCTTAGGGCACGAGGGGTCAAGGGTTGGTTTCTTCAAAAGTGGTGTGATTATCGCTTGTTTCCAGCAGGGTGGTACCAATCCACTACTTAAGGATTGGCCACACAGCTGACGAAGTATCGGGAAGAGTTCAGGTCCTAGCTCTTTCCAGGTTTTATGAGGGAGGGGGTCCATAGGCGAGCCTGAGGATACACTTAAGGCTACTTTATTAAAAACCTCCTCTGAGGGTATCTCAAAATGGTCTAGGAGGGCCACCTGATCTCCTAACTTGGTCCCACTAACCCCACTCCGTTGATTGTTTGATGCTGACCTGCCATCCGCCCCACTGGAATCAGCCAAGTCACCCACTTTCATCCCTTCAATGATCTTACTTATTTTCTCCTTGAAGAAATTGATAAATGTTGCACTGTACAGCACACATACAAAGTGGGAAAATGTTTAAAATTAGTCTAAACATAGTATTCTGTTCTGGACGGGTATCCTTCCAGTACAAAACCTATGCTAGACTCACGGAGACACCATTGCACTATGACGCAAAGGTGTCTCCGTGGTGCACGGCAGCTAATTTCAGCGCCGGCGCTAGGGAGAGGGGAGGAGAGTGCCATATTTCACTAAATCTGGTGCTCTCCTGCTCTCTCCTTCCCATGCAGCGCAGCGTTTGCAGCTGCTGCACTGCGCTGCATGAGAAATTTGTAAATCTGGCCCATAGTCTTGCCTAAAAACTAATCTGTGAGATTTCATGTAACAAAATATGTCTGGAGGCTTTAACAGGATGCAATAATAACCCATCCTTAATGGCTAATTGGTTTTAACAGGTGTGTTTCATAATAAATAAATCAGGTCTACTGCCTGTGTCAGAATTTTTCATAAGAGATAATTAGACCTATGGTATATGAAATAACTTTTCCCAATGAACTAATCAGATCTATAGCTTTTGTGATTGGATCATCACTGTAATAGAGGCAGGCCAACTGTACTGAGCATAAGCTTTACTACAAGGCAACCATCAGTAAAATTGCAAACATATACAAAATTACAGTTGTCTATAAAATAAAAAAAATCTCTAAGAAGGCCTAACTAGGATTAACCTAGTGTAAATCTTCTAAGTCCACAGTTTATTCGAGTCAGATGCCAATACCAAAACCCTTGCCTATTACAGTATTCTGTGAAATTCCATGTAAGTATTGTAACAAACCCCAATATAGGCCTACTGGCTTTACAGATGCTTTCACAATAATCAAGCCAGTCCTAATGCCTTTGACATAACATCGAACATAAAGTTTACCAGTGAACAAATCAGGTCCATAGTCGTTTTCCTTGGCTTCATGCCATAACCGGTATAGTGCGCGAAAGCTTATAACCAGTGAGAGTAAAGTTATAGAATTACAAATGTGATGAAAAACATCTGTTGATTCTCTCTCACTGTTTTCAACATCATTAGAAATCAGAAAGACCACTGCAAAGGATTATGGCACTTGAAGTTTTCCTTAGCATTTGCAGACTATAAGCAGGCCACTGGAATTTTGCGATTTTGAGGTTGCAGCATTTTCTGCATATTTATGAATTTTCCACATTTGCCACATAATCCATCATCTGCTGCACAAACTGCAGATTTTAACAAAAAAAGGTTTATGTTTCTAGGGCAAACGGATAATAAGTTACTAATAATGCGGCGACGCATGTTGTCACACAGCAGAAGGCCCTTTGCAAAGATTGACTGGTTCTCTTTCTATTGCTTATCGCTGTTTTGGGTGTTGAACTGGTATTAAAAAGGTGATCCCTTTTTCCAGATAGTGTCAACCTGGTAAAAAAAAACAAAATAAGGAAGCAGTACTATCATAAAATGTGCAGCATTGTGCAGCATAATTTGGTCTAGGAGCATAAAACCAGCCCGCTCCTCCCAATCCCAGCGCTTCTCTCATGCTGGGTAATAGTATTACATAAGCAGCGTCTGAATTTTTGTTAGGGAGTGAAGGTAGAAAATTCTTTATTTGGTTTTTTACAACCGTAAAGCGTGATACTAAAAATTATTAAAATACAAGTTAAAACAGTTTCACAAAAAAAGTACATCATTATATCTGGGTATATACAGAATTTTCCAACTAATTTGCAACCATATTTGCAGGTTCAATGTCCGCTTTTCTTAAAAGTGAGTCAATCAGAGTTAAAAACTTTGCCCCTCGACAAATTAAGATGTTTGATGTTCCCCCCGCCCAGCGGGTTATAGTCTGCCTACAAGTACGAATGTTGAGTTCTTTTAAAATTGGTTTTAAAAGCGTCCTTCTAGCTTCGTTGACTGTAGGACAGACACACATCACGTGGCATAGAGATTCGTTGTGATATCCACATAGTCGACAATTTGCGTTTTGATGTTTCCCTTTCCATGTTGGTCGCAAATCCTTGGATTCATGGACTCCAAACCGATACAGCATATACTTCTTTTTTAGTGACAATCTGAAGTGTGCTGCTAGATAATCTTGCGGTTTGAGTTTTACATAAGAATTTATCACAGTCCAAGAGTGTCGCCGTTTTGCCACTGTATTTTTGTCTTCTAAAAAGATAATTTCTTTGCAGCTCCATTACACACTCTATTGAACGCCACCCTCTCCATTTTACTGTCCCATGCCTCTTGGATGTCTAGTTCCACCAGAGCTGATCTTAGATGTTCGCCCCATGAATATGATGTTTTTTGATCAAACTGGGCCTTTATTTCTGTCCAGCATAGATTGTTCATGGTGCCGGGTTCCGAGGAGCGAAGTTTCCAGCATAGTTTCACAAAAACAGATTGTCTCTGGAATTTCTGGTTTTGGAGCCCAAATTCCAGGCGGATCTGTGCTGGTGACACTGCTTTGGGAAGGTTAAAAACAGCTTTATCCAAATTCCAAATTCCCGGCCATGCCATATTTCTAATCCATATGTCAGCACTGGAAGTAATTGTGCTGCCATTGTTTTTAAAAGATGGCTGTATGAAGGGCAACTCAGTTTCGATTGCAGCTGTTTGTATGCAAAGGTTAGAATTTGGGCCTTTGCTCTTATTGCACATTTTTGATCAGTAAAGGACATGCATCGCCCTAAATTGATGCCCAAATCCTTATAAGTGCCAACTTCCTCCATTTGTTTGCCCTTTGCAAACCACCTGAATGTTTTGGGCCTTGGGCCCGCTAATCGCACCACCTTTGTTTTTTTCTTGTTTATCTCCAGCCCTTGATGATCAAAGTAATTAGTCAGATGGTCAATGACTCTTTGTAGGCCAATTGGGGTTTGACTCAAGACCACTATGTCATCTGCATATTGCAGATACTGTATGTGGTCTTCTGCCAATTTCGGAGGATGGCCGTTTATTTTTAACAAATGGATGTGCAGGTCAGCGAGGTACAGATTAAAAGGCTTGGGGCCAAGACACACCCCTGTTTCAGACCATTATTTATATCAATCTTAGATGATACTATACTGCCATCTCCCAGCTTCACCCGGGCCCAGGTTTCGCTGTGGAGGGCTACTATGGAGTTAATTAATTGTTGTGGTACTCCCCATCCTTTCAATTTTGTCCAAAGTCGATCACGTGGGACTCTGTCGAAGGCCGATTTTAAATCGATATAACATGCAAATAGACCTCATTGGGGTTTGACTCAAGACCACTATGTCATCTGCATATTGCAGATACTGTATGTGATCTTCTGCCAATTTCGGAGGATGGCCGTTTATTTTTAACAAATGGATGTGCAGGTCAGCGAGGTACAGATTAAAAAGGCTTGGGGCCAAGACACACCCCTGTTTCAGACCATTATTTATATCAATCTTAGATGATACTATACTGCCATCTCCCAGCTTCACCCGGGCCCAGGTTTCGCTGTGGAGGGCTACTATGGAGTTAATTAATTGTTGTGGTACTCCCCATCCTTTCAATTTTGTCCAAAGTCGATCACGTGGGACTCTGTCGAAGGCCGATTTTAAATCGATATAACATGCAAATAGACCTGATCTCTTGAAAATTGCTTTTTCCGTAAGGATTGCTAATGCTGCCAAGTTCGTACTTGTGCCCATTCCTTGCCTAAAACCGGTTTGATATTTGGGAATTATATCTTTCTCCTCCATCCATTCTTGTAATTGTTAGGGGAGTGAAATAACTGTGTCACAGGGTGCCATGTGACAGCAGGGGGCGTGGGGGGTTAGAAAAGCCTAGAATAATGAGGAGAGAACGAAGCTTGGGATGAGATTGTGACTTGGGGAAAACTTGGAGCTTAAGGTGAACTTGGAGCCAAGTGAGAGCTCAGAGTCTGAGGGAGAGACATGATTTTTCGGGGTCGGTTTGTGATTCTGGTGCCAACAGTGGTGTGTGAGATATTACTAAAATGGAAGAAGTGTGCCACCCGTAATGCTCTGCATACTTATGCAGTAATGTGCTCTTGCAGCCCTTCCACCCTCTTCCAGAGCTCTCAAGTGTCCTAGGATTATGCATGAGCAGCTCAGCCCATCTATGTTTTTATTTTGAATTCTGGGACTTACAGTCTTGAAGTAATGATAGGATACATAGCACTTCAGGTCCCAGAATGGAAAGCAGAAACCGGCCTTGATGCGGCACTACACATGGACCTGGGAAGCTTGAGACCTCCGCTAGTCACGTCACCCCTGCGCATCCTGACCCAACCCCACACACCCTCCCAGACAGGGACCGGAAGGGCCAGTCTTCAGAGGCTCTGTAGGGCAGTGCAGAGCCTGGGTTGCGATGGTTAGCATGAAGTGCAAGGATTCAGAGGCAGGACAATCCCAGAGGGACAGCGCTTAAATGCAAAACATTTCTCGGAGCCCATTCCTTTCAGACTTCCCAGCATGCGTCAGTACTTGCAGACTGATGGCCCTGTACACGGATGCTGTCTGAAGTTCCGTTATTTGTTAAAATCTACAGCTAAGGATTGTGTCATTTATAACCGTATCTGGTCTGAACACAACAGCATCAAAATAGAAAACGCCAAACGGTTACATTTCCTTTACAGATCTGTCCAAACATACAGAAACAATGCTGTGATTGCAAATATCCACCCGCAAAAAAAATATGTTTAGAAAAGGACCTATCCATAGTAAATGTCAACTTTGAACCTCAGACAGAGTTCCAGTTTGTATAAGGCTGTTGTGAAAGGCCAGGGTTCACAAACCTCGTTGTCAGGCTTGTCATCTTCAAAAATTACCCTCATCAGAAAACTAGTGTTGTGCTGCAGAGGACTGATCAACAAACTTTTTCAGCCCGATCATAAGAAGGCAGGTACACCACAAACCACCTTTATTTTATAGCACCGCCTAGTGCTTCTGTACTAAACAATTTGGAAGTTATTTTGGCCAAAAAAGTTTATAATTGTCCCCCGCGCTGCCCCACAACTTATCCATGCTGGCAGTCGCCACTGCTTCCAGAGTATGTTAATATCTGACAACTGCCAAGGTATGCCTCAGATTGGACTCTTGGGCTGCAGTGAAGGCTCTGTGACTGCTCTCCTGCTGCTTCTGCACTGCCCTTCACTGCAGATGTTTAAACTTCCTCGATTAGCATTTTTATAGACAAAAACGTGTCTTTAAAAATGCATTTAACTGCAGCTCAATCACTAGGGCCGCATTTCAAAGGCTCCAATTAAGCACTTCACAAGTGCAGAGGAATCCTTTGTGGTGCGTGGTGTTTGTAGGTCTCTGCGCGGAGAGAAATCTAAGTGTGTGCACCCGCTCAGGCGCGCAGTTTAGAGGGAACTATGGTTACACATCATGGAAACACATACAATTTCACACCTGTGTAGGACAAGGTGTTTATCAAAGAAACATATTTTCCTCACGGAGAACGAAAATTAAGTTAAATATAGAAACATGCATTTACATCACGATTATTAATGCATGATTTTTCGCCTGTTAGAAAATCTCCATTCCATTCAAAAAATTCTAAAACCTTGGTAGATTTGCTTAAGTATTCGTGGATTTCTCAACCAGGCCCCTTAGCACTGTACATCTGAAGGAGAGAAGGTACCTCAGTGAATTACATCATTCAGGGTTACATATCGCAAGCAAACTACGGCCATGTACACAGCACAAGATAATAAGATAAGGCTTCTATTGTGCAAGATAATGAAAAAGGAGGTGAAATGTAGGTTCCTCTCTGAACTGTTGGACACAAGATCATCTAAGAGTCACAGGAAGCCCTGTTGGCACTCTTGGTGCTTCCGCAGACAATGCTTATTTTCTGATTTTACTATGATTTCTTGATGTTTAACTTTGCCAGGGAATGGCTACGTGTAGGACAGGGACAGGAATAGTTGGCTTATAGGAGCATTTCTTCTGGATTGCAACCAGAAAAGAAGCTTTGTGGAAAACTTCATTTAGAGCGAGGAATGATCGCATAGTAGGTCCCTTGTTTTGACAGTGGACCAGAAATTACAAACTAATTTGGAAATTAGATTCAGAGGATGTCACACAGTGAATTACATCTTGTATACAAAGTCTTTTAAATTTGAGGTTTTTACTTTGACCTGTTAGAATGGTCTCATCTGTTTAAAATATCAATAAAAAACTCTGGCAGTCACTCACGATGCCTGATCTCTCCAATCTGTGTAGTAATCTTCACAAGAAGTATCTCAGTTTCCACTATGCAGAATAGAGGCTATTTATGTGCTCACTTACTCATTTATTTTTCTATTGGTTCAGCTGTGGGGCAATCTTAGCTGATCAGCACTGCAGATGGGTGTGGTCTCACAACTGTGTAGATAGCTGGGTGGTAAAATGAGTCTTTTTCAAATGTAAAGAGGGTCTAGATGAGATTAGATATTCTTTGCAATGGCATAAATGGTGTTCAGCTCATGTCCAAGGTGACCCTTCCGTTCTTTCTCATTTTCATCTCAGGATTTCCCGTCTAGCAGTGACATGGCTTTATGTGTTGCTCTGACCACCTGAGATCATGATTTTCTTTTTCTGGTCAGGTGCAGTTACATGTTTCTTCTGAAATTGATGTGGATCTGTAAGTGGAGCCAGAGTGATGCTGTCAGGCCTGGGGTGCGGTGATGATCCTTCACTAGACTGCTGATGGGTCCGGTGGCGGCATGAAGAAAACACTTCACAGGAATCAGTCCGTAGTGGCAGAGACCACAAGCAAGGCAGTGCCGCCATGTAACTGGAAGAACACTTGGGCTTGTATAGTGACTCAGAATTCTGCTTTGTGAAAAAATTGTTTATTTTACAGAGGAAAGCTCATACCGTGGATTCTGGAGGAGAGGTAGCTGTTGATTGTGAAACCGTCTGACCTTACGCTTCCACTGAGTAAAGACGTCAATATATTCAGGTTACTCATGATAATCCCCTCTTCATCCTGTGCTTCTTTGGAGCTCTAATTGACAAGCATCTCTGTGGTCTTGGTGGATTTAATATTGGATACTCACTTGGCATCCAGGATTGGATCAGCATTAGTTTATCTCTAAGTTGTTTGATGTTATTCTTGTACTTTCATGTAGAACTGGCTATTTTGGGGGCACTGGTGAATTTTGATGCTGTGATGGGCCAAGAGAACATATAGAAAGTACATGCACAGAAAGGATTGATCCATGGGGTACTATCATGTTATTGGCATCTGCTAAGATCTGAAAATGTTCATCTGGGAGAGTTTAAATTTGCCATAGAAGTAGGTGGTACAGTTCGCCTTCTATCTCGTTTTGAATGAGATAGGGTAAGAGACAGGAAAGACTAGATTGTTTTGATTTTACATTCTACTTTCTATTCTTTGCATCATATTTGTTTGCTGCCACATTAAGAGATATGTTTTTCTGCATTTTTAGCTCATTTTGAGCATAATGCAAATCATATTTTTGTAGCTGCTTGTATAGATTGCAGAGAACAAGGCACAAACTAACAGCAATATTAACTGCATTAACGGGCATGTTTTAGATAGGAATGTGTGAAATTTGCAATTATTTTCTGTGAAATTTCATGAACATTATAGGAAATAATGCAAATAGCTCAGACTGTGGTTTGTTAGTATTCCACTTACATTTTCACATTAGGCTAACTAAACCTAAATAAAAGATTGCACAAAAAAGACTGATTAGAGCTGAAAATGTCTCTCTGCGAGACATTTTCTGCTCACACCAGTATCCAATGAGGAGGATATTACAAATCGTGTAATGCAAAATCTCAGGAATTTCATAAATATCTCATAAAGTGTTTTATTTTGCTTAGGTAGCCCACCTGGCAGCTGTGTGGTGAATTCCCATTAAAAGAAATGTTGATCTTTTGGGTAATCCACCGAGGATGGCTTTCCCGTGTCTAAATGAGATAGAACCATGACTTGGGCTCAACCAGATTTTCGGGAAAGCTCCCATGCAAAGGCGGTCGATCCTGCCTGTCTGCCAGCAGTAATGAAAGGCTCATTGGAGTGGCAGGAGGAGCAACCTGTTACTCTCTACATTCTACATCGGTCAATTCATACAGCTTATTTACAAAATGGAGGCCGCGGTATAGTGTTTACAATCCATTCTGGCCAGACACTGGACATAGAATTTTATCAGCACTTGAATTTGTGGGAGGGTATTATAAAATACCCTACGTGGACATGCCTATTCATGTGCAAAATCTGGAATTAACTTTGAATGCCAGTGTGCGCTTTTTACCTTTGAAAACACTAGCCAGTGGTATTCGAATAAAACTTAACACTCCCCATTGTACAGTACAAGTTGAAAAGAAATAAAAATCAAAAGATTGTTATAGAGTGTTATAGATGGTCTCATGGTTATCCCCAAAGCTTGCCAAAAACGTCAGCTGTCAGCAGATGTAAAATACATTCTTTTTTCTAAAGGTCTTTAAAAAAGAACCTCTTTTCTCCTACATGCACCTCACATGACTGAGTACTTCCTTTTGTTGCTCTCTGCTTTGATTGAATGTGTAAAACTTTGCTCTAGTTTGGAGCAATCTACATTCACACTTGCATTCTGCACTGTGAAAAAGGACATAGATTGGACAAGCTTTGTAGAAACGGTTTGTCTACAGTCCTCATCAGGTGCAACCCATCTTTGACTAGTTAGACTAACTACTACTGGAAGTCTTTGTGTTCATTACTGAAGGGAAAATCTTATCTCAGGCCATCTGAACAATTCTGTGCTGATAACGGGTTCCTTTCAATCAATGCAAAATACCAATATCTAAAGAAAATGCAAACATGCTGTTTGATAAGAACCTATAAAAGGGGACATTATCTTACGAACAAAAACACTCAACAAAAACATTTAATTTGCCAATTTTATCAATTCTTCTGTGTAATATCATCTACTACAAGTGCCATTTATGATAATTTGACAACAAAATGTTCCATATCATCAATGTCACTTTTATTGGAAAACAAATTACTTTGTAATGCACGGGTTCCATAAGAAGCCTCTAACGTTTACACCATTCTAAATCTGGCACTTTATTACTATGAAGTAGCAATAGTTCATAACAAACTGGTTACCCACTGCTGCTACTTTTGAAAGGCCTTCCAGGCTAGGATGACAGGGCTGTCTGAGAGCCTATCAGCACAGCGCTGCTTGTCTTCTTTGACTGAAAGCAGAAAGCACAAGTACAGGAGGGGGATGAAAGGCAGGGAAGGTGGTTGGAGTTAGATAAAGATGGCAGGAAAAGTATTGTTTAACATTTGGGGAAGGGAGGAGAGGAACCAGCAAAACACCAGGCAAAAAGTGGGGGTAACCATGTAGTCTGATCCTACCTTCCTACAGAGGCCATATTATGTATGGCTCCTCAATTACTAATTTGCCTCTGCCTCGTAATTATAAGCAGGGGACAGATGATTTTGGGGCCACTACACAGCATTACATTATAGTTATTGAACTATAAGTTACAGAGATGTGCTTCACTTCGGGGTCCCGAGGGGCATCATAGACAACAAGAGCTTTGCACTCGTTGTCAATTTTATGCACTCATGGCCCCTCAGTAAAAAATATCCCCACAAGTCTAATTCTATATATAATCACAGATGTGGTGATAGTTACAGTGAATAAAGTAACAAAGTCCACTGTCTCTAGAAGTAGAGGGATATGTTAAACAGTGAACATTTGAGCTAAAGACCCTGAGATGTGTATTGGAACATTATTTCTATCACTGAGGCAGCCGTAGCACTTTGGTAGTTATGGCTCAGACAGTGAGAAAACAGAAAGAGCACTTTATGTTTTCTTTATATTGTCGATCTCCTATTGTGAATCTACTTAGTCTTGAAAAACGGGTAATCATGTATCGTGCATCATGGGAATGTTAATTTACCTTTGCAAGAATCCTCTGATTTTTGTGTTTTCCTTTTTAGGTCTCGCCTGGCGTTAGCTGCGTGCATGCACTGCTCTCGCCATGCAAGGGCCTTTTGGAATCGATATGGATTCCAGATGTGCACGCGGACGG
Source organism: Calotriton arnoldi (assembly GCA_963921515.1). Taxonomy (NCBI): domain Eukaryota; kingdom Metazoa; phylum Chordata; class Amphibia; order Caudata; family Salamandridae; genus Calotriton; species Calotriton arnoldi. Next base: position 1,830,512 of record CAWUFW010002947.1, on the reverse strand, counting down.
ACAGAAGATGTGCACGCTGGGACTGGATGCTTTACTCGCGGCGTGAGACGGACGCACTATATTGTTTTATTTAGATATTTTTACTCTGCCCATTTTGCTTTGCTTCAGGGTCGGTGAATTCCCCACGAGTATTCATCCCGTCCCGTCTTTAAGGAGCCCATCCCTCTCTTGATATGCAGGATTGCTCTGTGCCCACTTATGCCCCCCTCTTAGTTGGTGTAGGCTCCTTGTGACCCCCTTAGTCTATCTCTGCGGGGGTTCGGTAGAGGTGGTGCCCCTCTGTCTCGAGGTCGGCTGAGTAACCCTCCGCCACATGAATCTGCCCACCTCTGTTGTGCCCCCGTGTAGTACCTGCTCCTCCTCTCCGCTTCGCAGCACTGCACGCTCTCTTCATCCTCCTTCGGTGGTTGCTTGTCCTTGAAGGAACGGCTTTGCTGATAACCCTGGATACTCTTTAAGTGGTTTTGCTTGATAAGCTCCCCCGGCGATGCCTCCCCGCCCCACCTCCACACACCTAACCCCCCGGCAAGAACTGCGGCTGATGCCGGAAACTTTGCTGGGAGGTGACAGACGATCTTAGAAAAGGTTCAAAAGTCACTCGTACGGCTACACACGAAAGGATTGTTCTGCGCCGGTCATATTTACTGGCCGTGCTGTGCCTGTGAACAGACCATGCAGTTCGTGGAGGATTGGGGGGTGCTGGTGATAGGAGCAACGCATCGACTATTCTGTCCTTGTGCACAGGCCATCCAATCTGAAGTGAGCCGAAGTGCACCTCACCCAAGCAGTGCTGCCCTGGTGCACTGGAGGGTGGTTCAGAGTGTAGGACACTCCCTGACTGTGTACTTTTCTTGTGCATAGGTCACATGATCTATGTTTAAGGGTGGTAGGCCTGTGCACAGCAGTGGCGAAACGCAAAATGATGCCTCCTCCTGCTTCAAACAATCACGCATTCCCAAAAGCGAGGCGGTCATTCCTTTTACATCAATCCACCTGTCTGATCTCTACAAAACACTACGTTTGTAACCTATCAAGCAGCCAGGAAAAGAGCAACACGTTAACATATGGCTTTACACAGATTGCAATTTAGGCCCACTTCAATGAAATACGAGTAAATTATCAAATGTGCCTATGGGTGGATGGTCAACGCACTCATGGTAAGAAGCCGCCCCTTCACAAAAAAATACAAAATAAAAGCAAAAAGCGCATCATCTAAATAAAACAATTTAAAAAATAGTCTACAAACCTTTATTGTTATCATCGGAAATTAGCCAATTGAAACCTCTCTTTATGCGGCACATCGGCCCGAAGACAGCAAATACAGCACTTAATTAAGCCAAGGGGAACAACCTGCATACATGTGAACTTCACTTGATGTTACGTGAAACACAAGTGAGCACGTCTGGTCTGAAATAACAGGAAAGCTCATTTATGGTCGTGAGCTTTCTTCTGGCTTCTAGATCAACTTGCATTCTATTCTATAGGTGCCATCTGAAACCTCAGTATTACACCAGAAGTTACGATGAGTCTCTCAATAGCATTACCCATCATCCTTCTTAGTTCCCCCCCAAAAAAGTTAACCCTGTCCGGTTTATTTGAATTTTGGTCGTGCTTTTTAAAGTGTACACAGTAAAATTAAATTCAAGCATTGTTTAATCTATTTTTCTTCTCACAGAGACCGCTTTTCCATCTAACTCAATGTTCTAATTCTACATGTCCGTGACGCAGTACTGTGAAATTACAAACAAACGATGTTTTTTCTGTAAAAAACATGTCATTATTGGTGTGATTTAAAAAAAAAAAATCATTTTCCATTTCTCTTAAATTGGCTCAAAGGTTCTCACTAGTGTTGCTTTAATGAACTTGGGTTTACTCTTCGATAAAGTGTTTAAGACACCTTACAACATAATGTATGTGTAAAACGCATATTTTGTTATCCTTTTAAAGTTTAAACGACAGCAATTTAAGACTGAGCATTTACGATGTAAGAAAATGTCCCTTCCGCCCTACTTTTGAATTCAGCCCACTTTAGTTTCTGTCCACCCAGTCCCCACTGCTGGTTTCCTTTCTCCATCTCATGCCTTTTACGTTCATCTGCAGCCTCCTCCCCGACTGAAGGGCCTTACCGGCAACTTTGATAACAAGCATTGGCATAGCCAATAGGTTTCGCTTTTGGGACCTTATAAGTATTTAGCTATGCAGCACAATATGCTTGGTGCAACAACATTAACTGTTGCATGGCTAAACACTTATAAGGTCCCAAAGGCGAGACCTATTGGCTATGCCAATGCTTGTTTGATTTGGCGTAAATCTGTTCATCAGTTTTCAACACTTTATTTGACGATGTGATGAAAGGTTGTCCGCAGGATACTCTACACATCGTAAAACATTTTCCGCCCTTTGCTTTTTTCCCTGTAATGTGGGCAAATTTCCTTTTATGACTGAGGACCATCCTCAGGAGGGAGTTTGCTGATGTCCAAACCCTTATGGGCACTAACAAAGTAGCAAATGAAGTGGTCCGGTGCTCAATTCTGGGCCACTTCATTTATGAAACTGCAGCAGCTCACTGTTATTTGTGCCAGGGCTCTGCTGTTCTTGTTTCTGTCCCTTTTCCTATCATGATAACAGTGCCAGCATTTACAGTTGGCCATGCCCGATCTAGCATTGCTTCCCCCACCCCTTCCTGCTGCATCCTGTTTAATATACGTATTTTGTTTATGGGGGAGGGGGGGACTGCCAGCAACAACTTGTACTTGCCATTTCTTTCTAAAAAGGCATTTTCGCCCTCAATCTATTCATTTTTAGGTCTTGCCTAGACAGCGCATGCGCTGTCGCAAGACCTATAGTAAACACAAATATGGAGGGTAATTTCTCCTGTCGCTTGCCATTGGTTGATTCTGGCATTGCTGTTCTTATCTGGCTTAAGGTTGGCTTTTGATCCGATACATCACACACTATGGCAGCCAAGCACCTTTAATTTTTCGGCACGGCGCTTGCAGCATCTTGCATCTATGGCTTTTAAGATCCCTCCCCGCAGCCCAGGCTTTTGAATCGCCGCTGCGAAACTCCCAAGCAGGCAGGGCGCAAACAAAGCAAGTTCACCCCTCCAATGCTCACAAACTCGGCGAGGTTGCTGACTCGTGCTCATGTCCACTGGGGGTCTCGAGAGTACAAGGAAGCTCGAACCGAAGGTGCGGGGCCACCGCCTAGTTTACTTCCACAGCTGCACTTTAGTCTTTCTTGTTTTATTAGGCGTCCCGCTTTTCATTTCCTTTATCTACCATTGGCTGTGTATGCGGAAGGGCGGGGGCAACGGGTCACAGCAGCGGGTGGTTTCACCATGCAGAGGGTCCTCCCTCCATAAAGCCTGCATGCTGTCGGAGGTTTGGGACCGCGGTATATTACTTACGCACCAGTCCATTTAAACAAGGTAGTGCTAGTTTTAGGCACAGGGAGATGGAGTGATTTGCACACATTCATGGGATGTGGAGCCCACGCCGGGACTCGAACCTATATTTCTGCCGCTGCGCTTTGTTTTATTCCCCCACCTACCCCGAGTTGCACTGTTTCTTTACTTTTCGATTTACTTTCCCGGGAAGCATGAGGCATTGTATCCCTTCATACTCCCCCTTCCTAAGCATGGTGGGGGCTTCAGAGGCCTCGGAGAGGTAAAAGGGGGGGCTACGTGCCTTTCTTATTTTCTACATGAGCCTGCTTCCATGTAGCTCCCACACCCGCCCCGTCACTGCCATGTGCCCTCACTGCGTGTTAGTGTTGGTTTGTGTTTTTATACAATGCAGCCCTGCTCCGTTCCCTGGACCCTGCCCCACCCCATATCAAAACAGGGGGAGTATGTAATGCTTACCCACCAACCAGCTTTCTTTCCCTTCTTATCTAGTCCTGCCAGACGCCCAACCTGCCGCCCATGCCATCAGTCACATTTACCTTCTACCATTAATCCCCAAGAAAAATATAATAACGGTAAAAAAAACGGAGCTTCAGTTATTCCTCATTCTGTGGGAATTAACTTGTAACTGCATTTACTTGTGAAGTATTATGGTATTCCAGTGTTTACGGGTGCACAGTTACCAACCCGCCAGCACCATCACCTTCTAAAGAGGGGCTTACTGGGAAGGAAGGGAATGCTCTTCTGCAGTCCCTTCCCTAATTAGCATTTTTCTAACTTTTGCTGCATTGTCTACCCTAGTTTTGAACTTCTTCCCAGTGATGGTGTCCCTGTGAAGTCTTTGTCTGGCTCCACCTCATTAAAACCAATAAATGCTTTGGAGCACTGCTGCATGTTTGGGCCGAGGTTTATTTTTGTCAATCTCTCTCCACCACACTACGCCCTGCAAAGGGCTTGAATGCCCATTGTTTGTGTTGAGGAAGGCCACATAAGCACTCTCTGGAACACCCCACCCCTGAACACACATGCACATCTCCCGGATGTCTGCTGCTTTAACACAGGACGACACTCCCTGCCATCATTCCCTACCCTTCACCTCACAAAAAATTTAAGATGGCATGTTTGACCTCCGACCTTGCTTATCCATCCCAGTCCCCATCTATTCTTAAAATCAGTTTCCATGCCCCTGCACATCAACCGTTTTAAAACCACACAGGGTATATACTGGGCAGTAACCTGCCATGTCAGTAATTGGTTGATGTTTTATTAATATACTTTCTTTGTTTTTTTAACTATCCTTGAATATGTCAGTCTTTAGATGAGCATGCCTGCACTGTTTTGTTTCTGTATATCATGGCCACTGCTGCCACAATTTTTTCATTAATCTTTAATCCCACTATAATTCAGAAGCTCATTGAGTGCACTGATGCTCCTAGTACTGGGTGTGGTTGTGCTGTATCAAACTACTGTAAGTGGCAGCATTAGAATATGACGATACAAACTAGAAGTTCATGTCACTCTAGTACTGGTCTTTGCAGATTCCAAACTGTTTTCTGTGCTCCCCCAAGTGTTGGGGTCTTATTTCATTTGATGCATTACTGTACCTTACCATTGTTTCCTGGGCAGTTTAATCACTTGTCTCCGTGGTTAGGGTTTCGTTGCAGACATTTTTTAATGTTCCTAATGTCTCTGTATACGGTCAAAGTAGATTTAAATTTCCATTTCTCCAAACTCAGTGTTACCTGATTTTTGCCCCCTCTGGCTTTCCTGTTGTGACCTGCAAGGCAACCTGCAACTCACCACATACCTCCAATACACACCACAGATTTCCACATCATGCCACAAAATTTAACATCACACCACATAATGCAACTTCACAACATGCCACTCCTCAACACCAATACCATTCCACATAATAAACTCCATAACACACAATCTCACTGTAAATAATTCCAGTATACTCAATACCATTTAATTATTATCCTCATAATTCCACAGCACACCATGCCACATATTTCCACTACACTACACAACTCCACACCACACCATACAATTCCATTCCACACAATTCCACAACAAACAATTCCAATACAACCATCTTTCCCTCGCACTTCCACACTCCCCTGTCATCTCCCCCACACAACCACTGCCCCTCTCATCTCCCCCTCAAACTACCAATACCCCTCTCATCTCGCAATCCCACTGCCCCCTCTCATTCCTCCCTCACACTCCCTCTCTTCCTCTCTATACTGCTTGGTCACACATGCTACCTTGCCGTACCGCCTCATGCTGTGCACTGCTCCACCTCTCGCCCCCATACCTTTAGGTACCACTCCCACTCGTCTCTCCTTGTCACACTCTCTCTCATCCCTCTCTCCCCACCTCTCTCATATGGTTGACTTCAGATCTTTGAGCACAGTTTCTTTCCCGTGACTTTTCAAAGGTTTCTGTTCCTCAAACCCACGCTCTCCTCCTCTTGTAGAGTATTTTCTGCATACACAGGTGCTCCCTCAAATGCATCTGTGGCCTGCTCTCCCCTTATTTCTCTCTTTCTCACACAATCTTTCTGCTCCTCTATATTAAGTTTGTTTACAACTTCATGCACAAACTACCTATCCCTCTCTATCTACCTTTCTATCTAGTCTGTGCAGCTCTCACCACTATCTATTCACCATACCACATAATTCCACTACACAAATATACTACACATCACTCAATTCCACTCCAGTCCACTCCACGTACATCCGCTCCATTTCAAACCAAAACACATAGGTAAAAGACATTATCATTTACAACGCCAAAAGCTCAAACTCTCGCAAATGCGAGACCTATTGCATTGCAAATGCTTGTTTTATTTATTGCTTTATGATGGAATAGGAATAGTAAATAAAAACCAGCGCGAACGGAGCCTGTGGCTCGAACATCATCACCCTGGGTCGCCATAGTGTCATGACACATATGCATGCATATGTTAAGACAGATGCGGGTATAAATCATTGTGCTTTTTTGATCATTTTATTTAGCATTGACAAAGCCAATAGGTCTTTATTGGCAGAGGCAAAAGTTGTGAGCTGCGCTCTTTGCCAATGCTTATTTTCAGAGTTTTCTAGAGAGGGGGAACCCCCTGAACCATTCAAAAAGAAATCAGGTTAACTAATTTTGCTCCATCGCTTGAAATGTGTGCAAGCAATATGCCCCAACGCTTTGAAAAATCGCCATTGTCTTTATACCCAGATCCAATATTTGAACAAAGATTTGCTGTGTTTTTTTATTTACATTATTTAATAATGAAAAATCGAATGAATAGAAATTGAGGTTGAATAAAATCTAGATTTTTGATCTACTCAAGGAATAGCGGTCCTTTGTGTACCACTTGAATTCTGGATTATTCATAATGTTAGGCGATTCTGAGAAAAATGTTCAAAAGTATTTTTTGTGGATAGTGACTTTAAATAGGTAACCATATAGAAAAATTCAGTAGATAATATTAAATGTCCTACAATCCCCCATTCTCACACTTCACCAGATTTACCATATTTAAACTGTACCCCAAAAGTGGGGATGGGTCTGTCTCAGGAAAAGCCCAAGAATGCAACCATGGAAAGTTCAAAGAAGAAGCTTGGAATTACAATGTTTTTTAGGATGTGGGTATTTGGGGGGATTGCAACCCAGGGAAACCTACCAAGCTCCAGCATTTCTGAAAACAAGTAATCAGGGGGAGTCCTCTCTGGTGTAGCTTGCATGGATGTCACCACTTTTTCTTATCCACAATGAATTGTTCTGCAAATGCCAAATTTTAATTAAAAACACAGAATTTCCTCAAATTTCTCTGACGGCAACTTTCTGAATTTGTGGAGAACAGCAAAAGTCCCACCAAATAGCATTACCACACTTCTACTGATACTGCACTGGTACTTTGCAGGTGTGGATAGGACTATCGTTACTAAAAGAAGGGGTCAAACCTGTGACCATGTGAAGAGAATCTAGTGTCATTGTGGTCATCACATGGTCAAAATGTTGGCTTTTACCTGAATAGGCCCACATACTCATTTGTATTTAGAAAAGTGTAGGAATGTTAGATAGTAGGACTTTTGCCATTTGCCAGAAGATTCTGAAGCTTTCTGCCACAGAAAAGTAAATAAATTTTCTGTATCTAGTAGGCGCAACCCTGCACAAATTTATTTAAAATCCACACTCCTGCTACCCTTATACTTAGGAGATCAAGTATAACATTGGTGTGGTTCAGATCCTGCTAGGTATATGGTTCTGCTTGAGGAAGACTAGAAAGATTGTCTGTGTTTGGGGTAAAAGTGCTGAAAATCTAACAAACATGTTCAACACATCCCCTACACCTAACCAATCAGGGTGAGGGAGATCTGACATCCAGTGATATAAAACTTAGGATGTGTTGAAAATATATGGTTGTGATTGGATTTCGTTGGATTAGGGGTGTTGTATGTGAGCAAGAAGCAGGTACCCCTTGAGGCATTGCACCTTTAGTTGCTTTTTAAATGCCAAACCCATTGAAGACCCACATGTGTCTAATGCTCCCATGCTCAGGAGACCCAAGGGAAGACAGATGGTAGCAAATTCTTGGAGAAACCCACATGCATTTGATATTTCTAGACTCTGGAACATTCATAGCAACATTTCCTTGGTTAGCATTCTTTGATTTATAGATCAAAACTCTGTGGTCAAAAAGGAATTAGTTGCCCAGCGCCTTAGCCTCCAGCACCAAAACCCCACTGGTGCAGTTTTGTACATATATGTTCCACAGGGCATAGTGTAATAATTTGTCAGACAGAAATCATATATCCAAGCATACTCCATCATTCATTCGAGATGTTTAGTCTTTTTATTAATCTTCTCCGTAACTGTAATTAAATTTATCCATAAAGTCTCAACAGGTACAGCCGGCCAACACGTGTTTCGGGGACTTTTGTTAAGTCACTCCTTATGTTTCTAAAGCTATACATTATTTGAGTAATTTTTAAATATTTTAATATTTACTATTGTGTAAGGGGAAGTGGAGGTAGATGATTATAAAGAGGCTGTGGCATGTCTTGGAAATCATATTAAAGTAAATCCCATTATCAGGCTGCAAATGGTCTTCTCTTGAAAGTGTAAGGAAGGTGAGGCCAACAGTTCATATTGTCCCACGTGTAGAGCGTTTGGAGCCACATATGAATTTGGAAACTTGATCAGTCAATCAAACAGAAATCATTTGATCATTAGGTGCTACAGAAAAAAGACTCAAAAGTTGTTGGTAACTTGCAAGAATCCTCATGTGGAGGAAGTGATTGATAGCTCCTGGAGCATGAAACCCCCTAAAGAACCTATAGGATCCGCTTTAAAACTGTGTAAGGAAGTAGTGTGTGCAGTGTGACCAAATACTCAAAAACAGCTGGAAGTGTGGTGAGGTAAAAGCAGTGGTGGGCGAAAAACATGAAACGTGTTACCGATGTGGTCCAGGGTCACATGTCACTACATTTAAGTTCTGTTTTGCTTTAGAGATAGATTGCGAAGTGTATGGTATAGTGGGACACTTTTCCTCGAGAAAGACATTAAAATGGGTGTTGTATTGCTCTGTGTAAGGAAAGTAAGAATCAGTCGCAGGGGTATGCAACATTTTTAAGTGGGGGGTCATTTTACAATATTTTTGTTAGCCAGTGGGCTGTGTGAGTGAAGCGACCAAGTTTGACCCTCCCAGGAAGCAACTGTGGAGGTTCCCCCCGCAAAAAAATATTGGTGTCAAATGCTGCATTTGTCAGCACCGTTTGTCAGTAAATGATCAATTGTCATAGGTTTTATTTAGAATAATTTATCCATTTCTGCAACTGAGAGCAGAGATGCTTCGTGAGGGCTCAGGTGTGGGTCAGGTTTGATACACCAGTCCTCACAGCAAGCGCAACTCGTTGCTAGCTTGCCGTCAGCACCGTCAGCCCACTTCTCCTCCAGGCACCTTTGTTCACTCTGCAGTGATGCAGATGCACTTGTGTTTTTCACATGCGATTACCACAAGCATGCAGTTAAGCAGCAATGTTGTGGTCCTCTTGCAAAGCAAAGCCTGCAACCTGGAGGTCACAGGTTCAGTTCGTTGTGAGTTAGCTTAGATGGGTCTGGCCCCTGTTGTAGAGACCCTTGTGTAGCCTGAAATGAAGGGCACAAATTCCCATCCTGAAAAACTGTTTACTGCTTTCTGTGCCTGCTGGAAACAGTTGCATGTTGCAACGTAAGTTTGAATCATTACAGGGCTTCCTTCTCCAGATGTTGATAAATGAAAGAATGTTAAAAAAAAAAAAAGCATCCTGAATAAAAACCATGTCTCTATACGTCATTCCTCCCAAATCCACAGTGCTTGCACAATGAAGTTATTTTTAAATGCTGCGCCGATCTTCTTTCTAAGAGCATGAAAATATTTTCTTGACATTTTACACAACCAAGGAGGACTGAAAAGAGAAAGCTGAAGCCTGGAGAGAGGAGTGTGTGCGAGAGGGGTGGGGCTGAAGGGCTAAGGGGGGGGGATTCAGGTCTTGACCAAGGTGTGAATCTGTGTTTCCCCTGAAGGCATGCTGAGGGCAGGTCAGATGGTGTCAATGGCCTACAAACACCAAATCAGTCTACAGTTAGTAAGTGGGCAGGGGGTTCACTTTGGTTTGCGTTGGTTTTACAGCCAAGACCAATGCTGCAGTAGGAGCTGCTTGCAGTGTACATGCAGAGATCCTTTTTAGGTCATGCCTACTAGACCATGTATGCACTGTTGCGAGGCATATTGTGGCCTACCAACAACATAGAGGGGCTTGGAGACCTCCCATTGTTTACCATTGGTTGGCATTCTTGGCACTCTCATTTGCCTGCTTCTTATTTGTGTTCCAAATTGTCAATCTTGTGTTTGTCTCACCAAAGGAGCATTGCCTCTTCCCTTTGATTGGCTGGCATCTTTGCTTCCACTGCTTGCTTTTCAAGTACTGGTATTTTTCTTTTGTGTTAAGCACTCCATGAGAAGGCATGTGTTTGCGAGCTATCTTCTTCATGCACTTCTCTCCCCTGGCACTCGTGTTGCTCTCTGTTGACCGAGTGCTTCTCCTTGCCCCCTCTCTGTTGAGCTTGCCTGTGTGCTTCTCCCCATTGCCTTCCCGCTCCCTCTGTGTTGCTGCCCCCCACCTCGTTGTCCTTCTCTTTCCCCATTGCTCCTTCCCCCCACCGCGCCCCCTGTGTTCCTTCTCTCTGTCTCCCACCCTCCCTGTTGCTTCCGCATTCCCCAATCCCCCCCGTTTTGCTTCCTCATTACCCTGTCCACCACACTGTTGCTTCTGCCCCCCATTGCCATGTTCTCCCCTGCATACTTAAAAAATAGCACACTTTTGTGTGCGTTTTCTTTTCTTTTTAGTAATACGTCGGTATAAAAAAAAAAACCACTGTCATTTTGTAGGCACATGCATGTTCTGTGCACGCTCCTGCAAAAGGACTTGAGCGGCTGCATCAAAGGCTTTTTTTGCCAAACTTCATCAGGATGCTGTGCAGTGTCTCTACAAAAAACTATTGAAGCCAATATGTTACAAAGGCAAGACCTACTGGCTTTGTCAATGCTTGTTCTTTTGGCTTGGGAAATAAGCTATGGCTAATATAAATAAAAAAGCACCTTTACGCAGGAGAGCTCCATAAAAGGCATGGGGTGCATGTTGGACATGCCAGATGTAGAGTGTATGGAATCTAAATTTTAAATCCATATGCTAATCGGTTAATAGATGGGAAGTTCCACAACTTACTAGTGGGCTCTGGCAATAGGATTTCATAATACTGTATGAAGAGAAGTGCGATCAAAAGTGTGCTGGCAAACCTCTTGTTCCCTCCGAAGTCTAATCTGGGACGTATCTAGGAATAAGCATGAAAATGCTGAGATATTTAGAAGCACTAGAATTCTTTAGTGATCCATGCATGCTGGGCATGACGTATGTTGGGAAGCTCAAAATAACTAATTTGAACACGAATGGCAATGTTTTAAATGCAAGTGGCAGTTCATTTAACATGGGTGGTCAACAAGCATTTCAGATAGATTTTTTTCACCTCAGTGGACCATTCGGGACATTTTTAAACACAAAACTGCAAATCCAAATGCAACTGCAGTGTTTTGAATGCAAGCAACTGGAAATCAAATCGAAATTACATTTTCAAGAAGAATTTTTACCCCACTGAACCATTCGGGTTATTTTTTCAGTGCAAGATGCATTTCACATAATTATGCCTAATTTTGCGTAATTTTCCTGTAATTTCATCCAATTACGTTACCCGAAATTATGAAAGTTACGCCTACCCCTTCTCTTAATCCCTGTACTTTGATTTGGGGAAATTGTTTGCCCTAATTTGTCCTGCCAAAAACTGTTACTAAATTAGTATGCTTTTTAAGTTTTAGAAAGACTTTATTGATCATAGTTATATGAAATATAACATATCAAACATTCTGTAATGAACAACAGAATGATGCTTTACCATAGAATATAATGTAAAATAGAACATCATATCTAGAATAATACATGTAGACCTATGAATGATGTTATGTTATTTTATGTTAAATTAATTTCTTAAGCACACGTATAGCCGAAGGTGTCTTGGCGCTAGCTCAACTGAAACCTAATAACTTCCAGTCCATGAACAAATTAATGTTTAAAGCGAAAAGTTTTAAGAGTTTTCCTGAAGAGGAGTAGATTGTTGATGGCTTTTAGAGAGATAGGGCATTACACGTTTTGGAGACACTGTTGACAAAACTTATTCCTTGAGGCTAATTTAAATCTTGAGATAGAGAAAGTTTTTGTAGTCGAGGATCTTAGGGTCCTCTGAGGGGAGTGCCGCTTGAATTTCGTCTTCAGGTAGTCCGGTCTTATACCATTTAAGGACTAAAATGTGATGCAAAGTTCTTTAAAGGTGACTCTTTGTCTGACAGGCAGCCAGTGCTGCTGTCTAAGTGCTGATGAGACAGATTGGAGTTTTGAAATGCCCAATAGCAGTCGTGCAGCAGCGTTTTGGAGACTTTGCAGTTTATTCATATGCTGTTGTTGCATATTCGTGTAAAGAGCATTACAGTTGTCAATTTTTGAAAGGACCATGGATGTCAGATGATATAAAAGGCATAACATCTTCAAAGTCCTCACAATATACAAGGAAGATGATGTAACTGCATTGACCTCGGTTCAGAAGGTGAGTTTGTCATCCAAAAGCACTCCTCCTAGGTTGCAAACTTTTCTTACAGGAGTGGGAAGAGATCCTAGCTCAGATGGCCACCAGGAAGGAGACCAGAGTGATGAGTTTTCAAGTAGAATGACCTCTGTCTTTGCAGAGTTGAGTTTCAGGCAGTTATTAGCTATCCACTCATTGACTGCTCGCATGCTGTTATGGAATCTTATTCAAAACAGTATCAAAAGGAATGGATGCAAAATCCATGTATGATCAATAAGGAATTTAGAAAGAGAAAGTATAAAGAGAAGAGAAGAAAAACAAAGAGAACAAGGACTGAATAGTGGGGAATTTATCAAAAGTCAGAAAGTAAATGAAAAGTGAAGCATATGTAATAATAAACATGGGACATCCTATACAAAACCACAATCATTGAGAATCATCATGTCGTAAAGTATATGTATATATTTATATATATACATATATAGATATAGTTTATAGATAAATGTGGTAATGAATTTTAAATTTTAATCACAAAATTAATAAAGCTTTTCAAGGGGATTTGGGCACCTCTTCAATCAAAAGTTGATGAAAAGCATACAAAATAGCAGTAGTATTTAGATGACTTTTGACAGGAGACCATAGAGCTTCCCTTTTCATAGCAAGTGGGAGAGGTGCAATATAAGCTCTATCAAGTCTATGATTATAACATGTTCCATACCACCAACCGTGAAACTGAATATTTTTTGAGCTCTTCCAGTTTTTGGTAATTTGTTGTAAAGCAACTAACATCAGGGCAATTATTTTAACATTTAACATACAATAATTCCAGTCTTCTGATAAGCTGCCAGGAAAAGATAGGCATAGGAATAGGGAATATTTGATTGAAATACAAAATGTATCTGTTCCCGTACCTTAATCCAATACTGGTGAGTATAATGGCAACTAAATATTAAGTGTTTTTAGTCTGCTTTACATTCATCATATGTCCAGCATGTGGTAGGTATGTCGGCAGTTATTTGAGACAAAATGTGAGGAGTTATAATAAGTCTATTATATACAAAAAACAAGGTTTGGGTAGTGTTTGATGCTCTTAAAGATTTTCAAATCTTGAGCAAACTTTTATTCCACAGAATAACAGACCAGTTAACATTGAGATCTTCTTCCCACTTCAGTTCCACCTGTGATTTTTCCCTCTCAGTATCAGAAGAGCGAATAATGTTATATAGTGTAGATGCTGATGGTCTTGAAACAAGAGTATCAAAAAGGTGATTATCAGATATCGTGACTGCATTAGTAATTCAAAGTTTTGCATATTTAACAGATACAATTTGTGCTAAAGTGTTAAATTTGTATTTAAATGAATTTGGAAACTGAAATATATGTTGTGTGTCAGAGAAAGGTAGTACTGTATTATCCTCAAATAATTAATGAGCCCATATTAACCCTTTCTTTCTTCATGGTTGCCAAAAAATTGTTCTATTTGTAATTTTAATAAGTTTATTATGCCAGATAGATGAATTTAAGAAATTATCTCTATTGTTGAGACATGGTTTTCGGGATCAGGAGCTTTGTGTGAGTCCCAAACGATAAAGACTGTGGAATAGAGAGAAACCCAGTCAAATCAAACTACACCAGACAAGGTTGGAAGACAAAACCAGGAAGGTTTATTTAAATGTTGGAATCATTACTGAAGGTAAAAATAGTCAGTCCAAATTAAAATGTCAATAGATTCTCAAAATGCTAATTAATGAGAATTAGCACAGGGTTTGACCTCTATTCTAGTTATATAGCCAGAACCAGATACAGTCTAGTACAAGGCAAAATAAAGCAAATATATTCTAAGTACAGAATCAAAGAGCCAACTATAATGGGGACCACTCACCTGAATAGGCAAGGAAAATCAGGAAAATCTCTTAGTATTATGTCAATAAGAGGACCAAAATGGAGTTTGCGTTCAAAGAGAGCAAGGAAAAGTACTGCATCAAAAAGCAGACCAACATGAAGACTACTCTTCTAAGTACCGGGCAAAGCTCTCAAAATGATTTAAACAATCTAACTAATGAATAAACCTGTGTTATAGCACACAAAAGAAAACAAAGACACGTTTAATATTACAGAGGAAGTTGCCCCATAAAGATACAGTTGAGCTCTGCTACTTTCTCCAGGCCATCAGGAACATGAAGAAGAATACATTTTAAAGATACAACAAAAACAAGACTGTAAAACGGCTTGAATTAAGGGTATTTTACAAAATACCGTAGAACACGTTTTTAACTCATGGCGCACAGGCAGAAAAATGAGAAAACATGTTCTTTTTAAAATGTACTCGAGCAACAAATGTAAGTGAATTTGAGGCCTATTCCTGTCATCTTAAAAAGCTTTGTTATGGTAAATCCAGTTCAATTATATTATTTTCTCTTGAATTTAATGTTTGGCTTTGGTTCAGTATTGTAGGTTGTGAAAGGGATGGCATGTTATGTTTTTGGATTGATCTGAAGTTTATCAAGGAATCAATCTGTGTTGACAGTCCTTCACACACTCAGTACTCAAGAGTTAATTTGCACGTTCAGGGTGTGGAAAAATGGTCTTACAATTTTTGTTTGAGTTCGACATATCATCAAATGATTTGAAAGACTATTGTGTCCCAAATCTGTAACAATAGGTACTAGTCCTATTTGACTGTTCATGGTGTATAGCAGTGCTAATGAGTGAAGCACCCATTAGCATTGATACAGCAGTTGTCACCAGTATAAGCACACATCGAGTTTTATTCTTTTGCAAAAATATCCACTTGTTCAGAGTCTCTGCCACTGCACAGATTATGCACAGGTTTAGCATACAAGAGGACAATGCAGCAACACTGCAAAGGACTGGCCCCGAAGAAATGCAGTGCATAGCAACTAATGGAGCACTATTGAAGCGAAATGGCAGCGGCCTCCTTTCTAAAGAAATGCATAAAAGCGGTGTTTGTGTTATGTGGTGCTACTTATATGGTGTCTACTAAAGCATAATTTGAACATATTTCTGTGAACCATACTTATGAAAAATGAAAAACACCACAGAAAACATGTCATAGAAATTGTATTACTGATTGACTTGGGTATGAGCCCTAGTAGAGCAGCAACTATAATCCTAGACAGAGAGGGAGGCAGGCAAAGCTTAAATTAGCCTGTGCTCACCATCTGGAAACTTGCCGCAAAACAGTCAGGCTAAACCTAGAAGCAATGTGTAAAGTAGTTGTCCAATACTTCAAACAGTAAAAACAGTGAAAACACCACACAAAAAGATCCCACACCAGTTTACCACTAAATGCTATTCACCAATGTACAGGAAGAGATTTCTCTGTTTAAATAAAAGAAAAAAATCAAGAGTACCACTAGATTAAGTCACATTGACTCATAGCAAAACCTTTGTCAGTCGATGACATAAAATTTGTAAAGAGCAAGTTATACCTTTGCATGTATTTACTTTTTATCTATTCACATATAGTCTTGTTTAACTTGGATATATTGTATTTGTGTCGTATGTATGTATGTACGTCATGTACATAACATCCTTCTCCAGGTAATAGCCTCAAACTCTCTCTGACTGTAGGCGCTCTTGGTTTGTCATACGTTCAGTCCACGTCTCTCTAAAATACCTCTGGTAATGCTAAATTGTATAGTGTTTTTCTATTATTCTCCATTGTATAACATTGATTTTAGTGGGAGAGCAAAGTTCACAGGCATTCCAATCAACCTGCATTAAAATAGTAATACCATTCTCTCCACTTTGTCTGTAGCATTTATTTTCGTTGTTTCTGATTGTCACTTGTTAGCTGTAGAAAACACCTACATAACTACATTTATTTTTTATTTTTGCATATTCGGTAAGGGCTTTACATTCATTGCTCTTTTGCCTGTATTGCCCCCTGAGTTGTATCAATGCAACCCCCTCCTCCTGCACCTTCCTCATGGAAAGCCTTGTGCTCACCCCTCAATGTTAAATGATGATACTTAAAGCTTGCCCATGGACTGTCTCGTAGTCTGCTTCATAGATGCATTTCCACACCTAGCCACCTTTCTAATATATACCTACAATAGATACTTTGTTCTTAATTTACCAAAATAGTACATATAATATTGTAGAAGGCTATATCTCCATGTCTTCCATCGCACTCTATGACGAGGAGGTCAGGCACTGATTTTCCACATTCACAGTCAAAGCAAAACTATGGCATAGCATAGTGTAAACCAAGACTAGGCTGCCACCTGCTAGCAGGGGATGGCCAGATGACGGAGATCTCTGCACATAGATTTATATTGGGGAATTGGGCTTATAGTGACAGATTGCCTTTACCAGTATTTTAATTTGTCATGGAGAGGGCAAAATATCAGCTTGCATTGGCTCAGACCAAAACACAGCTCATCCTCACACATGTATCCACTGTAATGAGATGACCTATTGTCCTAATGACATTAAAGTATATCATTGGAACTACTGTTTGAATTCTGTCTTTCCAGGACAGTTTGAGAAGTCTAATGATGTGCTAAAAACAGGATCCTGCACAGACACCTGCAAGGAGTTTCAACAAATAAAGCAGACAATTTTACAGTTGAAACAAAAGGTAAAGCCAGTTTTCTGTGTATTTATTGGTGAGATATCATTTGTGGAATAGTAAATGAAATGTCATACTGAAAAATATATCGGTAACAGCTTGAGTTGCCATACAACTCCAGGTCAGTGGGATGCCAGGTTCCAATTTTGGTTTTGGATTTTACACACCATTGTTTCCAAGTGTGCAAGTCAGTGTAAAGCCTTAAGTGAACCAAAGTTGCAACTTCTAGCATGCACTGACTTAAAATAAAGAACAGTGCTGGAAATGTTAAGTCACGATGATATGCTGTGATATGGCAACCATAGCAAGGGCTATTTTTTGTTCATATTTATAAAGTGCTCACTAAGTTGAGACATGTTGGGAGGGATTAGGTTAAAATTCAAATCAAAACCAGATACATTAAAAGTATCTGAAAGAGTAAGTACAAATATCATACATGAGGACAGTATGGCAAAAGGAAGTAGAGACAGCATTGCATAATTAAAAAATTTCAAGATACCCATTGAGAAGTGGCTCAGGGAAAGAAGGTGTGTGCAAATAGAAGAGTTTAGGGTACACATTGGACCGTAAGCAGAGAGGAGTAGGCTTTGCAAGAATCATGCTAGATTGCACCAGATTAGCGTTTGTATTTTTCGATTGATTGGTTTGCATAGTTAGTGGTGGCCATGAAATGTGCCTCAAAGCCTACCGTGCCCAACTTCTTCATTCACATTGTTCATCCACTAAAGGGACATTTCAGAATATTCTCTATTATCATTACTTGAAACAAATTCTCACTTTTCACAATTTATGCAAATGTAATCCACCTACCTGTGGCCTACAGTGCCCCCTATAGGTATCCCTGCATGCACTGTCTTCAGTGCAGTTAACCAGGGTGATATATGTTTTTCACCGCCAAGGGCATTTTTGTGTTATTGCCATTCACTTATGAGACCACAATGAGAATGGTACCGAACATGTCCAGGGAGGGCCCTCTGATGTGAATGGTAAGAGAATGATCTGCATAAGCGAAACACTGTTGCCGTTGATGTATTGAGTCTGACTAGAGAGCCAGCGTAAGATATTAATTAACTTAAAATTCGATGTATAAGTGAAACATTGTTGCCCATTAATGTATTGAAACAGGCTACTGAGCCAACATAAGGTATGGGTGAGCTGAGCACCAGATGTATAAGTGAAAAGTTGCTGCTAGTTGATGATTTGAAGTAGTGAACATTACAGAGAAGAGGAATGAGTCCTGCAGCACACACAGAACACCAAGTAATTAGTAAAAACACAAGAATGGCCAGAAAATTGTAGAGAAAGGCTAAACCAGAAGAAAGAAATTCAATCCAAAACTGAGCCCTCCAGCATCCCCCTCCAACGGCATCTAAGCTGATATAATGAGTGACACTGTTAGATGCCGCCCACAAGACCTGCAAAACGAGGGCATGGGCCCAATTGCAGTCTGCCACCTATTGGAGTTCATCAGTCGTTGCCAGGAAAGCAAGAAGCATCACATGTCCTGGCCTAAAGCCAGTCTCCAATGAATACTGAAGCCTAACATGGTCTCTGCACAATCATTTTGATGCAACTCTGCATCCAAGTTAAACTAGTGCTTCTCTTTAAAAACCTATATTACAGCAGGTAACATCACATTCACTTTCACGTACTTTAAGTGCCATCTAGCTTTTCTACCCCATGATTAGCATATCACACTCATGGGAATAAAGAATCAGATAGGAATGAAGGATTTATGATAGTGAAAGAAAATTAAGGAAAACAACTAAAAATAAGAACGGGTAATTTGAGTATGATTGTAGCAAGTAAGGCAAACCAGATGATTGGACATTATAAGTTGAATGCTCTTTAAGCAGAATATAGACTACCGCATCAAAGGAAATAGCTGTCAAAATGTTCTGTTATGGTAGCAAAACTCCTTTAAAGGTTTCGACTAGAATGCAAGAATGAGTAGTTGAGTAAATTCTACATGCTCACAATGCACAGCCTTTATTGTTTTTACAATATTTACTGTTGTGCTCAGTTTTTAGCAATCATCATATATTTAATATTATGATTCATGTATATTAAATATCAGGTACTATCACGAATGACCTTTATTAATATTGGTAAATTCACATATGTTTTAGAACTATAATGCGTTATGTTATTTCAGATATCATTGCTTCCAAATAATGTTGCTGACAGCGTAAAACACATAACTGGTGATAAAGTGCTTGCCTCCAGCGCCTACCTCCCAGGACCCCCGGGGCAGCCCGGTGCTCAAGGACCCCCAGGTAAGAAAAAGCGTAAATAATTATTATGAGCAGCAGATCATAATAAATCCTGCTTATGTTCTTAATTGTGATTCTGCAAGTTGCCCAGGAACAGCACAATTATTTCTTGGTATCTGTAGGGTCAGATTGTGAATGGAGAGAAGGAAACAGTATGTGTGACATAAGAATGTTGCCTTTTGTGCCATATCTAAAATTCAGGTGCCCAGTGTTGGTTCTCAAAGACTGAAGCCATGCCAGGTGTTCAGGAAACCCATAGGTGAAATTTGCACACAGTCTAATGCAGTGGACTCTGCTATGGAACAGGGGTGGTGGGGCGGGGGAGGATAAAAAAAAATCACATACCTGATTACGGCTGCTGCTTCTCCTCCTTCCTCTTCTCTTCATGGCTCCGGGCAGCACGCAGGCTCCCCTAAGCCAATCACGACGCTGTTGTCATCAGCATGACAGCAGCGTTGTGATTGGTCTGAGCGGCCTGTTTTGCCTCCCAGACAGTGCCTGGGAGCCTAGGGACTGTTCTCCACCAGGCTTTGCAACACAGCCAGGTGGAGAAATGCTAAGTGTGCATGACTGTTTGGCTGGCCCAAGACACCCGGACAAACTGCCATGCGCACTTATGGTGCACCAACCATTCCTCCCTGTGACCCCATCCCCGCTCTAACCTGGCCTCGTAGCCCATACTAAAAATAAAATGATAATAACGTTGTGTTATTATCATTTTATTTTTATTTTTCCACAGCTCTGAAAGCAGTGGGGCAACGCTCCTCCGCCTTAGCGAAGGAGCCGCCGCTGGTCTAATGGCAATTATTTATCTGATCAGAGGTCATTCTTAATCTCAGGCATTATTGGAGCTCCATTGGACCAACATTGGCCTGCTTTCTTTTAAAAATGTACAAAGCTAGACTAAACTACCTAAAAATAATCTGCATAATCTAAAGGTATAGGAAAAATTTACGGAAAACAATGTTAAAGCATCAGAATATCCAACTTGCTGCAAGATATACAAACGTTATTGTGAAGAGTAGAGTTCCATAGAGGCTTACTTACTGCTGGGCGAAACAACCATATGCTTCCAGTGACTTGCATCGTACTGATACTGTCTCCAGTAACTCAATATTCCCCAAATGGTCAATGGGCAAAGGAGTCCTCAAATTTCTAAAACTGTGTTAGTAATAATTCTTATGAATTCAGTATAGTTGTTTTTTCTATTAATTCCAATGGGGACTTGTCTAATTACTCCCATGACTGCTATAAAAGCGACTAACGTTTTATTGATTGAGCTGAGAAAAGACTTGTCTCTCATACCCCTATCTGCCCCACAATGAAGACTCATAAACACATGAGGGCCATATTGGGAGGCTTCAGCAGCAGGATTTTGAGTGATAACTGTTAGGGTTTGCCTTAACACATAGTGCTTTAGCCTTAATATTTAGTCCTTTGCTGGCCAGTGACATATTTAGTCCTTTGCTGGCCAGCTTGTCACAAAGGAAGCTCTACACAGTTAACCCGATTTTTTGCTGTTGTCACAGACTAAATGGCCAGCCACCGGGGAACTTGGAGGGGATCAATTCTATCAGTGCACTGGTTGAAACACTGATTGCAGACTTCTTAGGCCTGTTGCTACCCAATATCAACCAAGATATCGAAGATTGCTGAACAGTTTAAGATTCTAAAAATTCCATCACCCTATTGCTGATTCTCATGTCCTATGATCACAAATTGTAGTCAAGTACTATTATTGCAATCCATTGCTATTCCCCCAAGTAATGTTTTTATTCCATGATTGGATATATCATTGGCTTTTCACTCTTAAGAAGCATGTCAATAAGGGTACATTGATGTTGAAATATTCGTATATGCACTACATTCATTGCTGTCAAATAAAACCAACGTGCTCAGGCTTGAAATATGTCAACAGGTACATGCTCTGTTTCCTATTGCACTACATCCATTGCTATTAACAAAATTAAAGTGTTCATGTTTCAAATAACAGAAAAGAAACATGATAAGATGTCTAGGCTTAAATCAACATAATGTGCCCACAGCAGATTTAAATAACGTGCTATTGCTTTTTATGAACATTTTAATATTCCATTAAGGTTAATAAGCAGACTGTGTTGAATCGGGCATTTTTAACAAAATTAAAGTGCACATGCTTAATGCATAGAACCAGTATCATGTTGACAGTTTAAGTTCTCAAAATTATATATATGAGTACATATATGAGTCTAATCCAGGATACAGTGTTAATGCTTATCACAGCCATTAAGTTAAGCACTCCATTTAAATCTCAATCAGACCCTCCCATCTGCCCTCAGTTGTCAACTTGCTGCACCAGCCCCTCACACCTGCCCTCCATTGTGACCTTGCTTCTCCATCCCTTCTCGCCCAGCCACTATTGTCACCTGGCTTCCCAATCGCCTCTCACCCTTCCTCCGATTTCAGCCTGATTTCCCATCCCCTCTCTCCCACTGTCCATTGCCACCTTGCTTCTCCATCACCTCCCACCCGCACTCCATTATCAGCTCCCTTCCCCAGCCCCCGTCCAACCTCATTGTCACCTTGCTACCTCTTCCCCACCCTACATTCTCAGCTTGCTGCCCCAGTCCCTCCTATACACCATCCATTGTCGATTTGCTGCCCCAGCCCCTCCCACCTGCCTCTGTGGTCAGCTTGCTGCCATTTCCCCTTCAGCCCACTTTCCATTGTCAGCTTGCTTCCCCAGCCCCAATGTTTGTCTGCCTCCCTAGCCCCTCCTGCCCACCCTCCATTGTGCCTCATTCCGAACCACTCTCCCGTTTGTTTGTGTTTTCTTATTAAAAGAACACATTGGTGCTTGCAGCATCTGCACTTTTCTTTAAATTCTTTGTTTATTATTTATAGCTGCACTGCTGTACATGATGGCTAAAAATCATTGCTAATACCTATCATAGGTGAGACCAATTGGCTTTGCCAATGTTTGTCTCCAATTTCTCCTTGGTCCAGAAATCAAGTTAATTATGATTCCTTAACCCTTTAAGAAATCCTCATTACCAACTAACATCTTAAATACAATGCTCATCAATCTCGGGAAGATTTCCTTATGCCATGTTCTGGCCTTCTGTGAATGCGGAAAGTAAGTTACTGATCTCCTGAAAACACAGAGTGCTTGATGAAAGACATGGAGTCTTCTGTGCTGCAGAGATTAGAGTTCACTTCACATGAAACAAATAAAGTGGACTTGATCCATCTTAATAGTATTAAACCCATGCAGTCTTGTGATGGTTGACTGACTGACTGCATTTATAAATCATTGCTACCCTAGGAGGGCCTTTTAGCACTGCTCTACATGCATGATACAGGATGGTCTCGAGATTTTTCCTAAATTCTAGAATGGAGGCGGAACATCTAGTGCAAGTGTAAGCTAGGACCCAGGTCAGAAAAGTATTGGCCTCATCTTAGTTCTGATTTTGTAGTATACAATATTCAGTAGAGGCTGACTAGCAAAACAGAGGCTTTTAGCACAGTTGTAAGTAGAGGTTCCTGATGAAAGGTATTCAGAAGGTATCTGGGTAAGGCAATCAACCAGGAACTGAATACGTGCAGCCCCAGGCATCCGGTGTAGGGATCACCTAGCAGATAAGACATGCATTGTCAACCAGGAACTGAATACGTGCAGCCTCAGGCATCCAGTGTAGGGATCACCTAGCAGATAAGACATGCATTGTCAATCAGGAACTGAATACGTGCAGCCCCAGGCATCCGGTGTAGGGATCACCTAGCAGATAAGACATGCATTGTCAACCAGGAACTGAATACGTGCAGCCTCAGGCATCCAGTGTAGGGATCACGTAGCAGATAAGACATGCATTGTCAACCAGGAACTGAATACGTGCAGCCCCAGGCATCCAGTGTAGGGATCACCTAGCAGATAAGACATGCATTGTCTTTGCCGAAATAACTTCCTAGAAGTCACATCATGAACTTCTTGGGGTCTTAAAATGTGTGTTTTTAAATGATGGCAATAGAGGGCATTGCGGTAGTCCAGGTCGATGGACTTTTGACAGAGACGGAATAGATCTGATTTCATGTAACTGAAAGAAGATTCCACTGGCTACTGCCCTTACCAGTAGGAACAGTGAAACCTTGGGGTGGAAACCCACCCCTAAATATTTTACTGTATCTTTCCCAGTAATGTTTAGCCGAACAAAAGAGGGATTTAGAGGTGTACACTTAGTTCTGGCTTTAGCCCACACAGAAATAACCTGTTTCTTGAAATCTTTAATTTGTAGAAGTTTGCAATCATCCATGGTTTAATGTTGCTCAAGGTTAGCACTAAGTTCTTGCAGGTAGAAGGATATGGAATCTAATATAAACCTGAATGTTGTCAGTTTGTGATCGAACAGATCCTTGGGTGTCCTGATTTTAGTGGCATAGGATGCTTCTGACAGGGATGTTCCAATCATATACCAGCACACTAGCAGAATGAGTTAGACTCAACATAGGTAACCAGCATGTCACTGCACTAGTAACGAATATGGCATGGCATGGTACACTAAAAGTAATGGAGATTACTAGCCAGCAATCTAGGCATTGCTTTTCAGTGTAAATTACTATTTGTTGCAGAAATTATATCTATGACAACTTGTATCTTCTTGCAAGAGGATTTGCAAACAGATGCTTTAGCTGTATCTTTGTGGAAATTGTTAAAAATATAAATTTGTTTGCAATATAGTGACAAATTGGTATATAATCATTTGTAAGATTATCCTGCAAGCAAAACATTATCCAGTAATCAGAAAGTTCATTATTTGTTTCTGTGATAATAATAATAATTAGAAAACTGAAGAGTATAATTAAAATAGATGAAAAAACATTTTTAAATCAAGGGTTTGTTTCACATAGTTTTTTGCATGAAGTTGCTGTCTTTCTCCTGGAAATTCATTAGTAAGACACCGCTAATATTATAACCCACAACCACATGCAACAAATCTAACTATATCTAAATGCTATATATTACCTCAGAACTGGATTAGGGCACTAGGTAGAGATGGAGCATTCAACAGACTTTAAATTGCTCAATACTACCTGCACTTTTCTCAACCTAAGATGCGTAGTTCTGGATTATTTTTCTGTTTACCAGCACGACTGGAGCTTCTAAAACAGGAATGCAGCACAACTACACGAAAAACTTCCTACAAATTAAAGATTTCAAGAAACAGGTTATTTCTGTGTGGGCTAAAGCCAGAACTAAGTGAACACCTCTAAATCCCTCTTTTGTTGGGCTAAACATTACTGGGAAAGATACAGTAAAATATTTAGGGGTGGTTTTCCACCCCAATGGTCCAGTCCTTCCTTCGAATTACAATAATACATTGAATTGCTTTAGAATATAATATGTAAACATAAAGTTCAAAATCATGCCTTCATGTATTTCCCTCTGTGTACTGCACATGCAACATGATCATTGACGCTTGATGGATTTTGAATTTTTACAGGATTACCAGGACCAAAAGGAAGCTCAGGTCATCCAGGACCACCTGGGCCTCCAGGCCCAGCAGGCCCCAGGGGATCAATGGGACCCATTGGACCATCGCCAGATATCTCTCACATCAAGCAAGGCAGGAGGGGCCCAGTGGTTAGTATTTGAAATTTACCAGAAAGATGTTCTAATCTCCTAGCCTATGTGCTAACACACTGTGTATTTTCTCTAGGGTCCAACAGGAGCTCCTGGGAGGGATGGCACAAAGGTGTGTATACATATTTGCTTTAAGTGTGCATGTTAATGTCTGATGCAAGGTGCTATAAATTCTAAATTTATATATTTATTAATGTGACTTATGAAACCTACTTATGTGTCTATTTGAAATATCATGGTGGATACAATTGTTGCTTAATATAATTGGAACAAGTAGATTGATAGGAAAGTTATTTCAAATGTCTTTGTATTTGTTCACTTTTATATATAGGAACATGGACATTAATAAACCTTTAACTATTTGACATGATTTATGAATGCTTCCAAATTTACTAGCAATAGAGCGCAAGGAAATTTATCTGTTACAGAAAACTGTTCCCAGCCTATATAACTCTTAATTTAGCCAATATGATGATTCATGTATATGGAGAGGATTGCTGTTCAAACAGGAGAAAATAGAAAAGCATCCTATATCAATTAATGTTCAAACTTTTTGAAGAGTGTTCGATTGGAGTGGCAAACAATTTATAAGGCCATAAGTCAGAAGAAGCTACAGTTCTGGCATCCCCATCATTTTGTTGCCTCTGTCCCCTGTGCTTTTTCATTTTTAGTAACAGTTTAATCCCCAAACTGCAGACTGCTGCCCTCGGTGTCACACCGTGGGCGGCTTTAGAGAGCTGGGGCCCCTTGGGCATTCCCACCCGTAGTTCTAAAGGAATAGCCTCCTTCGCTCACTCAGGCCATTAATTGGCTTTCGGCAGCTGGGTCTTAGTTTTGTGTGGTAGATGTTGGTTTATTTGTGTAGACTTCACAATACATATTGTAGCCTAGGGATTTTACACCAGGGTGAAAATGGATTTGCTCTAAATTTGACAGTGGTAAAATTCAAAAGTGAGAAAACTGTTTTGATGTAAACTTCCATATGAAAAGAGGACCAACATTAGACATTGTAGTTCTAGGGTGTAGTTTAGAGTAATTGCACAATGACTCTCACAGCCCACGTTGCTGCATTTGACCCCAACTCTAACAACAAATGAGTGAGTACTTTGTATGGGGAGCACCAAACCATTGCAACCACTTTGTAGTTATTTTAACCACCATGACATGATTCCCGCACAAGATAGTTTGGTTTCTAGCAACCGAGGGCATAACAAGTATTGCATTGACAAGAAATCCTCCATTTATTACTTTACTTTTATTTCTTTATTCGGCAAATGCTGCCATAAAGGTTTGCATAAATACAATTGACATAAAAACTTTAAAAACAGTAAAACCAATACAATAAACAGTGCTTAGTCGCGCTACAGCCATATGCCTTATACTTCTGGATTTCAATGAAGAATTAGCACCTCGTCAAGGAAGACCATTGGGTTTAAAGATGTAACTAGAGCATTTGTCTAGGTCACATTGCTAACAGCAGCGGTGGGCAGTGTAATACAGTATCCAGGATCCTACACTGCCCTGTCTGATTCTCCATACTCCCATTAAGAAGTGGGACAAAGCAAACACAATCAAGGGTGATGTATTGGATCTGAGGATTCTGGAGACAACCCTAAAATCCCCAGAACCTATGCTCTGACAGAGCGGTAATATCCAATTCTTCAGGTGATTATGATAGCGCTGACAAAAGTACAATATGTGATTGATACATTCCTGATCTGGGGGCAGAAAGGGCAGGAAAGGTCTAGGTTAGTATCATGTTGCCCCCATTTAGCAGTAAAGGGGCGCAACGGTAGTGTCCCATATCGAAATTTAATGTACAAGGTTTGTGCAAAACGGGGTCCGATGGAATCCATATATTCTTCCTTGAGGTAAGAATCTTTGATTTCCAGGAAGGCTAGCGTCAAGGTACCCAAACTCCTGTTCCAGCTCAATTCTCCATCTATGTAACTCCAGTAAATACCCTTAAATACTGCCTTAGACACACCGGAAATGGCTCCTGGGTTAGGCCACAAATGCTTGCTTCCCAACTTTGCCAAGTAAGTCTTAATGTGTTCAAACCAGGGAATCCTAGAAACTCCAGGCTGCCTGAGTAGCTCCTCCAAACCCGCTCGATACAGAACAAGGTCCACTGAGGCCCATAGCCATAAAGCAGCTGTAAGGGCTGCTTTATGAGCTATGGACCTGTGGCCCAGATCCAAATGTAATGGCTGGAGTGGGTTACTAGTTGGAAGATTTGCCAAAGATCGCAAGAATTGGTTCTCGCCCACCTCCAATGTGGTAGTCCTCTTGGGTCCCCATGGTTCTCCCCATACAAGGCCCCGCCTGTTGCTTGTAGGTTGAAGATTTGTATGGCCGGAGATGCTGGTCGGAAGCTAGAACCCTTAAAACCCCTCAGGATACCCCCTGCATAATGTTCAAGCTTCAACTTGCTCTTATGGATCTGGGCAGTCTAGCCAAAATTCTCCATGAAGGTGAGGCCAAGTACTCAAAGGTGGCGAAACTTTCAAGGGGAACACCCTTCAGAGATGGGTTAGGGCAGGTTGTGTGACTGGGATTAAAAACCATATACTTGGTTTTTTGAAGGTTGATCTCAAGCCCTCTCTGCTCGTAGAAGACACCAAACTGGTCCAGGAGATTTTGAATACCCATAGGTGATTTGGATACCAATAGGATATCATCTGGGAATAGAAGGGCAGGGACCTTCATACCTGCTAAGCTCGGGGTATCATGATTACACTTCTCTTGCTGGGCTACCAGATCATTAATGTATAGTAAAAACAGGGTTGGGGCAAGAACACAGCCCTGTCTTATCCCCCTTGTAACTGGTATAGATGGTGTTAACTCCCTATGTTTGCCATATCTAACCTACGCATAGTTCTTCTGATGCAACCTCTTAATGACACAAACAAGATAATTTGAGACACCCTGTTCAGTTAGAACTTTCCATAAGGCCTCCCTTGGCACAAGGTCAAAGACAGTACGGAGGTCAACAAAAACTACATAGAGCCGACCACCTCCGAGAATGACATACTTCCCGTATATAAGTTGTAATCGGAATACTTGGTCGATGGTACTGGTCCCAGATCTAAACCCTGCTTGGAGGGGAGTTATAAGACCCACGTCCTCAACCCACTCACACAGCCTATCCAGTAATATATGACAAAAAAGCTTTTGGGAGCTGTCAATAAGGCTGATTGGCTGATAATTAGATGGCAAGGACCGTGAGACTTTCTTACAGACTGGTACAATCTCGGCCCCTGCCCAAGTGGGCGGAGTAGGCAAGCCTTCCAAAATACAATTAAAATACTTGGCAAAATACGGGCCCCAGATTGCCTTATCTGCCTTAAACAAATCCCCTGGCACCTTGTCTAGCCCTGGCGCGTTTCCTGAAGTGATCCAGTCTATGGCATTAATAACCTTTCTTACGGTGATGGGGGGAAATTTACCCACAGTCAATTCAGGCTGGGCCTCCCTAGGTGGATCATTCTCTGCATGGGCAGTCTCTACTGCTGTGGCAGTGTGGCCCTCAACACTACCAGGGTACGTCCTGGTGTCATCAGTCGCCCCCCATCATACAACCCCAAAAAGTGGTTGGTCCATGCTGCTGCCGAGATGTTAGAATTTAACATTGCAGCTAAATCCAGAGTCCTATCTGCCAAAGTGTGCAGAACAGCCGATGATCTTTCAATTTCACAGTATTTAACAGAACTTCCCATTTCTCCATCTCGTATTCACTTTTAGTCTTAGCTAGTGAAATGTTGTAAAAAGCCCATGCTTCCTTGATTGAGTCCCTCCTACCGCTCCTAATGGTGTCTGAAAGTGATCTCCGGGCCGCCCTACAGTTGTTAGTGTTACATGGAGCCACTTTATTCTTCTTAGGGAGGGATCTAGATTCCACCATAAAAAGGTCTTTGAATGTGCAAAACGTGGAGTTATGGATGGCATCGAGATTGCCCCATGCACCGACCATCAGTGCATTCCCCCCATCAATAAGACTGCTTCCAAGACAGTGGCAAGAGCCTCATAGATCTGTTTTTGAATAGTCTCGGTTGAGGGGATGACACATCACCTCAGCCTTCAACGATTACTTGAGGGGGCGAGCCTCCTATCAAATGGTCGTTTGGCACGAGAAGAGGCATTGGGCCCCAATGAACAAAGTGTGAGGTCCAGGGCATTATGATCACTATCTTGCCGCTGTATTACTTCCATGTCAACAACTAGGGGCCATAACCTGATGTCCAACAGAATGTAATCTATTCGGCTGTGGCACCCCTGCCGGTTGACCGTGTTGCTCCCCTTTTTGTCTGATGGAGTTCTCCCATTACACGCTCTCAAACCGTTACTCCAAACAAAATAATTCAGCCGTAAAACAGTAGCTGACCTCCTCCTAATTGGTGGTAGGGTGAGAGCAGGTATCGCTCATAGTTCGTCCTTTTATCTTCTGAGAGGTCTGTATATTACAATTTATTTATTCAGTTTACATTCAGGACTAGTCCTGCCACACTGTCATATGCTACTGCTGTTTGGTTCCTACTGTTGCACCTGAAAGTGTTATGTTTAGACCATTCTACATTATACATAATGCAAATAATAATACAAATAAGGAAACATTGCCGTCTGCATAACAATGGATGTGTGATCATTACTTGCCATCTGCCGCCTTAGAGAGGCACCCACAAACCAAAATATGCTTTTTGTTTTCAGGGTGATAGAGGAGCTCCAGGACCAAGAGGAACCCCAGTAAGTAAACGTATATGATTTATGTATTTGTAATTACAATATGGTTAGTGAGATACCAACAATGACCACTTAAGTGGTTACATACTTCATACAAAGCAATGTTTGTCCTAACTGTAATCAGCACACTTTAAAACATTTAGCTAAAGAACAATACTTACCCGCTACAGTGGTTTTCTTTACACATGGTGCCTTTGTACTTTGTATCTTAGAGGACCAGGACCATCAAGTGTCCCTTGTTTTCTAAAAGGTGTCATTCCTAGTCTCATCATGCTTGTCGACTTACTCCTACGTCATACTGCTCTGTTCTACGTTTCTGTTTTTTTGCTGCCTGCAATTAGAAAACATATTGACTTTCTACACATTAAATATCCTCCCCAATGTCCACCAGTGCATACAAAACATTTACCATCAGAGACCTTCACTCTCATCCCTCTTCACTTCTTCCAACCCTTGTAAAGCAAGCATTGGGCCTTATTTTAGAGTTTGAGGGGACAGCGTACTCCACGACAAATGTGGCAAAGTACCCTGAACACTAAACTCTTGGCCTGCCTCTCTATTTAGAGTGGGGCCAACTGTCATGTTTCTAATGGAGAAGCTTCCTCTGCCTTTGTCATCGAAAATCATCGGGCCAATGGTGTAAGTACTTCAGGCTGTCACCCCTTTTTAGGTTGGCCATTTTGACACAGTTTTCTTTCCTGTTAG